>VZTG01001214.1:442560-633923 GCA_013397845.1 Melanocharis versteri
TCTTCAGGGAGATTTCTGTGGCTGTAGTTTCTTAAAAACTTTATATCAATGTTTGAGACATAAACTATTTTCAGTCTCTGACAAGGAGCCCACACCTGAGCTCAAGCTGCAGGGGAATACCTGCCCTGGCACATGGAGCACCTCCTTCTCCTTCTCTGACTGTGCTGTTCCCTCTGCTGTTTCTCACCCTTTCTGTTCTGTCTGCTTCAGCCTCTCTGGCATTTTCTGCCCTTCCTTAGACATATTTCCACTGAGGCGCTGTCAGCCTGTCTGAGGGGCTCAGCCATGCCCTGCAGCATGTCCATTGGAATGGGCTGGGGCCAGCTGTGTCCAGCATGGGGCAGCCCCGGTCTCTCCTCTCTGAGGTGTCCCTCAGCTCCAGCTGCCAGCACCTTGCTACATATGGCCAGTAAACCTTCCTAATTTATAGCAGGTAAATACAAATCTCGTTCCTGAATCAGGTGTCTCATGTATTGGAATAACTGAATGTGTAACACTTTTTAAGGAAAGCTGCAACCTTTTAACTAAGACATATCATAAAATTGTGTCTAGCAAAACTTACATAGTGCTGCATGAAGTATAGAGGCATTTCAAAATAATATTCAAAAGACTTATTCTGTGTTCAAATTTAGAAGATAATTCATGAGTAAAATAGTCATACTGCAAGATAAAAATTATTTGTAAAGTACCATGTGATTTTATCCATAGAGACAAAAATGCTTTTACGTGCTCATGCTTGGGAATTTCTAGTTAAGAAGAGATGTAGTTATGCTCTCATTTCTCAAAAGTAAGAGCCTGATTGCTGTTATCTTTCCCCTTGTAGCTTGGGACAAAATCAAAACAAGGAGATGCTCAGCATATCCTGTTCCAAGTTCCCCTTTCTCCCAAAAGGAATTCACATTACTATGTACCTTATGTCCAGGATAAAATACTGAGATGTCATATGATAGAAGGAAGAATTTTGATGCCACAGACAAAGTATTTTCAAAGTCCTTTATGAATGGTTAAGTAGGCAGTATCTCTTTTTGAGCTAACTAAAAAGGGAAGGGAGAAAGAAAGCATTTGTTTCCCAAAGGTAAGCACCTACCTGTAGCTCCAAACAAGACCCATGAGATTGTACCTCCGGGTACAAAGGACTCTGAGATTTAGTTGCTGAGTTATTCCATAGAAATTGAAAGATTGGTTCAGTTCATTTCCTTAAAAAAAAAAAAAAAAAAAAGGACTACATTTGTGCACTTATGTAGCAAAGAGAAATCTCTCCTGTGTCTCACCAGCTCACATTATAACATTACAGCTCAGCCCACGTGGGGCAGTGTTGTGGCTGCCCACACATGTGGATAGGTCCTCTGGGCTTCTCTTCAAGCTTTCTTTGCCACTGCATTGCCAACAGTGGAAAGAGTGGAGAGCCTGTGAGCATACAAGCAGGATTAATTTATCTCTAGAATTAGAAGGTAATTGAACTTCTTTTACTCGTTTCTATTGAAGTAGAATAACCTTCTCACCACAGGCCATGGGTATGCAAAGTCAATATTTTCAGTACTGCACTTTTGTACATTTTTAAGGATATTTTGGAATATTTTTACATTTACTATGCAAGAATTGATTTTCTTTTCTCATTTATTTCTAAAACCACCAAAAGAAAAGCTGTTACTTTTTCTTTTGAAGACAACTTTGGACTTTCTTGTGTAATTTTAGTAGGACATTATCTGTAAAGTAGCGTAAAAGTAAACATTATGCATAGTTGCCAAATTATATCAAAAAGTTCCTAAAACACTATTTTATGAGCCTACTTTTAAAAATTACTTTTTCTTGGGTGATAGAGAGCAATAGTGTAGAAATGTTCATTCAGTGCAAATTATCTTTAACACTCTTCAATATTTCTTAAAAATTAAGGAGTTAAGTTAACCATAACTTTGAAGGAATAAAAAAGGAAGATTCACACACCTAGTTAAGGAATGTGTTTACTGAAATAGAATGCCTGCGAAATACAAAACAACCGGGAATTTCCTTTTTTAAGTCAATTGATAATTGATTAGTATTTTAAACTGCGAATAAGAAAAGTGCATCTTTTGTATTTTATTTACATGTTTGCAGCCTTTGAAATGATACAATTATGAAAATAAGCATTCACATCACTAATATTAAAGCAGTAAACAACCAAAAGCTAGGACCTCCACTTCCTGTCTATCTAATAAATGTGGCTCTCCCTAATGACACCTCATAAATAAATGATGGTTTTTATGTTAAAAATTGTTACTTTCAGTTACTTATTCAAAACTGAGTATTACATGTTACAGGAGATTTCCACAGTCCTTGAGTGACTGCACTGCTGGGGTGTGTTACCCTTGACATTCACCTGTCTAATTATTTCCTGGAAATGTACACAAACAGTCAAAATACTTGGGTTTGGGCTTTAAATCAGTAGAATTTTTTTAATATTTCAGCCTAAAATTTGCAAGTTTTAATTTTTTAGCTGACATGCTTGATACAGTATGTCACCCCAGACTGCAACGGTGTGATATAGGGAAGCAATGAAATAAGAGACAGGTGATGCAACATTTCTTTCCATTCCAAACAATGGCATGATCTTGGCTGATACCTAAGGTTGTACTTCCAGAATTTATTAAATGCCTTGGAAGATCCTTATGACAGTGAATTTGAACACAAAATATCAAATATATATAATTTTAAATTGCGCAGAAAATTATATAAAGTCTGATGCCTAAATATAATCTTTCAAAGGTGAATTAAAAAAGAAGCATATAATACTCTTGTCAGTCTAAGATCTTCCCAGCTACGTACATTTAACACTGATAAAAGTCATGTGTAAGAGCAAAGCAGTTAATAAAAGAATATGCAATGAAAAGATTAATGGAATGCCTTCTAGTATAATGAAAGGTAATTTGAGAACTTTATAGCAAACTTCAGATCTTTAAAGTGAATTTTAATCCTTCATTGAAATTACACTTATTTCTTTTTTCTGATCTCTCTAGGCAAATAAATTATATTTATAGTAATTTTGTTAAATATAGAATGCATAATAAAACACAGGAAAAATTTAATTTCTATTAAAAGAAAGAAAAAATCCATAGCAAAGCCTAAAAAAAAATTCCATTGAAACGTTCATTTGTGTTTCATGGTTGTTACTAGATTGGACGGACATCTGCCTTATTTTAAAAGACTACTGCAAATGTGCAGTTACTGAGTCCTTTTGTTTGTTGCTTTGCAATTTGTCAGTCTTATGTATTTTTCTGTTTGCTTCTATTTTATATTTGACATCATTTAAGAATTATGTGTTCTCTCTCAAGACATGTACTGGCTTGGGCCAAGACTCTGCCTCAATACAAAGCCACATCTGATGCAGAAGTTTCCAGATGTGCTGAATGCACTGTTCATGTATGTTATCCTGTGGGTTGTGACACCAACGTACAAGACTCGCTGTATAAAATTCTCCAAGAAAATAAGTTGTGTACTCCAGTCCTATTGGAGTCATTGACTTCAATGATTGACTTCAGTGGATGATTACTCAAGACTCTGTGACTGTGACACAAATGCTATGTATATGTTTCTCTTTTTTAAAATCTGTTACACAGTGTCAACAATATTTTATCTACATTCATTTCACTTTTTGTAAAATCCAGACTTAAAAGTGAATCATAATACAGATTAGCTACATATTGATTTTAACTGAAGTTGAAAAAATTTGATGGAGTATCCACTTGGCAGTACTACAGTAGATATACATATCACCATCAGGCAAATATTTATCTGCAAATAGAAGTTCTCAAGAGAAAAGTTAGTAAGTGAGTTTCCAGTGTTTAACTCCTTTTCAACACAGATTTTCCTCCCCTTTCATTCTCCATAAATGGATTTTAATGCAAAACATTAATTTCTAAATTTTGACAAATGTCTCTCCTTTCATCTTCCAGTTTTCTTTAGTTATAGCATAACTGCAATGTTCAGACAGCACAAAGAAACAAAATCTAGCTGAAAAATTGAATAGTTAAATTGGAGATAACAAGTTCCTCTCTAAAATAGGACAAAAATCTAAATAGATAAATTGATAAATAATGGATAAATTTGCCATTATTCAAGTATGGTTCCACCACAGGTTAAGTACTGTAGTATTTTCTCTCTATACTATTAACTTGTGTATTGCCAGCTCCTTATGATAATAAAATTGTCAGTTCTTTAATTTCAGCATATTGTGATATTTTATTGTTATACTTACTTTTCCATGAGTAATGAGTCTAATTATCCAGATAGTATATGTATAGACCACTTGTGTATTTTAAAGGTTCAAGCTATTTCTTATTCTAGTATGTAGTATGTTTGGGTTTTTTTTAGTTTGGTTTTTTAAAATTATATTGCATATAATTATTATGTAGCCAATATACAGTTCTAATAGTGACTGTGTCCAGCAGGTTGGGGAAGGTTATCCTCCCCATCTACTCTGCCCTAATGAGGCCACATCTGAAGTACTGTGTCCAGGCCTGACCTCCCCAGTCCAAGAAAGACAAGGAACTACTGGAAAAGGTGTTTAGTGGGAATGGAGCATCTCTCTCAGGAAAAAAGACTGAAGGAGATGAGCTTATTTAGCCTGAAGAAGAGACAGCTGAGAGTGGATATTATCAGTACTAAGAAATATCTTAAGGATAGGTGTCAAGAAGGTGGGGCCAGACTCTTTTCATGGCACTCCTGCCCAGTGGCAGGACAAGGGCCAAGAAGCACAAACAGAAACACAGGAAGCTCCATATGAATATGAGGAAAAACATCTTTATATTGAGGGTGACAGAGCACTGGAGCACAGAGCACCCCCCATAGAGGTTGTGGAGTCTTCTTCTCTGGAGATATTCAAAACAAGCCTGGGTGTGATTCCATACAATCTGCTCTAGGTGTACCCACTTTACTGGGGGATTGGATTAGATGATCTCCTGAGGCCACTTCCAGCTGCAACCATCCTGTCATTCAGTGATCCTGTGATAAATGTAGATCAAATTATTGTCATTTGTAATTTATTAGACCTAGTGAGTCAATAACCTTGGGTAGTGTAAAGCAAAAAATCTTGTAGAAGAGTAGGATAATAAGAGTTTTACTTAGATTAAAAAGCTACAGACTGTAAAGGATTAGATGTTTCATAATATTTTGCACAGGGTATATGTTTCTTAATTCCACTCTTTTGTGTAAAACAGTAACAAATTCTCTATTTCAGTTTCTTATTCCAAGTTTGAAATATCACTGAGCTCTTCAGGATCTACCTACTTTCTGTTCTAAAATAACTGGAGTCAGTCTTGCTGTCAAGACTGTTCATGCATTTTATATTAATAGCCACTGAACAAAACCAGAAATGACCCTGGGACTCCCAAAACTAGTGAATAATTAATTTATTTTAAATAACTAATTTAAATAAAAAGTGAGAATCAGCAGAATGGATTTGCTTTTACTCACAGAAAAGAAAATGAATAAGGATAAAATAGAGAAAATTCTAATGCTAATGTCAGTTGGAGTAAGATAGGGACATGTAAAAAACTAGGCCCAGGAGACAGACTACTGGGAGAGAAACAGCTCATAAAAGCATTTATTAAATTGAAAGTATTCAGTACCAAAAGAAAAAAAGGAGCAAATGTAAGTAATTAATCATTGCAGGGCCAACAGAAACATGAACATTGCATTCGGCACATCATGACTGAAAAACCATATTAAAGTATATTTTGTGTCTATAAATAAAAGACAAGTAAGAACATCAATGAGTTATAATCTGTAATGAAATATGAGCAGATAATGTAGAGAAAACAGCATACATTTGAATCAGGACTGGTCTGAGCCAGTGTGGTGGTTGAACTCTGGGTGACCACCAGATGCACATCAAAATCCTCTATCACCCCCCTTCTCAGTAGGATGTAGAGGAAGAAAATTAAAAAAAAAAATTAAAAAAAGCAAACCAAACAATTTTCTAGTCCTAAATTAAATACAATAAAGTTTTAGGTTAACTGGCATTACCGATTCTAGTTCCTAGATTAAGTATTTAATTGAATCTCTAATATTCCTCAATGTGAACATTTCTGATTAGCAAGACTTTCTGGGCTGATGCAAGATTTTATTTTTAATTTTCTTATATACTACCAGCTGACACACATTTTTTTGAGTTTCCCTTTTAAAAAGAACTTGTAGGGAAATTACTATACTCTAAAACATTAGGGCTGTCTGACAATCACCATTAGCAAGTTCATTGTTTGCAAGACAAAAAGATAACTAACAAATTCCAGGCTAGAATTAAGAAAATTAGGTGCTTTAAGTTTGGATAAAAGAAATTCTAGAAAGATATTAAACAACATAATTTTTAGATCTTCTACAACCTTTACTTCTGATAGATTTTTAATTAGATTATCATCTTTATCAGGTTTAAAACATGCGCTGAGGAGGCTGGTCTTACAGTACTCAGCGCAGAAGACACTGAGGTTTTAATGCCGTCTGAGTACGTCCCCATGCAGAGAGTTGGGAATGTTGAGGAGTCTGTAAGCCAACACTTGCAAAGCTTACAAACTTGGTCTGTTGCAAGCTGGCTTTGAGTGTCATGGGACTCAGTATGTTGTGTACGTACAGGTCTGACAATACCATTCCCCTGCACTGCCACAGAATGGACTGGAAATGACAACATGTTGTGACAATCATGAAAACAACAATTCTATTGAATAGCTTTCAGACCTAAATAATCTGAAAAGTGTTTCCAGAGTACCTCTTTGAAGTAAGCACAACTGTTAAAGTATGAGTCATATATTCTACTGTTTCATTAGTTGGATTCTTAAGTAAAGAATAACTTTCTGAGAAGAAATATGTGAAATTCATGTAGCATATTTAAACTATATTAAATATCAGAAAACCACGGCACAGCAAAGGTTAACAAAATAAATTAAGATTGTTTAAATCCTGGTTTTCAGTGAACAAGGTTTCTCGAAATTCTCAATCACGAAGGTTCATCAGAATGATAAATTGTTCACTGTTATGTCAGCATGGGGCATTATGCGAGGAAATACAATATTCTTTTTTAATGGTGTGTAATAACAGGTTATCCCAAGAAAGATGCAACAAGGCAAATAATTTAAAAAATTCATGGTTCACTGAAAGTAGTGGTTAAAAATATACCCGTTTCCTTTCATAAAGTATAAAGGACTGAAGCAGTTTAATTTTAAAACATTTTTTTTTTCTTTCTCTCCCTGTAGAAATTTTCTGCACTGGACTAGGAAATTCAGTATTTGCTCTGTGTTTTGTATTCATATTTCACAGATTTTCTTCATTAGTTTGGTCTGCTTTCTCTTTCAGGATTTTATGATGATTTAAGAAAGCTCTCTGTGAGTATTTTTACACCCTATTACATCTGATTTTGAATGTTTTTGGAATCATTCACTCAAGAATATATTGATGCCTGGAATATGGATGGCTTAATGTATCTATAACCATAAAGATATTCCATTGACCATACAAAAAAATCTCAAGCAGTTAATAAAGTACATATAGAGATACGTTTTCATGCAAGAACGAATTTCTTTTTCAACAATTTAATTTCAATAAAATTCTGAATTACTTTCTGTGATGTAACCTGTTTGTTTTAAAGTCTAGCTAAAGAAGAAGGGGAAGATAAGAAGTCTTAGTTAATGTAGCATACCCTTCAAGGCTATCTAATACACTATGACAGCACCACTAGTCATATTTCCTTTAAGAATTGTCACATATGTCTTTACACGTCTTTACATGTGATCTCCATGTGTGCTTACCCTCCAAGAACAAAAAGCAGAGTTAGGAAAGCGCTGAGCAGAAGCAAATATATCCAACTTTAGCATTATTTGCTAACATAGTGGTTAGTGATAAGTGCTGTGTTAACAATTTTTCACACATATGTAGAGCATGGACTGAACACGACCCTGTCTGCCTATGAAATTTACCACCACTACATGTTATTACTCTTTGGAAGCTTTCCATCAGTCACAGACATCTGTTCTTCAAAAGAATGTAGCAGTAGGGCATGTTCATCAGTTACAAGGAGAAAAAGAAGAATGAACTTGATGATATTTGCTCATAAATTTCACAGATACTTGTTCACAGCAGAGGAGTAATAAGATTTCAGAATGCTGCTTGCTACTGTACATAACAGAGATTTTCTTGAATGTGGATTCTTCTACAAATATATTTTTTTCTTTCTATTCTCTTTGAATCTATTCTTTGTTCTCACAGACACATCTTCCATCATCCTGCTCAAATGGAAAGCCTGGTTAAATAGTTTGGTTTTAATTACATTTACACTATGTGGCTCTTCATAACTCATTGTTCCTTAGTGTATAGCCTTCATTATGTAATGTACCTCTACAAAAATGGGATAAAATTAGAAAAACTAAGAGACAAAATGAGTTCTTTGTAATGAAAGGAAAAGATAAAAAGAATCTTTTAGGAATGTATTATAGAACAAAGTAAAATATATAGGTTAATTACTTATGGGAAAGAGAACAAATTATGATTTAAACAAAGGAGGTTTAAGTAGAATTTGCTTCAGTCTTTACAAATTTAATTGTGTCCAAACACATTCCAACACTAATCTTAGCACAGAAATAGGACTGTAGGACACAATATGGAAAGAAGACACTGAGGAATACTTTAGGTCAAGTCTTCAGTGTTTGATGAACTGAGGAACTAAAGGAACCAACACTACTTCAAAAACACTGAAGTAATCTGAACTTCTATTCATGCCTGAGTCTTTCACTCTGAAAGAAAGAAAAAACAAAATTGGAAGGAGAGGAACATAAATATAAGAGAAGACAAAAAAAAATAGAGTACTTATTTCTGTCTGTGGAGCAGTTATTTAATTATTAATAATTAAATTAATTAATAATATTAATAATAACTAGAAGTGATAAAAAGCACCTTGTATTGGTCAATAGCATGTCAAATCAATCCAGTCTTTTTTCTGTTATGATAATAGTGCAGTGAATAAGGGGAAAGAAAAGACTGCAATAGTTACCAAGGCCATAGTAAGATTTGGGGACTACATAATGCACTCTTATGAGCAACTTCACGAAGTATGGTTCACATTTTATTGGTACGAAATTGGTGTACAGTTGGATAAAAACCTACATTTAGTATTTAGTATTATTGATTCACTGTCTGTTGGAAGGATTTTGAGTGAGGTACTTCCAAGTTTTTTCTATGACTGATTTTATTTAATATTTTAGTTCATGATTTAGATGTTGACATATAATAATGTGTACAGATGGTGTTAGATAGGAGAGGTTATGAGTGCTTTGGAAGATCAGAAATCAATGTGATTTGGAAAAAATGGAAAACTGACCTGAAATCATAAATAAAAACAAAGTATAAATGTCACAATTAAGAAGCATAAATAAAATGTGTACAAATATGAAATGAAATTGTCTAGCCATTAATGCTGCCAAAAATAATGTACAACTGCAGTGGGGCCACAAATTAGACAAGATTTTATGTGGCAAAAAAGGCAGTTACATTCCAAGATTCACTTATACTTGAAAAGTGTTTCGCATCACATGCGGAGGATAATATTTCTGTTTTCATTTGGTCACTTGCACTGTCTAAAAAGGAATTATTATTTATGCTGGGCATACACATGCATCCTAAATAAGCAAATGGGACATGCACTCTTATGTCTGGGACTGTATGGAAGAAAGAGGGATGTACAAATTGAGATAAAGATGGGAGCATAAGAATAATCTTCCTAAATCATAGAACGTTTTGGTCTGGAAGGGACCTTAAAGATCATCTAGCTCCAACTCCCCTGCCAAGAGCCAGGACATCTTTCATTAGACTGAGTTGCTCAAAGCCCCATCCAGCCTGGCCTCGAACACTTCCAGGGAGGAGACATCCACAATTTCTCGGGGCTAACAGTTCCAGTGTCTTACCAACCACACAGTAAATAATTTCTTTCTTATACATAGTCTCAGCCTACTCAGTTTAAAGCCATTCCCTCTTGTCCTATTGCTATATGCCCTTGCAAACAGTCCCACTCCAGATTTCTTGCAGGCTTCCTTTAAGTACCGGAAGGCTTCAAATAGGTCACCCTGGATCCTTCACTCCTCCAGGCTCAATAACCTCAACTTTCTCACCCTGATCTCACAGGAAACATGCTCTCTCCCTCTCTAGAATCATTTTGGTGACCCTTATCTGGATTTGCTCCAAAGATTGACGTCCTTCTTATGCTTGGGACCCCAGAGCCAGATGCAGCACTGCGGGTGGGGTCTCATCTGGGAGGAGCAGAGAGGCACAATCACTTCCCTTGACTTGCGGGTCACATTAGTTTTGATGCAGCCCAGGACACAATTGGCTTTCTGGGCTGCAACAGCACACTGCCAGCTCATGTCCAGCCTCCATCCACCAGCACCCTCAAGTCCTTCAAGGCAGGGCTGTTCTCAGTCTGTTCATTCCCTGGCTTGTATTGATAGCAGGGGTTACCCCAACCCAGATCTTGGGTCTTGCACTTGGCCTTGTTGTTGCAATGTAAGTTGTCCTTACAAAGGAGGTGTCTTTGCAGACAGAGATGCCAGCCTGCTAAATGAAAAAATGTATTTCAGTTTGATAGTAAGAGGAAATGGTCTGATTGTAACATTGGTCCAGAGTGCAATAGGCTACATGATATTGCAGAGAAATATTCTTAAAAAGGACTTTAAGGGAAGATTAATTGGATGCTCTCAAGTTTTATTCTGAAAATCAACAATCTCACTTTAATGAAGAGGGATTGACCACATGGTTTTTTGAGGTTGTCCCTAGAGGTGTCGTCTTCTAATTCTATAATAAAATTATATTTATTGTTTTAGCACTTCATAACACCTGGGAGGCTAAATAATTGAACAAGAAACCTGTTGTGAGACACTTAACTTTTATTAATGTAGTTTATAACTATATCTACCTACAGAAGTATTCTTTGATGTGAAGTATAGAAATTGTTTCTTTATTTTAATTGTTAATAGTATCTTGTTCCCCCAAATGCTTTGTGATGGGTAGCTCTAAGATCCTTTTGTACTTCTATATTTTGCGATACTGTATTACTGTTAAAAGTTATTAGTTGATGTAGAGATAAAAGGTGAGAAAATAAACAAAATTTTAACCTGCAAGTTAATTCAACTGCTCATCATTTTGAAAACCAAAAGTTTCAGCTTACATCAATTATTTCCTATCTTAGTTTTGAATTGTGGTTTTTTTTCATTTATCTCAATAAAATGAATCCATATATAATTATACAGAATCTAATTCCTGTTATAGGTATTTTAGATAATTCTATTTTTTTCATATTTGTTTTATTATGTCCTACTGTAAATGACAGAAAAATATTTGTAATCTCTTTATTTTTGATGCATTAATTACACACTGATGGATAGGTAAATCATTTTAAAAAGAATACCTTCTGGAGTATACATTATTTCAATTTACCAATGATCCATACTGGAAATCACTAACAGACTATAAAATAATGTATTCTTTAAAATAGAGGTATTTTCTGCCATTTACTGTTTTATTAGACTGTGGAGGCCAGACTACTGACAGAGGCAGGAGGTATGATACTACAGGTGAGAGAACAAACCCCCTGACGGCGCAGCTTTGACACTGTTACTCATCACACTATCCACAGCTTATGTTAAATGAGTGACTAAAATGTTCCCAAGGGAACTCTGGACATTGCAAGCTCCCTTGGCAACCAAAAGTGCCTACAGACAGCCCTGCCCATCACATTTTATAGTCTTTCTCTTTTCACATTGTCTTGTCTCTCTGAAGCCCCAGTGCAGTGTTCTTCCTGCAGGGGCATTTTGCAGTTCACAGATAATGCAGGGTATTTTGCAGTTCACTGCTGTCTTCTCCCTCCCATTCCTGTCTTCTGAACTGTTTTAATTCACAGACTTCATACGAAGTTTTCATCTTAATGTGACAAATACTGGTAATGATGGAAAAGAGGAAATTTTCCTGTGTTGTTTAATTCTGTTACTGATGGGAAGGCTAAGGCTAATTCCATACAAGTGTCTAATTGCCATTTTGTCCTTTTAATACCTTCAAAACTGTTCAGAACTTTTGATGTTTGACCTGATGGGTAGTTTTGTGAATCAGAACTTCAAAGATATTGATTTTTTTGAGAATTAATTGCAAAGATAGTTAGCTTTTGCTGCAAATATTTTACTCAACAAAACTACCTAGAGGTTTAAAATGTCTGAGGATCTAATAGAGCACCCAAGAATTCTTATTCTTGCTGCTGAGCCTTAGCTCAGCCCCTGTCTAAGTGACTGTGAGTCCCTCATACTGTGACTTTGGTTTTTTTTAATCTAGGGTGCATTTCAATAAATCAACCTGTGTGGAAAAAAAATTGGAATGATATTTTAGTAGTGGTAGTACTAATTATAAACAATACAGCAGCAACAGCAGTGATCCCTGGGAATTAAAAAGAACTGGATATAGCTCCCATAAACAGTGACAGCAGAACTTATTATTGGGTGTGTGGACATTCTGCATTGAATCATTTTTAGTCTCTTCTGTGAAGTTTTTCCAATTTTTATTTAAAAAAATCATGATGATAGGTTTTAATTTCTTTGAAGAAATTAAACAGCTTTAGAGAGCTTATGTTGGACTTTTTCATGGGAAAGGGAAACCTGTGCATTCAGCTTCAAGAGTTGACATACTTTGTGAGAATTCACTCTGAAGATGGTGATTCAGGTGCCTCTGGACATTATGGAAGCTCTGGAAATCCTCACGAGATTGTGCAAATTTCATTCTTTAGATATCTAGCTTGCTATAATCAGTCTCTACTTCAGAACTATTCTTTCCAATAGTTTTTAAATCACATAAATTTGACGTGTTCTTCTAGGCATGTAGTTTCCTTTAAAATGCAGTTTTAATGATCTGCACTTATTTTTAATAGTATGCCTTTTGTTTTGGTGGGCCTCTCTCCATAGTTACAATTTGTAATGACTTTCTTATTAAGGGTAATGGTACTTGCATTATGATCTGAAATATTCAACTAAAGCTTACATACTGATAAATGGGCTTAAAAAACCAATGAAAATATGTAGGGAATTGTATATTCCATTTGTTTTATGTATCAGATGCATGAGGAGGTTTATGTTCATGCAAAATTGTCTGAGTAATCTTTTTTAACAATATTATATCTAAATTGCTTCATTGAGGCTTTTTCCTGAAACGGTTTTTTTTTTTCACTTCAGCCTGCAGTAAATCTTTTGACCTGATTTATAAATATCTGAAAATAAAACTAATATGATACATGAAAATACTGACAGATCATCAACTACAAGAACACCAGGGAACATTGCACAAATTGGATCATGATATGTTTTCCTACAAGAATGTATTCGTTCTGCTCTCTGCAGAAGAAAAGAATATTCTTGTTTCTCTACACTGCTGAAATTGCAACATTAAAATATTTGAACATGTTAAAGGCCTCTTGAACATAACTCCTTGCAAACGATCTATGGAGCAGATAAAGCACCTAGATTTTATCTGAATAAAGTATGTAGACTCTTGTCTCCAGTTGAAGTCAGTGGTGAAACATCGTTTTTACTCTTATGGGACAATTCTTGTGGTAGAAATCTAACAGTAAGAGAAGTCAAATCAAGAAACTTTTCTTTACAAATGGGATTATGAATAAGATTTGGACAAGCACATGGACACCATTTTTTCCCACTGAAACAACTGCATAATTAATCAAGATTCTTTGCTTTTTTGAAAAAGCTTTCCATTAGGCTGTTTGAAACAGCAAGTTAAAAGCATCTACAGTTGCACCTGTATTGATGTATCATTATTTATGTGCGTATATATTTAATCTGTGCATGTATATTTATTTATGTGTACATTGTATTTATAGAAGAGATACAAATACATAGCCCTTATTGTATGTTTTATAGATGCCATTTAACATGATGTCAACAGGGTTATCATGGAAGTTGCTGAAACAATATTTCATACGTTCACTGTCTTTTTTTAAAAAAAGAAGAATCACAGCTCACCTTTCTGGTTTGTTTGTTGGTCTTTTTTGGTTTTTTGATTTTTTGTTTGTCTTTTCTTTTAATTCAGGTAGAGTTGAAGACAGTAAAAATGGTGTTCGAAGACCCTAATGGAATTTATGGGTACAGGACTACAGAAGTGGAATATATTCCAGGTTATTTGGTTTGGCTCTTTCATCCTTTTATACTGCTGTTACATAACATTATTTTCATACAGTGCTTAAACTAAAGAGAAACTATTAAGTCAGTCAGTCAGTCCGTCATTTATTAAAGCATCCTCATACTGGAAAGTTTTTCCAGAATGTCTGACAATTTTTCATAATTTCTTATCACTGTCCTGTTCCTAAAAACTTCATTTTCCTAGGAAATTAAATAATAATTGTGCAGATTGTTTCAAAGAAGCGTAACAGAAAAGGTCTCCAAAACTTTGAAAAAATTATGTAAATATTTTCCTGTCTATCCTGGAACCCTACTCTGGATAAAACTTAGCTTCAACATCATATAATTGTACTTTCCTGCCAAACAGGTTCATCCTGCAATATCTGCAAAGCGAAACTGTGATCAGACAATAATCTTATATTTTCCCTTCATCTTCTGTTTCCAACAAGTGAGGTACACATCACGGTTAAAGTTATTGTTATCAATCATGAGGAAGGTTTCACTTTTTTGAATTGGTATTTAATTTATTTATAATTGAATTTCAGGTAATTTTTATTATTTTAGTTCTCCATGTCATACAGTTATTTCTGATGTTCTGTATTAATAATATCACTTAACTTTTTCATTATCAGCTTTCATTGTTATATTCACACTCTATTATCTAATTATAACTTATGAATTTATTAACCAAAGTACATCCCAAGGCTAATCTTTAGCAACATCATCAGTAATCTCATCTAAGACTGAGTTCCTTTTTCCACACTACCTCTTTCTGCTTCTTTTTTTATCCAGTTTCCATGTTAAAGATGTTTGGCCAGTCTCTATTACTTTTACTTATATTCTCATGTGTAGCACCATTCCAGATACTGTATGAAAAAGAAAATTATATCTACTACATTCCAATGCCTAAAAGTCAGTCAAAGAAAGCTAATATGTCAGTTTCCATTAATCTGAGAAGAATTCTGTTCTGTCACTGTCACTTCAACAGCAAGTATTTGTTTTGCACTATTACTGGGTAACCAGTCTACATGCTGTAATGCAGTTTGATAAAAAACAACAACAACAAAACAAAACAAAACAAACTAAAGAAAACAGACATTTTTTTAAACAAAGTTTTTCTGATTTTTTCCTACCGAGCATCCATTTTTGCAAAACCCAAACCAACACAAAAAAGAAGAAACAAAACAAAAGACCTTTCTTATATTGGTCTTTAAGCAATCTCTGTTACATTTCTTTTCTCTGTACACACATTCTGCATGATGCAGAAGCTGAATCAGGCACATTTGTTCATTAAAATTTATTGTCTAATATTATGAGGCTTGCAGCAAATTGAAGCAAACAGGTAACAGAAATTAGTTTTCTACAAATGTAGTAGAGTATGAGTAGATACATAAATATCATTATCCATTGCTCAGATATATTTTCTCTAGTACTAACTGCTGGATATTTTTGATAGTATGTGATTAGTGGTAGCTCTAGAACACTAAAATCTGAAATATCCTGCCTGGTTTTTTTTTCCTCCATTCTTTACTTCCTTACTAATAATTTGCCATCCTCTACAAAGCATAATAGAAAAGAATACATTTAAATTTAGCATGTAAAAATGATAAAGTTTGGTGGGGTTATTTTAGTTTTGTGTAAAATCTTCTGCAAAATTGGTGCTGAATATGTGAGGGACTGAAAAATAAATAAAGTTTGGCTAAATACGAGAGGAACCTAACAAATGGATGATGTTTGCAAACAGTCAGAGGTGGTTGGAAGGAGAAATGTGTGTGTCAGGATGTGGTAAGGATTATTTCATTAATGAAGGAATTAATTAGAAAAAGGACAAAACAGACAAAAAACCCCACTATAGTAATGTTTATTTCTTCCTCAAAATTTTGACTTAATAAAAATCAGACTTCCATATTTTTCTGGTGTAAGTCTGTTTGTTGACATGTTGAATGCAAATATTTCATCCCTTAAGGTACTCTACATTTTCATTTTAAAACAATACTATAGAAAGAGTTACATGATATTCACAATGCTTAATGAAAGCATCATTTTATGAGTGTATTTTCATTGATTTCTCCAAGTTTTTTATGCTGAAAATATTTTTCTTTTAAGATAGATAATTAATTTTTTAGCCTCCAGCGTATCGGTTGAACATTCTAGTTGTATGTCCCATTCTTTGGTTAAACATTGTCAAGCAAAGTCCTCTACTGTAGATCACACTGGAAGAGGGTATGTATTTAATCATATGATTATCTGACTTCTGTAAAGCAAGCAACAGTAATCTAGTGACTAGAATGTAAATACTAGACTACAGAAAAGTATTAAATAAAAATGTACTGTATAAATATATAAAATATACAAATAATATATAGAAAATACATAAATACATATTTTTAAAAAAAAATCTTCAAGAAAAAGTGTTTCTTAATTGAGATAATACATGCCTTGAACTCTGCCAAAGATACAGAATTTTTAACATTATGGAAGATCAAAAAAATAATATAATAAAGGCAAAATAGCCATCAGGGAATTCTGCAGTGAATAGCATTGTAGAGGTGAAGCTGCACAGAATATTTTCTGGAAGTAAGTTGCCTTCTATTAATTTTGCAGAGGCATCAGGTTTGACAAGAAGGAATGAAAAAAAAAATAAAAGAGGAGATATAGATAGTAGTAATTTGCACATTTTATTCTGATATTTTCCTCTCCTGATAATAGCAAAACTCTACATTTAAATGTCAGGACTCTGGACATTAGAAGAATTAAAGTAAATGCACAAATCAGAAATGATCACAGTACAAGTATCTTAACCACATACCCCCGATATATTTTCCTCAAAAGAATTTTAAGGAAGAGAGGCATAAGAAGCTAATACTCCCCATGCCAATAGTCAAGATGTTCTTGTAAAGTGTCTTTCTGACCATTTCTGCCCCTTTACATGTGGGAGTTGCAAAGAATAGTAAGCATAGAAAACTTCCAATAGAGTATGACAATTCAGTCATATTTTGAAAAAAATATATATTTTGATTTCACTTTACCCACACAAAAGCAGGATGAGGATTTCACTGGAGTTCATTTTGTGGTGGGAGATGAGTCATGCACTGAAGAATTCAGAATCTAGAGTCTTCATAAATTATAAATTCTACTATACTAGTACCTAGTATAATAAGACCAACAATCTTTTTTTAAAATCCTTCACTCTGGAGATAATGAAGTATAAAACCTTACGAAACTCTAGTAGATGAGTCACTACTGGGAAGTGAAGTGACTTCTATTCGAAGAGACTTCCTCAGGCATTTTCTTTTCATGACATGTCAGTATTTCTCAGTTCACATATGGTGTTAAATTAAGCTTAGCTGTTTATGTCTGCCTGGTTTGACTTTTTGACTCTCTCCCTTTTCCATCAGATGCAGCGGTTTTAACCCAAAATACTTAGGCATTTCATAATACGTGCATGAGTCAGAGACGTTTTTTAACATCTTAGTTTAAAAATTACATTCCCCTTTGATTTGATGGGTTGTGCTGAACTTTCTAACCTCGCTAAGAAAAATAAATTGTAAAATAGGAAGATTTTAATATATTGCTCTTGGGTTAGGACAATACTTACTTAATACCTTCATATATTGAAGACTCTGCCCATGGTTTAGATAAATAGGATCACTCACACACTTACTTATAAATCTAGCAATCTAGAATTTAAATTATAAAACACTTTAACACATAGAGCATTTGAAAAAATAATAGCATATTTAATTATATCCAAAATATTATTTAATTTTCTCATTAAAATATGCTAAAATATTTATTGAAAACAGTTACAGATGTAATAATAATCACTAATTTTAAAAAAATCATTATGAATTTCAGACAGTGAAGAATAACTGTAAAAGCTGCATGTTTCGGAAGTTAGCTAGTTCTTCCACCAATTCCCTCAAAACCCACAGCTGCAACTTTTCTGGTCCCATAATCTTGTACACTTTCAGGCTCATGGCCTCAAATCTGATTTTCTCTTACAGTGGGTGATTCTTCATTCTCCCAGTCCCTGCCTTTGGCTCCTGTGACTTGGGTGGCGCGGCTGGAACAATTGCCGGTGAAGAGTGAAGCAAAAAGCAATTCAGTACCTGAGCCTTCTCCATAGCTGGGTAAGCAGAACTCTCATTTCCTTCCAGAGAGCGCCCACATTTCCTATAGTCTTTCTTTTATCACTGACACCTACAGAAGCTTTTCTTGTTGCCCTTAATGTCCATGGCCAGGTTTAATTCCACCAGGGTTTTAGCTTTCCTGTCTACTTGGAAAATCTCTCTGTATTCCTTCAGGCTGCTTGTACTTGCTACCAATTTCTGTAGGCTTCTTTTTGTGCTAAGTTCTTCCAGAAGCTGCATGTTCACCCATGCAGCCATCTTGGCATTTTTGCCCAACATCTCTTTGATGGGATGCACGACTCCTGAGTTCATAGGAGGTGATCCTTGAATATTAACCAGTTTTCTTGGGCCCCTGCTCCCTCCAGGACTCTGTCCCATGGTACACAACCAAAGAGAAGAGCCCAAATTGTGCTCTCCTGAAATCCATAGTGAACTTGCTTTGTGCTTTCCTCACTGCCCTGAGGATCTTGAATACCACCATTTCATGGAGACCACAGCCAACGCGATCCTTGAGCTTCACATTTCCCACCAGCCGCTCCATGCTGGTGAGAGCCAGGCCTGGCATACCACCTCTCCTTGTTGGCTTCTCTATCACTTGGAGAAAGAAGTTTTCATCACAGCAGCCCAGGAACTTCCTGAAGTGCTTCTGCCCTGTTGTGTTGTCCCTTCAACAGATACCATTGTGCTTGAAGTCCCCTGTGAGGACCAGGGCTTGTGAACATGGGGACTACTCTGATCTGTCTATAGAGGGCCTCATCCACATGGTCTTCCTGGTCAGGTGGCCAGTAGCAGACTTCTACTAAAATGTCGCCTGCCCCTGCCCTCATTTTAATCCTGATTCATAAGTTCTAGGCCAGCTAATTCTTCATTTCAGAATGTTGAGGGTAGCCCTATGGTTCTGAAAGAATTCAGCATATTCGTTAACTTTATTGAAAATATTTTTTAAAAAATTAGGAAAAACATTTATTTATGGTTCATAAGATACCTTTCCATAAGATACATATTTTTTTTTTAATGGATAGGGCCACCAGACTCCCAAGACTGACTACTCATGGCAATATTATGTTGAGAAAATAGTAGCTACAAATGCATAGGCAAGATAGAATCTGATCCAAAATTCTAAGGGAATGTTTGCTGGTTACTTTTTTTATTTCTAGGAGAATTAAGCTGCTGAGCCAAAAACTAATAGATGAAGAGATTGGCTTGTGGTCACTTGGATGTTACATGCTCAGTATGGCAGATGTTCCCTCACTGGGCATTCTCTCTGACACAGTTGCAAGGAGCACTTCTGCTTAGATAAAGAAAGTACAGTTGTTTTATTAGCAGGATCATCTTTTAGGATTTAGGAAGTCTTCTCAAACCAAAGAGTTGATAGGTATATACCTGTCCAGGACTTCAACAGTGATTACAAGGTGTACACTTGCAGTGTTGGAAATGTACAAAAAGCTAATCTAGCAATAATATATGAAGATTTTATTCTTTAAAACCTGTTTTTTTACCATTTTGCCATATGTGTTCACTTCTGCTTTGAGAACTTGGTCCATTCATGATAATGCCCACTTAGCCCAACCAGTAGAGGTGAATCATTAATGTGTGGAAGGTCAAGGTTGTTGTGTAGAAGAACCTCAGTAAGATGGAGGAATGAATCAACAGGTTCCTTGTGGATTTAGCAGACGTGAAAATCTTGCATCTGAGACAGAACAACTCTCTGCACTGATGCAGGCTGCAGACTGGCTAGAAAACAGCTCTTCAGAAAAGGACCGATGAGTCCTGGTAGACTAGAAACTGAAAAAGTCAGCAATGCATGCTTAAGATAATTGCCTACTGGGCTGTGTTAACAAGAGCATAAACAACAGCTGAAGTGAAGTGCTTATTTCCTTCTACTCAGCATTCGTGAGGTCAAATCTGAAGCACTGTCCAGTTTTGTGGCTCCCAGTAGAAAACACATGAACAAACTGCAGCCTAGCGGAGTGCTACTAAGTTTGTCAGGAGTCTGGATCACATGTAACATTGGAAGAAGCTGAAGGAGCTGATTTTATTTATCCTGCAGGGATAATTAAAGGAGGACAAACTAATTACAGTGGTCCAAAAAGCTGGAACCAGACAATTAGGTGCCTGGAAAAAGGGCAAGGCATAATGGTAACAGACTGCAGCAAGGGAAATTCTGATTGAAGGAAAAAGCACGTCACAGTGATGGTGATGCAGTACTGGGATAGATTGTCCAAAGAGGCTGGAGAACCTTCATCTTAGAGATTTTAAAAACTCAAATGGATATGACCGTAAGCAACCTGATCTTACTTTCAAATCAGCACTGCTTTGAGCATAAGGTCAAACTAGATCTCCAGGGTGACCTTCCAACATAAATGCAATTCTGTGATCAACATAAAAAGTGGCACATTCATCATCTTCCTTACAAGCCATTCTGCAGCTTTCAGTTAGATACACTAATGGAAGTGTATGTAAAAGTGTACATGCATGTACTCTCTTTTAGACATTGCTCTTGATTAATTTGGCATTGAACATAACAACTGGATCTTGAGTAAAAAGCACGCCTTTTTTTTCTCTTTTTTTCTTATTTTTTTTTTTTAGCCAAGAAAAAAAATCATTTTAATTCCCTTAGAAATAAATATAAAAAATTGGATAGTAATGGATGAAAATAAAACTATTAGGATTCTCTACTAACAAGAACAATATTTGTATGTATTTAGATGTGCCTTAGAAAGATGGTTGGTACTTCTACTGTGCTGTATAACTCGTAATAACTGAACTGGACATAGAGATGAACTGCACTGAGTAGTTAGTTCTGATACTAGTCAAACATAATATAAATGTTTTTCAGTTTTATACCTTCTTAAGTTGACCTCGCCAGTTATTACACAAATGCATTTCTCACTTAACAAGCAGCAGGAAGATCTTGAACATGCTACACTGTAAAAAGAAAATCATTAAGAACACACACAATAATAGAAAGCAGAGATATGTTCTAGAAAAGAATTAGGTTGATGGACTTTCACTGCTTACAGGCAGAAGCTATGATGGAAAGAGAGGTAGGAAAGAAACCTTCACAAAATTGTATCCAACTAAATGGAGACAGCTTTGACTAAGTGAGTAAAGAAGTATGTTTTACAGGCATTAAATCTCGTTTGTCTTGAGGAATGTAAAGCATTTCAGAGATACAGATTCTGATTGAATAGACACCACCAGAAAATAAACTATGTGTAATGAATAGATTCAATGAAATCAGGCAGATTGCTAGGTACCGCATACTGAAAATGGGTTTTCAAACAAATGAAACTAGACAAATTCCAGCTATCAATTTAATTCTTGGTGTGGCACATACCATCAGCTCCATATAGGATGTTGGTACTCAAAACATTTAAGTTCTTTTAGCTTCAGAATATTAATTTGTATTTATGACCTGTAGAGAAGAAACACAATAAAGTTCTGTATGCAGTTCAACTCTGGCATCATAAGAATACTTTCTACAGAATTTTATCTGTTTGGTTTTTCACTGTCACATCAACATAGATATTAAAATATCTGTGTCACATACAATTCTCAAAATAATTAAATGAACTCAAATGGAAAAAATTCTAACCAGAAAATGATGGCACTCCAATGGTCTTTTGCAATAGACTGGTTAACCAGATTAGTAGGAGAAAAAGCCCCAAAAGAGTAGGAATATAGGTAAAAGTGAAGGAAATAATATATCACCTTTCTCAGTCTCCATGAATACTAGTTTAAACACTTTTTCTGACATTTTCCTGTGTTACATTTCTAAGCATTAATGTGTCGCCTCAGTGTCCAAGTACTGCCACAGCTGAGTGTCCTGATGTAACTCCAATCAAAGTGGACTTGTTCCTGAAATACTGAACGCATATCATAATATATCTAAGCATTAAAAGGAAAATCCAAACAGGTACAAAGCTATGTAAAATGATAATGGGCTTAAAGCATATTTAATGACTGATGCTCGGGAGGAGAGGAACAGTTGTGTGTGTATTTTATTTGTTACTTAAAATAAATAGAATATTTAAAATGTCTTGAAACTGTAGCCATTTTAGATTCCTTTTTTATAGTTCAAACCGTTATGTAACTTAAAAGAGAAAAGAATCTTTCCACAAAGTTTAACTTACATATTAGAATATATTAACAGAAGAGGAATGAGAAATTATAGAAAGAAACAGTACTTCCTGCTGAAGTGCAGCCTATGATTTTTTTAAATGGTATTCTCTGCTTTTTGTGACTGTACAGGTGTCATTTATTGTTAAATTGCTAAATTACCACGATTATTTGTTTTTTATGTGTCCAGAGGCATTTAGCTAGACTCCAGTTATTATTTATATGACACTGATTGAAAATTTAACAATTACACAAAAATCATTGAAAATTAAATTACAGTTTGCTTTCTTCGCCTTCAAACATTCGCTGTCTGACTAGAAGGTCTACCTGAACTGTGCTCTTCTTTGCCAATGAACATTTTTTTTCAATCTGTTAATGGAATATTTCTTATTGCCTAAGAAATATTGCCAGGTTGGCATCCTTGTTTGATGTGAACAACTTGGAAAGACTGGTAAATAGATTTGTTACTTCACAGGGAGATTATCACACATTTCATATCTTGGCATTTCTGGTCTACAGCTCATCTAAAAGGCAGCAGCTTAAATCTTTGTCATAGCCATCTGTTAGCTGTAACACTTCAGTTGCAACATATAAAAGTTTGTTTCTGATAAATTGTTTTTTATTATATGGATTATTTATAATTGCCTATTGCTACTCCACCACTACTGTATCTTTTTGTATTTCAGTGACATCCAAGTTAGGATGACATCAAATATTTTCTGCCTCTGCTCTCATGGAAATCACAGGATTCCTTTTTGGAAGATGTCATAACTTTCTGGCTGATCATGATTTTAAATTTCGTCAAAGAGGTCTAGGCTTTACCACAGCTTGTAAGTGATGCAAGCATTGCAGAGTTTATTAGTACCATTTGTTACAAGAACTTCTATATCTTTTGGGGAAAACGTAAATATATTTAGGGATATTTTTGTTTGGGAATTGTGACATCCCTCCTTTGGAGCTATCAATTGTGAAAGAAGTAGTACATATCCAGAAGTACCTTTGAGATGCTGAATAGGATGGTAATATTATATCAATTCTTCAGACTACTTACTGTCTTATGTAGGTTTCAAAATGCAGGAAGGGAGTTTGAATTCCTACCAAGGGCAGTTGAAGTTATGGAGCAAATCCATCACACTTTCTAACTGACAGTTTAACAAACACAGAAAAAATATTTAAAAATTCATGAACTGTTAATAGTCTTCACTGAACTGTAGCAATACCATATATGCTCTATGGTATATTAAATTTGCATTATTTAGTACTTTCATTCTCTTTTTTCCTTTACAAGCAATGCAGTAAAATGCTAATTAAAACCCACATTTGCCACTGAGGAAACTCAAGATTTGTCTACAGTTTCAGTGATTAATTAACTTCTGTACATCCTTAGGTAAGTTGTGCCTCCAGACATACTAATCATGGGTATAGATACATACTTTCAGTCATGGGTTGCATTTGTGGGAATGTGTAGAAGCCACTTCAAAAAAGAAACAACTAACTTTTCTGTCATTGAAGGAAGATTTCTAGAAATAATACCTTGGTGATATATTTAAAAACTAACTAGAGGAACATTTGAGGATTTGAGGTCGAATGACCCTTTACATCTGGTTATAAAACATACACAGTGCTCAAATCAGTCTGTGTATGCATTCTGAGTTTGGACTTGTTACTCTGGGGACAGGAATGTACACTGGGACAGGGTTATGATGTCTAACTGAGTTTTTTATTAATATTTTACTTCTTTTATTTCTCCTGAGACTCTCTTTGGTGCAGGTCCAGGTTAATCATCCTCTACCATTCATTAGTTTCTGTATTAAGAAAATAAAATATTGTGCACTAACTAAACAGAAATATAATATAACTGCAGTGAGAGGCAAGCTAAGCAGTATATAAAGAATGGCTCTCAGTGGGGATATTAACGGCAGAGTAGAGATTGGTTTATATTTCTTCAGAAACTGTTTGGCTCTGTACTGCTCCATTTTAAGATTTATGTTTTCTCTGGGGAAGTCATAACACTTGCAGTTAAGTACATATGTGCTCTATAAAATAATCTTCAAACTAGATATCCATCAATCAGTCAATTCATGTTAAAAAAAAAAAAAAGAAGGAAAAATATACAAAATTGCTGTTATTTTACAATATTCATGATTTGGAAAATTTAGTTCAAAAAGTTTTGAAGTTCTTTCATATTACACAAATAAAAAAAAACGGCAAAAACACTTTGGTAGGGGTTTTTATACAATTCATAACCTAAGCATGCATATCTTACTATAAAATTCACTTGGCGTTGTGTTTTTAATTATCTATAGAGACTGAGAGATTCTTGTGATTTTTCATTCACTTCCTAGTCCTGGAGGGATAGGAAGGAAAGTGATCAGCAAGAAAACAAAATATTGAAGAAAAGCAGTAAAGCAAACCAAAACTGTGGTTTGAACAATTCTGTGTATGCTTCCACTCTAAATTACAGACCCTACCAACTAATACCTTTTTTTCAGGTATTAATTGAAGTTAAAACTGATAAAAAAATAAGTTAAAGTCTTATATGTTGATTTGAAGAGAAGTTATTCCTTTCTAGATCCTATATGAAGAAATAAATCTGTGGATTATTTAGACCACATTGTAAGTATTCTTTTTCTTATATGGCCAATATAGTGTTTGCATTGTGGATTTATACTGTACACTAATCTTCATCCAGAGTCTCTCATCTCAGAATTTTTTGATTTCCATAATTTTATATATGTAGTGTAATGCTGAAATTTAATAATACACAATAAACTTTTATCTATTTTATGTCTTCCTGAGAAACAGAGGATAAAATTTTAAAATATATTATTTAATTTTCTTTTTTTACAAAAAAAATAAATCACAAATAATTTACTAATAAGTTCATATTTCACACATCAGTAACACAAAATTTAAGAAAATTCTCTTAAATTATTAGAAACCAAAAATATATACTTTAAAATATATTTTAAAGTAGTTTTATGAGTTTTAGTAATTCATTTTTCAGTTCCTTGTATATAAGGGGAAGCCTGTTTACAGAGTCTCGTTGACCACTGATTGTCCTTCAAGAGAAATCTGCACAGGAGGCACCACAGAAATGTAGGTTTAGATTGCTACCTAAATCTGCAAACATTCAATTCTTCACCAGGAGACCCAAGATAATATCTTTTCTAAATTTTGGAAATGGGGCAGTAAAATCTTAACTTCAAATATGGAGTGGTTCATAAAGAGCAAATCTGATTAAAAAGTGACACTGAGATCAGGAACATAGAATCCTATTGCCAATAATCACACGATAAATGAGATGGGAGAGTCAGCAGGTGATGGATGCAAACAGAATAAATTTGTCACACAGAAAAATGTGCCATCATCACACTCATTATGTTATGCTCTTGTTAAACTAAAATTAGCATGAACATTAAAAAAGAAAAAAAAAATTACTTGGATATTCCTTATCAAGTAATTCTTTAAGGTGTGACAATCCTTTGTATAGAAGGTACTTCTGAAATGCAGTTTCTTATATGTGAATTTAGAAATATATCTTCAGCTATATCTAATACATATTTTTCTAATATATTCTTCTTTCTAGTATACCTTGAGAAGGAACCACTGAAGTCTGCATGTAGGAAAGAAGATATGATACAGTAGTTAATCCAGAAGATGTAAGTAAACAGGTTTTTTTACTGTTATGATAATTAATTATAAAATAGGAAATATTTTTATATTACTAGCTTAGGAATTGTTTCAGAGGGGGAAAGTATAAAGTATAAAATATAGTCTGATTGAATAACCCATGCGCACAGAATATTTTCTCAGGACTCAGTCCTGAAGAGCCAAAGCTATTTCTTTTGAAATAAAAACCTGTATGTTTTATTTCTCTTGTGCCATGGACAAAATGCTTTATTGTTTATATGTAAGTACTTAGATATTGATTTACTGGTAATGTCAATGATGTAACAACCATTTCCCATTACCAAGTTTTGTGCGTGGGGACTAGCCTATGCTTAAGCATGATGTGATGATCAGAAGGTTATGATCAGAGTGAAGGTTTGTCCATACAGACAAAACACAACCCTAGTTATTATTGCTTAGTCATAGTAATATTAAAAGTAATTGGAATCTTTTTTTGTTTGTTTGCTTGCTTGTTTATTTTAGATTTCATAGTGCTTAAGAATGGGATATATTTTACAGTGAAAAAAATAATTTGTCTTATGTCAAGATCAAAGTATTTTATGGAGAATTAGGCTCCATTTGAATCAAAGCATAATGTATTTTGACATGAATAAAGTCAGTACTTGTAATCCTGCACTCAATTAATTTGAGTAAAGCCACCACAGACAAAAGATTTTACTCAGCTTTCAACTAATAACAACACGACTATTGTGAAAGTGATTTACCAGCATCTCTAACCCATTTTTAGACAGCAGGTACTGTCTAGATATGAAAAGAGATGCCATACAACCCTCTACATCCAGAGTTACCTTTCTCTTTCAAAACTGGTTTGATTCTACCCTAACTCTAATGAATAAAACCAACCAATCATGGAAACAAAAACACAGGTAACACTGGCAAAAACAGTGGGCAGAGAAAATCTGATAAATATTTTTTTAGGAAATATTATTCACTAAGAAATACTAGCAAAATACTATTGCATGAACCATTAAAAACTAGGACTTATTAATTAAAAATGGTTTCTTTATAATCTGAATAAAATAGGAAAGTTAGTCAAAGGGGCAATGTCCGCTGTAAAATCAGATTTTTGTTGAGGTTTTTTTGTGGTTTGTTATCAGTGGTAATATTCCACTGGTTGAACTGAAAGTTATCTCTAAGTAAACTGTGGCAGATCTTTCAACATTAATGGAGAGATAAAAGTATTGGTGGAAGATAAAAGTATATCTACCTCAGATATTTGCAGTGAATGTACAATTCTTGCACTTATACTGACAATAGGATTCATCTTACTTAAAGGTGTCCATAAAGAAGTTGGATAACTGGAGTAGGCTAATCATTAAGATCTCCTCAACAGAGGAGAGGGATAAATACTTAGCACTTAGTTCCATATCAAGACAGGTTTAAGGTAGGTTGAATGACTCAGCTTCCAGAACTGCCTCTCTGTCATTGCTGTCTAGAGAGAGATTCCAGATGTGTAGCTAAGACCAGACACACAACATTAAGTTATGTGAGGGAAAGGTCTCACCAGTCGCTCCTCTAGATGACCTTGACAGAATTTGACCTCAACTGGTGGTTCTGCATATAGATATGTAAAAGCAATATACATATTTTTATAAAGTAAAATCTGTATATTTGTGAGCAATATATTGAAGTCAGATCATTGATAAAGTGCTAACAAGTGTTTATCATTTTGTTATTTTCACCTCTTTCTTAGCTGCCTATCTCCCCAGCCTATGACAACAAAGTCGATTAATTAAGTCAATGACAATGACAATTCTCATTGCCCATCTTCTTCCTGGCAGGAGAGGTGTTTAATCCACTGACTTGCTGACAGCTTTTAGAGAAAAATATAGAACTTTATTTCTAACAATAAGATTTTACTCCCCTTCAAAAGTTCTGTCAAAGTTCCTATTTCAAACTTTCAAAGTTCAAAGGTGGGCTTTAGACACCTTTTGAAACAATCCCTTAAAAGGACAAATCTAAGCTTCTGTCCTATACTGTTGTGTCAAGAAAAAGGAGAAAGGAGTTTTCCTGAGGAATGTTGATTTTGTTTTCCTTCTTCATTATCTTTAATGCTGGAGAATTGCTGAGTGACTGAATAGGAATGAGGATCAGATCTGGGCAAAAGACCATCCTCAGGAGATGTTTCTTCAGAGAAGTTCCAAATTCAATTGCAGTAAGAAGGATGAGAGGTTTATTAGTATGCAGTTTTATTACAAGAATGTATTCAGACATGAACCAGAGCTGTGTTCAGCAAAATATAAATAGTGAAATAAAACCATCCACATCTTTTACTTAAAAATTACCCATTTTCTATCCTGTGGATCTCATATAAGGCTCAGAACAAAGAGAAGAAACTGAGAGACAGAGGTGATGGATAGAGAACTCTAATTAGAATAAAGTTTTCACTAAACAAGGACACAACTACTTTGCAACTTATCTTGTTACAATCAACTCGCAGTTGGTGTCAATAGTTCACTAGAAAGAATTTATTAAAGGGCAATACTAGTGGATTTACTGATGTAAGTAAAAGTAAAATATCAACAACATTGAACAAATTCAGTCCCTCTCATGGATACCATGTCATTATTTCATTATTGGACTTAAGTACTCAATGTCTCTTTAAGGGAAATTGCTTTAACTGAATTTAACAAAATGCTTGTATTAGCTAAAATGATACGAAAAACTAGCTCTTTGGTTCCTTTGCTTGTAATTTTTTTGCTTATATTTTCAAAACTTCCTAGATGTTACTGCTGAGAGCTGTCAGAATGCAAGAGAAAAGCAATGAAAAGGCTTGCAAAGTTACTGTTAAAGATGCTCACTGTGTTGATATTATACAGTCCCCAGTGATCCTGTCCTCTGACAGAAGTTGTATCAAGAGTCATTTTGTGAGAAAATATCATGAAAGACATTTTTTTCACTATATTAGCTGATTGGAGAAGTAGCAGCAGTAGGTAGGAGTTTACAGCAGGAGTTAAAGAGCAATAGCTGCTTTAAAAGCTGCTGCTTTAATCCATGAAAAATGGATCCATTATGATAACCCTGAGAAGTACCCTTACTTTTTCTTGTATGCTTATGTGTCCAAAAGAAAAGTAATATGGTCGTACACCTATAATGATTGCCTACACGAACTCAAATTGTGGGTCTTAAAACTGAAGAACAATTCTGCTGTAGATGAACTAAACCTAAAAATGTTATAATTTCTCCATAGATGTAGATAGATTCAGATTTTAATAGACAGTGGAAAAAACATATAAAAGTTTAAAGACCTATCTAATAAGAAAATGAGCAATGTTAGACCTCGGTAATTCTCTTGTCAAAGTGAAAGTTAGCAGCATCATTCAGGAATTTCTCTGTGAAGCCCTACTGTCTCTTTAGAATGGTTACATTGCTTGAAGGTGCCTCTGAAATAATCTGAAAAATTAGAAATTCAAACTGAGTTGTGCAATATGTCCAAGACAAGATTTGGGTTTTTTGGTAAGGCAAGAAGGTGCTGCTTGGGAAGATTTGACCATGGATATGAAATGCTATCTGTGCTGACTGTGTAAGCCACAGTATAAGAAACAGAAACATAGGGCAATGTGGGTAACAGAATACTTAGTCTCGATCTAAAAAATCAAGAATTATTTTAGTTTTGGCAAACTAATCATAGCTTATACCTCCTGACATTTGGTTTTATTTTTCACATATTGAATATTTTAATAAAACATTTAAAAAGAATATTTTAGTATTTCACATCCTTTCAAACCCATCTCCCTAGTTTTCTCCTGGACTCAGACACAGAACACAAACAGACAAAGCATCAGTTTTTAATAAGAATAAACAGAATAATAGATAAGCAGTCACACGAAACTATGGCGTTTGTCTCAGGATCTGTTGACATAAATCATTAGCACTTTGTTTTTTAAGTTTGGCATATTTTTTTATTTCTTTAATATTTTAGATTCCCAAAATCTACATATAACATTCAAATAACTACAAAAATATGGATTAGTTTTCATTTCTTTTTTATCCTTGGTGATCTTCAGCCTTCTTACTTTCTCATAACACTCTGACCCATCTTCCTCTTGAGAACAATACACTGTTGTTAACAATTGGTTATGGTCTAAGGGGACAAGCAGTTCAGCAGATAACAGTGGACACTGACTTTTTTCATCTGCTCACTCCAAGGCAACTCTGACTTCTCCTTTGTTTCCTCACTTATGCAGTCTATTATCAACTTAATTAAAAAATTGGATAGGAGTGTTGCAACTACCTCTTCTAAGCTTCCCCTTTCTCCCTCTTTTAGTGGCTGGGGATCCAAGACTCCAACTTGGATAAGACACATGCCCACTCTTGATTCACACAGGAAGAGCTGTGAGAAAGTCTATAGAGATATAAGAAAGGTAAGATTACAGAGTTGGGATTGTTAAAATGGCATTCTTTGGTGCAGAAGGATTCAGAAGAGAAAATGCCTGCATAGAAGGTTATAAAATATTAAAGAAATGAAGGGCAGTTGAGCTAGTGAGGCAGTGATGCCTGGGGTCAAGTTATCGGTGTTAACAGAGATAGTGGATGATGCCAGCTGAGCAACATTGAAATATTGGTCTGGCGTTTGCAAAGGCTGATGCTGCTTCTCTCAAGTGATGCCAGTCACAGCAGCAAAGACTGCCTGGATGCCTTAGCAGGGTGAAAAATTCATTAATCCTAAATCCAACAGTTTCCTATAGATTGGAATAATTTTTGGAAGAGGAATGCACATTTGTGTTTTTCTGATCTTTGCTTTTCCTCCCAAGATGTCAAAAGTGTTAAATGCAAAAAACTGCGACAGCTGCCAGTGAATACAACAGACTATGCATAGTTATCCAACTATAAATATTGTGCCACTGAAGTAGAGCTAAAAGGTTCTAAAAAATATAGAACATTTACTAGAAATTAAGAAAACAGAAGAATCTCCAATTATTATGCTTAGGAGGTTGCTGGTTCTTCTGAGTCTATCCTAGGGCATTCTTTTTGGGTTCATTTGCTTTGCTGATCCACCACGGTCTTTCATTTAACTAGACAGCCTTCCTCCTGTAATCACTAGGTTTTTCTGTCACATCTCTCCCTGTATTAATTACTGGGCATATAGGTAGCTTTACAGGGTTTCAGAAGGGGTCTAAAAATCCTAAATATCCCTTTACAGGATCAGGCTAGACGTGGAGGCATATATAAAAACTATTAAAGGTTCAACTTTCAAAACCTGAAAGTCTTCAGCTGTTCCTATGATAACCAATCAGATCACTGGATTGAGAGGTACAGCTTGTTCTGAAAAGGGAAAGTTTTAAAAACAGGGATTTCATACCAGTTTAAATACTGAAATAGACCACTATAACAAACAGTAGGTAAATACTCTCCTCTTTGTTGCTTTCTTCTGCTTCTCCTTTTGAGTTAGCTTTTTCTCTCTTCAGAGTTGTTTTGGCTTCATGTGATTTGATCCAGCAGCCATGCTTTTGGACTGGATTGGTCAGCATTTGATCTGCATATATAAAACTCCACAGACCAATTATATGAATTGCCTTAGGTGAGTCTTTCGATGATTCTAAACCTGAAGGAAACAGTTTTAATAAGAAACACCATTGCATATAGACTAAATATGTATTAAATTTAGTCTTACATTCAGATATATTATTGCAGCTTTTGTCCCCACCATTGATTAATGAACTACTGCAAAATATTTCTCTACTGCAAACCTATTCAAATCCATAAATAATGGTAATAGGGTTATTTTTGTGAAAACAATCTATTTTAAACCATAAAAGTATCTTTTAATACATAATTTATGATTAACAAAAACTGTTAATAATTAAAATATGATACTATATTGTAGAAAGATCAGAAGATTCATTTGTATTTTAAATGCAAGTGTCTTTCTGTGTGTCTGCAATTAAATAGTCAGACTTGTTCACTATGTGTGTCTGAGAGAGAGACAACATTCTCACCTGTATGGTACAAGCTTAAATGGCCCATATTTATCAAGTAAGCAGAACTGTTAAATCACACAGTACAACAGCAAAGCACAAGAATAACTCAGTTTTACTGAACAGTGTTTTTTACTTCTTTCATACGATCGTATGTTACTCTGATCTGGTAATACACTTGAAGATGAGTATTCTGGGAAAGACAACATAATTGCTCCTTCAACTTCCTTTCGTGCTGAGTGGCCTTACAAGCTGTACCTATGGCGAAGTCATTTTAGGTGAAATCCAAAGATGAATTTGGAAAAGCACACAAAGTTGCCCTGGATGCTTCTCCTGAAATGTCTGATGAACTTAGGTGGCTAGCAGACAGATGCAGTAAGCCCCTTCAGGGAAAATCAGTTGTCAGAGATGTAATGCATCTATGCTAGGGAGATATTCAGTTTCATTTAGAATTAAGAGGAAATTAAGAGTAAACAAAATAAGATTTTAAGAATATAGTCCATGTGATCACTTCTATCACTTCATTGGTTTTATTGCTGTCTCTGCACTATGGTTTTGATAATGTGAAATGAGCAGAGCTACATAGGTGTGAAACTGGGTTGAGATAATAGAATCACTTTCCCAGAGCCCTTGTGTTTCTTCTGGTTTCTTAAAAGGCAGGAAAAAAATTAGGAAGCTGTACTATATGGGAAAATGTCCTGCTGTTTCTAAATAGCGACCTTGTAGATGGCTTCAGCACTTCTGTAAGAAATTCTGTTTAATGATTTAATACATTTTTTTAATTTCATAATTGCAGTTTTTAAAATCCCTGTGCATTGTATATATGCTAACTCAATCTAGGAAAAGAAAACAAAAATAGGAAATTAGAAAGCAGACTTTTTCCGTCTATAAGAAATTTGACAACTTATAAAAGCATATGCATATGAATATATAAAAAAGAAACACTAATGAATATGTAGATTTCCTATTGGTACATTTTTCTATTCCTTACATGGCAGAAAAGGAAAGTGGAAGGCAATCTCCTTCTATTGTAGAATCTCTTTAGTGCAAAAGATAATCTACTGGGTACTGGAGCGCTCATAATATAAGCAACCCTTTTTGCGACTTTCTTTTGCTGAAGGTTTGTAATGGTCCAAGGCATTTTAATAATTAGTCTACAGGGAGCCTTAATAGACTAGAGCAACTCTTAATTAACTTAATCCCCAGTACATGAGTTGACCAGGAGACATCAAACCACATTTTAGCTTGGAGGGTATGTGAACTCAGAGGAAGTCTCATTTTTTAGCTACTGTGGTGCTGCATTTCTTCCTTCTAGCATAGTGTGGATGTAGCAAAACGCATCGTGCTATTCTGTCCTGTAACCAGAAGCTTTTATTTTCAGTAGAATTAATAATAAATGAAGATGGAAATTTCAGCACAATTATTTTAAGGTGCAAAAATTATCGTAGGGTGATGTTCATATATGGTTAAAATAGGCAATTAAGAAGTGAATTTACTTAATTTTTGCTATATCTCTATTGTATATTTCTGATACTTAAAAAACCCTGGACCTTTTTCAAATATGTGAAAATATACTGATAATCTTTTTAGCTACAGTAGGTTTTAATTAGAAATATTCTGTACTCCTAAGGATTGGTACTGAGGGAAGTATTCTAGTATATGATTATGCTTCAAGCATGCTTTATATTTATAAGGATTCAGTTTGTACTTTATATTCTATTCTTGCTTCTTATCAAGATTTGTGATAAGTCTTAATAGCAGAAAAGAAATGAACTTCCTGAGGCTGCCTTTCTCTTTCCATTTCTATGTTACTATTCACATATTCAATAATACTTTTAATGAAGTGAGTGTTGCTTTAGGAATATAATCCTGAGGTACCTAAAGCTGTGTAAAACTAATGATTATCACTGAATTGCATGTAGTGACACTGTGGGCAGCCTAAATGTGATAAAAAAAAAATGTCAGTATAATCAGAAAGCACACATATGAAAGACAAAGCTGTTCTATGAGGTACATATGCTTCTGAATAAACAGTGTTAGCAACAAAATATATTCAACACACTTATTTTTATTCTTTAAACTGAGCGGTTTGTTGTTGGTATTATTAATATTTGCAGCTGATTTCCAACTAAATATATGAAAGGTATAATTAAATTAAGTGATTTATCAGAAAAATCGCTGGGCAAAGAATTTTAACCTAAGCTATGACACTAAGATACTGTTTAGCTCTTCGGGAATGCAATTAGTCTGTCCCAGTTGCCGAATGCTTTGGGGAACACAATTTCCTTAGGATGCATTCCATTAAAATCTTAACCAACATCTCTAATGCTATAAATAAGTTCAAAAATAGTCGTATTCAGGTTAACCAAACCTTCAGCTGGATACTTACACAACTCACTGTCATCAAGCAAAGGATACTAATTTAAGAATTGCACAGGATCTGAATCAGTGAGAGAACTGAGAACATAAATGTTTTTCTGATATATAATTATAAAGTATTAGGATATTTCCTGACAAGGGATTTCTTTTAGCATTATGGAAAGAATTAGCTATATCCATGTGTATTGCATAGTGAAGCATTATAAGAACTCAAAAATTGTATCATTAGGAAAAATGCACGCACATTTGTTCCTGCTATTACCATCAAATTTAATTCACCTCATTAAAACACTTCCCTTTTATTTCAATAATGTTGCATGTATTCAAAAGCACTGCATTTTATAGTGAATTCAATTTCTTATATTATTAATCCCCTTATGAAAAGGAAAATTCAATCTCTTAAAAAATCTTGATGTAGTCAGTTTAATTTCCATAACCATAAATCTTTTATAACAAATGAGTTTTAATTAGTTGCTGTCCTTGGCCATGTACAAGAGGAAGGAATCATCTTTCAATTAATCTATTGTTAGGTTATACTGAATTAAAAAGTCCCATATGCTTAGGATGTTCAGGCTACTATCTTTCCAACTTAATAGACATTGACTTATAAATTTATAGTATTTTTTCAAGTGTTTCCCTTTGTTGCTGTTTTAAAAGAGAGTCCATTTTTAATTTGATGGGTTGATGGGACAACACTAGAAAGTAATTCCAAGATAGTACATAGATATACACAGCTATAAACTGAATCAGAATCTCCAAACAAATATGCCCAAACTTAGATTGCTTGAAACTTTCTAATTTTCCAATTTACTTTTATTTGGAGTATAAAATTAATGGGTGTTGGCTTGTCCAACCGAATTCAGGAGTTAAGGAACAGACTTGATTAATTTGCATCTTTACTTCATTTTATATTTTACCATTCTAAGTTTTGTTTGCAGTTTCATAGAATAATGTGGGTTGGAAGATACCTCAGGAAGTCACCCAGTCCAGCCTTAGGCTCAAAAGAAGGTCAGACCAGGTGGTTCAGGTCATTGTGCTGTCGCTCTTGAAAACCTCCACGGACAGAGACTGCCCAACCTCCCTGGCAGTCTGTCTCACTGCCCCATCCCTGGAAGTGTTCGAGGCCAGGCTGGATGGGCTTTGAGCACCCTGGTCTAGTGCAAGGTGCCCCTGACCATGGCAGGGGGATTGGAAGCAGACGATCTTTAAGGTCCCCTCTGACCCAGGCTATTCCATGATTCTGATGAGGAAGAAGTTTCTCCTTTCTCCCCAGTATTTGTCTGAGATTATATGTTTGATTTTGTTGAGAGCACCAAGGAGGAAAGGGACAGGAAAGACATTATACGTGGTTTATTCCTATGACATTAAAAGAAAAATAAAGGTTTTATAGTGAAATTTCATGACAGAGGTGTTTCAAATGACCTAGAAAAGAATGATTAAAAATTATCTAAAATTCTCTTCATCTAATGCTTCTTTTCACAGTTAGGGTCACTGTTTTAGTGGAGGAACCAAAACCTATGTTTGAGTTCTAATATAATTATATTGACCCAATTAAGAAATGACACAACAGGAGTCATAATATTTGAACTGGCTGTTGTTGGGCTTTTTTCTTTGTGGAATTTCCAACAAGCTAGCCCAATTAGATAATCTATCTGTGAGCTAGAAAATGTAACATAATGTGCTACAACTACAATTTTTGTCAGGGTGGCAAGTGAGATACTGCATAATTAGGAAAGCAGCACAATTGTCACTCTTTCCTTAAAGGCAGCAAGCTTTGTCTGCATGGTGCCAATGGGCCCCATGCTAATGCTTGGTTCACAGCCACATCATTACCACAAAAATGTGTCTACATTGCTGCAAAATGTGCCTAAGACGTGAAATAAGACAAGTAATGTTACAGGTTTTCTTCAGATGTGAAGAAGTGAAAAAGGATTAGTTACGTAACTTCTATTAAAAATTATTCAGAAGCTGAGACTAACTTACCCTAGATTGGCATCTCTGCATTATTCATCTTACCTCCTCTCGTGTGATCCTGCACACATTAAGCATCAAGGAACCTAGTAGAGCTGTGAATTTTATATATAAAGATCCCTAGATGTCTAAAGTACCTCTTCCCTGCTTGGACAGCACAAGCCACTTAAGAAACCAGGGCTCTCACCTATTCCCAGTTAGTATTGGAATGTAGTGCTTATTTTCAAGAGATTTCAAGTCGGCAGTGCAAGCTTGTGACAATGGAGGACGAGGCCATATGGGGCTCTATTAAAAAGAGTGCAGACAGACTCAAGAGAAGTGGTTATTCTTTATTTTGCGGCTTGGGAGGCCATGCCTGGAGCACTGTGTTTGTTTTTTGGCTCTTCAATTAAAAAAAAAAAAAATGCATGTCCTGGAGACAGTCCTTCAGAAAATAATCAAGAAAAGGAACTGGGCTACATAAAGAGTAAGAAGGTGCTAGGGGAGCTGGCTTAGGTAAAAAAGGTTAAGAGGGGATCTTCTTGGTCTCTTCGGCTACCTAGTGGGAGGTTAAAGGGAAGATAGAATCAGCTCCTTGTCAGAAGTACGTAGAAATGGATTTTTCAAGCAATAGACAACAATTGCAAAAAAGAAAATTCTGGGTAGGTATTAGGTGGGAAAAGATGGCAATGAAGATGATAAAATACTGAACCAGGTTGTCCAGAGACATTAAAGAATATTTATCCTTGGAGATGTTCAGAACTAAACTGGCCAACGCCCTAAATAAGCTGTTCTGACTTTTCAATTGGCAAGATCACCTTACAGGATTCCCTTCTAACATTTTTTTTTCTTTTTTTTTTTTTTCTCTTCTGTGAATGGTTATTATAATTCCACTATTAAAGTGTTCTATTTTTAGCTGTGTTTTTAGCCATTACTGACCCTTCCTGATCCAGCTTAATAGGTTAGCAGTGAGGCTGCTGTAAAAGTTAAAAGGTTCACACAAGATTTATAAATCTACTGGTTCCATGCAAGCTTATTTCATCTGTTGAGTCAGCAAATAGTTAGCAAAAATTCTTCGAGAATGCAAAAGGCTTTTTCTGTGGGTACTCTAGGTCAGATTGGTATGGACTAGCTGACGGAAAGTAACAGACAAGGAGGGAACTCTAGTAGTAAGGTAGGAATAAAACAGGAATGGTTTGAATAGGTATACAGGAAATAGGAGAGCAGCTAAGCTTATTTAATTAAGGGATAGTCTAAAAAGTGTGGAGAGAGCACTGGGAAGACATACTACCACCACTTAGGTGAAAGCAGTGCAGGATGGGCTGACAGACCTGAAGGAAGTCACAGAAAGACCTTGAGGAAAGTCTCATAAAGCGTAGCAGCAACAAACCAGGTTGTGTACTGAGTGACACTGAACTGTGAATAAAACATCAAGGCATCACACCCATTATCACCCTGCCACAGGCAGTTTTAGCTACACGGGACTGAAAAATAGCACAACTGTGTTTCGAGAACTATGCTAACAAGAACAAATAGCAAATACATGGAGACATTCTGGGTTAAATCATCTGAGCAGCTAAGTCTAAGGTTAAAAAATTGTTCAGGTCACAGGGTAACATGACCTAGAGAGATAATAACACAGAGTAAATCAATCAAAATCCCATTTATGTAGAATTTAATTCATGTAGCATCTTTCTGTTGGTTAAAAGCTGTGAAAAGGGAAAGATGATGCAGAAGAATCTTATAATACAGCTGAGAAAGGTGGCAGATGGCTTTCAAGGCAGACAAATTAATAGTAATGAAAAAAGTATAAATTAATGTACTAAATTAAAAAGAGAACCATATAATGGTTTGGGTTGGGAGCATCATCCTGTCCAAACCCACTTCCATAGGCAGGGATTCTTCCTACTAGACCAGGTTGCTCAGAGCCCCATCCCACCTGGCCTTGAACACTTCAAATGATATCCACTATTTCCCTGGGCTACCTGTTTCAGTATGTCACCACCCTCACAGCAAAGAATTTCTTCCTAATGTGTAATCTAAATCTACTTCCTTGAGTTTAAAGTTATTCCCCCTCATCCTATCTCTATATGACCTTGCAAAAAGTCCCTCTCTTCCTTGGATGCTCCCTTTAGGTACTGGAAAGCTGCTATTAGGTCTCCCTGATGCCTTCATTTCTCCAGGCTGAACAGCCTCAACTCCCTTAGCCTGTCTTCGTAGGAGAGGTGCTCAAGCCCTCTGATCATCTTCTCTTAGTAGTGTCATCAAAATAACAACTCTGGATACATTGATAAATTGGTGGGAAATAAAAAAGGACAAGGGAATAGAGTACCAGTCTCACCTTTAGTGTAAGGGTAGAAAACCTTCTACTACTCATGTTATGTGTGGACCACCCACCAAAAATTTTGATTAGCTGAGTCTTCACAGTTAATGATTTAGATGCTTTGAGGCAATGGTAATTAAAGATTCGTTCTTTTGTCCCATAAGTCACAGCATAGATAGGAAAATAAGGAAAGAAATAATTTATTCAGCTATAACTGGCATTGATGCTATTATTAATATATTTCAACCCAAACAAGAAAAATCTACAATCGAGTGTCAGCAGTCTGTAAACCCACACGCAAAATTCATTTTTTCACTATACTTAGCAAATCACCTGTTAGGAAGTGGCAGTTTTCATTACTACTCCCAGAGGTTTTTGGGCATTAAACTATATGAAGTTTGGTGGTGCTGATTCATTAAATAAAAATCTGTTTCCTGCACTAAAACAGAGGCACAGGAACAAAGGATTGTATTATATGGAGAGAAGTGCAAATTAAAAAAACAGAAGAAAATTCAAGTTCACTGACATAACATGCATGAAGAAATTACATGCTAGATATTGATATTAGTATTCGAGGTGAAAAAGCATTGAATAGATTGACTTAAAATATATACAGACCAGATTAAAAAAAATTCAATATTTTTTGATTAAACAGAATTTTGCTTTAACTAAAATAGTTAGATCATTCTGATTTTAAGCATATGCTTCAGCTAGAATCAATAATGATTAAGTACATTTGTATTGGCAAGAACATACTAATAATTAAGTTATTATCAGATTTTCACTGTATGAAATAAAAAGAGAATGTCCTCATTTGTTTTTACCAATTTCTGTGCTTAGCAGTTCACATATTAGACTAAACACCATCAATAATCACCTGCCATACTCTATTCATGTCTTTAATATAATTTTTGTTCTGTAATTAAAGGGTAATGTACTTGTATAGTTAGTAGTGGAATTGTGTAATGGAAGTATTTTATTCTTGCCGAATGATATTTGTCTTTACTCTGGAGGAAAAATTCTAGACAAATATTTATATAAGTGAAAATATTACTTGGTCATTTTGGAAACATTTCAGCAAAATTCTTCAGCTAGTTTTTTAGTTAATTAATTAGCAATTCACCAATATTCACCTTGATCTAATTGTGAAGTATATCTATGCATTTTACTACTAGTAATAAGATTTAGATTGCTTTTATTTCTATTAGAACTGTAGAAGCAATGAAGTTATAAGAAAATGAAAGTAGAATGTTTTCTCTCCCTTACTCAGTCAACGAAGCGATTTAATTAAAATGTCTTTGGTCAAAAATCCTCTTCTTAGCCTATTGAGAGCTGAAGAGCTTCACTCCTCTTGCACAGTAAGGTCAGTTAAACTGGTGATGGCAATCAGCTTGATACAATGGAATTTATTTCTCAGATTCAGAAAAATAAGAAATGTTTTGTTTTATAAGAAATATTAACTGAGACAACAAAATAATCTAGTTTTTTCACTTTTCCTAGTGAATGAGGTCTGTATAGCTTGGATCGAGACCAAGGTATTATGCATGAGCTGGATTGTGGAATAATGGTCGTATTAAAAAAATATTGAGGCAATAAAATGGAGTTACCAAGACACTGTTAAACCTATGCTTTAGAGCATATACTGAAAGTAAAACAACTAGGAGTTCAAATGTGTGGTCTGTTATAGAGGATTCTACATTTCTACAGGGCCTAGTTGTAATCTCCCAATTCATAGATCTCAGCTCTGATCCACTCTGAGCTGCTAATATAAAGGTATCAGATTAATTTTACTTTTCTTCAGGAGGATTATTCAGTGGGAAATGACATTTCTGTAGCTCCTCCCTATCTTTTCTACACTTAATAGCTTTTCTTCAGATTATAGTATAAATCATTTCCATAAAATCATAATGTCTATTATAACCTAAGTTATCTGAATAACTGAAGAAAAGAAGACTGAGTTTAATATCTATTCCTAAAGAAAAGAAAAAACTTATACTTCTGGAAAAAAGTTTATGTTCTTTATACAATTTAATGCACTGTAAAGAAATATATTCAAACAATTTCTAGTGTTAAAAGAATACTGTAAAGAGCCTTATTTTAAATTATTTTATTTACAAAATGCATTTTAATTTTTTTCAGCACTTTCTATGTCACGACTGTTAGTATTTCAATATTGGGGGATTTGTCCCTCTAATTTGGCCATATACCCTGCGTATCTTTTAATGAAGCTAGTGGAATGTATTTCAATACAGGGGCACTGATATACTTAGTAAAGTACTAAGTATATCAGTGCAAGTGAATACTGCCCTAAGCCCGTCTCCGTCTGACAAAGCATCACCTTGGCAGCAGACATGGCTCAGCAGAATGCATGTTCACTCTCGGGTCATCATACCATGCAGACAGAATATTAAAGTAGCATTGGTCCTTCTTAGTCCACCAGCAGATTTATGTCAGCTTCTTAATTTTTCGTAAGTAGCTTATATTAATATTCTAGACTGTAAACATGTCAGGAGTGAACAAGTATCCCACTAAGGATAGATTCAAGTATCTATTCAGGATAGACTCAGGATGTCTTTATGTTTGGAAAAATAAAATTTGTCATATGGTCAAGGTAAAGAGCTAGGACTGCTTACCACTTTAGTCATCCCAGATACATCTTGAGGAGAATTAGTACCTCTGTAAAGTCCGTTTTCATAGGACATAACACCAGCAAATTCTGTAGTTCATGTTCAAAGTAATCAGAACCCTCTTAATGTCAAAACCACAGACTATTAAACCTGCAAGTTAACTCTTAGGAACCTAAGTATATGACATACAGCCTAATTCTGCACTTAGACCAAACCAAAAGAAAAGTCCCAAGGGAGTGAAAGATATGTGTTTCACAATCAAACTTAAACCACAAGCATCAAGATGCCAATGAGGAGAGAAACACTCACGGATGAGACTGACCACACTATCAAACTATTCTTTCATCTCTGTGATTCAAGCTGGTTTGCTTGTGATACTTCCCATTTTATTCTTCCCTTCTTTCTTGCCTTGTCCTTTTTTGAAAATTAAAAGTAAAAACTTTTTACCCCAAGAACATTCATTTGCTATTCTATTTGTGGGGGGAGCTAGAGAAGGGGAACAAGTAGAAGGAAGAAAATTTGATGGGAATGCAAGTGCCATTTTGTGAGTTTCTGTGAACACAGAGCAGAAAAATTTGCAATATTTTCATTACTGTGAAAGACAGTCAAGAAAAAGTCCTAGAAGAAAGGGAAAAAATCAGAGTGGATCAAAGTTTCTTAGTTAATGTCTTGATTTTCAGAAGTACTGAGCCTTAATTTATCTTCTGTGATCAACACGAACTGTAGTTGACTTACTCAATTTGAGTAATCCAAAGGTACATATACAAGATTTAGTACCGAAAGACATTGTTTGCACCTGAAGTTTCTATTGAAATTAACAAACAGCTCTAATTGTGAGTCTGCCGTAGGTACTCAGATAAGAAATATGGCCTAAGCACTATTAACTTCACTCTCATCTTTTTATGAAAAGATTGCCCTCCTAGTTGAAAATATTAGTTGTTTGGGGTTTTTTATTTTAGTAATATTTATTTCTGTGGACTACTTCTGAAATTCCTGAGAATTTAAGTATTCACTCTTTCTGAACTCCACCAGCTTGAATCCCTATAGATACCGAAGAATTTCATTTTTACCTGCAGCTACTTTATCATTTGACAGAGATCCTTCTAATATAATTTGTACCTAGGTTCTTATTGACTCCTCTTTTATTTCTAGATAACATACTTTAAACAGCCTTTGAAAATTTGTATTAATAAGAAAGATCCATAGCTCTACTAGTCTGTTAAAGAACAACACCTAAAATGTGCCTCATTTTGTAAAGTGTTTTGTTTCTGAAAGGGGTGCTAGGTTAGGCATTTAAAAATGGATATGTCAATAGTTGTTAATCCATTAAGAAATCATGAAGGATCATGCTAATGAGTTTCTAATAAAAAATTTCCCGTGGGTAAAATATAACTGGTCTTATAGCAAAATGGTGCCTGTGCCATGCAAGGCCATTTTATTTCGTACTTTAATTCAAGATGTCAAAACCTGTAAAGTGGTAGTGGGATGCCAGGAGCAGATACAAGACCAAAGGCCTTCTTTTTACTCCACAACCTCCCATCTTCCACTGACATCATAAATCCTTGTCACTGTCAGAAGGCTGCAGTGAGCAGTAACATTATTTCCCCAGCTACTGTAAAATACCACCTGGTATCTTGCATAAACTACACAGTAAATCATGGGAAAACTGCAGTGTTATTTTACAATAACGCTGTAAATAACCTGTGCCTTGATCATAAATCTGTATCACCAGCAACAGCCCCAATCAACAATAGCAACTTTGAGACTGAAAAGATCTTTCTCTTTGCCTGTAAAACCGTTCTTGTTATTCTGGCTTTGCCTAGTGTCTAGTAACTATATCCTCACCTGCTCTGTGCAAATGAGCTTTGAATAAATACTTGACATGGGTAGTTTAAATACATGACAGCATTTGTACTCAAGACTCACTATATTTTCTGATTCAAAAATGAATGCATGCAGGGGCATCTTCCCATACTGCTTTTTTATTATTGCTTAAGTGGCTGCCAACAGTACAAAAGCAACCATCCACTGAGCTTTGATACAAAAGCAAAATATACAGATTTCTCGGGTCTGGGCCACAATTTATTCCTGAAGTTACTCAGAGGGTCAGAGGAATAAAAAAAGACAAAAAAAAGTGGATGGTCACATATAGAGCATGTGGGTTTTTCTATGCATTGCATTATGGCCTGCTAGGGCACTAGCAGTCATATTGCCTATCTTTATAATCCTGTCCAGATTGCCAGTACTGGAAAAATAATTACCTCTACACAAGATATGGTAACCAGGGGATATGACTTGTTCATATGTAGTATTCTGTTTTGTTTATTAAAATCCATATATAAAAAACTCACAGATTTTTAAGAAGGAGGAGTTTTAACTGTCTTGTTCAAAATTTAATGTGTTTTCAATGTGCTCCTCAGAAAGCTGTTAAGGGAGTTATTAGAGCAATACCTGCCACTTTCTTACTGTCATTCTATTCAATATCCCTTAAATACTATAAAAAGTATCTACTAAAAATTCAGAATTGTGATAAAATTGGCATATCACCTTCTTCTTTACACCTTTCTACCACTGTATATTTTATTCACAGTTGCTTCATTACTAGTCATTCCAGAAAGAGTTAAATTTAAAAAAAAGTACAGAGTTTTCAATTATTTCATGTTTCAATTTGCACATAAGGAGATACTGACTTTAAAGATTCATGCATGCTTTTACTGAGTGGTTTTATATTTTTCCAATTTTTTTTTACTTTCAGATTTAGCAAAGCCCTGCCAGAAGACATTTAATCCTGTCATCGATATTCACTCTACTGTCAGGGATATTAAACTGAGAAGAAAGACCTGGCACACTGACTTCCTCTTGAAGCTTTGATAGTATGTTGGCTACAGCTTAGCAGTGTGAAAAATAGTGTTGCACTGCGAGCAAAACCAGGGAATTTTCTTCTTGTCAATTTAGAAAAGTTGTGAGGAAAGTAAGCTTTAGACCACACAGGCTTTGCAGATTAAAAGGATTGCAGCTTTTGTTTCATCTGCTAAGTAAAAATATATGTCATTTCTTTTGTCAGCATTGACAAAACTGTTACAGGGCACTGGACTTTAAGAGTCTATTTTAGTTCTCAGAATCCCAAGGGCTCTCGTCCAGTTTCATCCATTCACCTATTCAGTAGCATTAATGAGAAAATGTGCAAAACATCTAATTTTAACACACACAGTAGACAGCAATGAACCTGGAAGAAAGGAAGTGATTTATGAGGGGTGTATATATGTGTAAGAGTTCTAAGTATTAGCAACTAGAAAAATAACAGACTGAGACAGGTGATTCCATCCCTCTATTCATCCCTGGCAAGCCCCCATCTGGAGTGCTGCGTCCAGTTCTGCAAGGGAGACTTGGACTCAAAGGAGTGAATCCGGCGTAGAACCAGAAACATGATTAAGGGACAGGAGAAAGTGTCCCACAAGAAAAGGCTGAGGGAGCTGGGACTCTTCAGCCTGCAGAAGACTCAGGAAGGAGTCTTATGAGTGTGTATAAATACCTGGTAAGAGAGGGCAAAGAAGACGGAAACAGACTCTTCTCAGTGATGCCCAGTGAAGGAACAAGAGGCAATGGGTATCAACCGAAACACAGGAATTCTGTTTAAACATTAAAACATTAAAACATAAAACATTAAAAAATAAAAAATAACCCTGAAAGTGATTAAGTACTTGGACAGGTTGCCGAGAGAGGTTTTGGAGTCTCCATCCATGGAGATATTAAAAACCTAAGAGTTAATATGGCCCTTATCAATCTACTCCAGCACACCTTTGTGCTGAGAGGTTAAGGTAGAGGATGTCAGTCCCTTTATGCCTCTGCCCTTCCACGATTCTGCAATTCTTTGAAAAAGGGAGATGCTTGGGACTTGCTGAGTGACAGTTTTGAATTATTACTAATAATGTGGATTTTCTGTAAGTAGGAATGAATGAGTTTAAATACTGCAAGTCAGCAGAAAGAAGTGTACCTTGATTTAAGGCTAGAGGGTAGAAATATTCTTTTAACAATTTGACATATTTCCTTGACAATTTGAAAGATAAGATCCTAAAATTCTAACTAAATTAAGATTAAAAGTATGCTGCCTGTATCACCTATCTAACCACTCAAAAATAGTTGAGAGTTACATTTAACCAGAAGCTGAAAGTCATACAGATTATAACAATTAACCAAAGACAAGTAACCTCCAGAAATCATTTTTCCTTAACCTACTATCAAGCTTCAAATACATCTGGGGTTTTCACACATACTACTCAACGTTCCCACTGCCTCTCCTAATTTCATATTTCTATTAGACACTGACGATAAAAATTATTCTCTCCTTGATTTGTGACATCAGTCACAAAGTCTCTCAATATTATGGCCATGTTTTGTTCCCCTGCCTGGAATTCATAAGGGAAATTTCCAGAACACACGAGTTGTGCTGACTGGTGACTAGGAAGATGTTTCTTTCCATGCTGCATTGGGTGGAGGAGGTAGTCTTAATTCTCACCTGCTTTACTGCTATCTGTTCACTCATTTATACCGTTTAAGACACTGATATCAAACTCTTTTTGTGGACTTTAAGTAACATTTAACAACATTGCACTCACTTCTTTGGCTCTTTTCACTCTCAGACGCCAAATGGCTGGCTAATGTAAACTGCCATGGCTCTACAGTCTTTGCTAGCAACAATAAAAATTTGGTCCCGAATTTTTTCACTGCTTTAAAGCAGAAGTTTTGCAAGCTTTATATTTTGTTTAAATAAGAACTGTGAACTGCAGCTGCAAAACCTTCAGTTTGCACTGGTTTTGTAATTCTGAGTTTTAACTGAAAACTCACAGAAATATGTTGCAGCTTCCAAGCTTCTATGATAATATATGTCTTAGTGAATTTATCAGAATAATAATAATGTCATACATAGAAGACTTCAGAAACTGAGAGTAAATATGGGTATTAGTCATTCTTAGCAACTAATCATATAGTTTAAAAGATAGAGAATTAAAATTAATTTGTTACATTAATTACCTAATTGAGTTAATTTTTAAATGAAAGCTGCTAAAGTGTTTAGAAAGAACAACAGGATTGTAATACCACAATCATACCATACCATAGAGCATATCTTTTTTTTTTTTAGTTTTACCAGAAATAGATGTGACTGGTCAAGGCCCTCAACAATCTGAGTTACATTTTGGGATCTGGCCAGATGATATCCAGAGTTTCGAGCATCATTATTTATCTAATTATTTTAGGTTAGTATTGAACACAAAGGATGACTGAGCAAAGAATTGGCAAGCTGTGCAGCACATTTTTTGCTGACACTATATTTGTAGAGTTGCTTGTGGCAGTTAATGAGTTAATAGCATTCAAAAATAGAGCTGTTTAGTTTGGGATTTTTTCAATGCATTTTTCACATCTATTTCTTATAAATGAAAAATAAGTTCTTTTACAGGGTGGGGCTCAGGGGAGCCAGATTCAATGTGGCAGAATTATTTTGGGAGGCATTTGCATTCTAAAGGGACTGTTTCATGGAGAAGAGTGTTTGGAGTTCATATGTATGCAACAGAAGCTGAAAGCTCAGAAAAAAGATAGACCGAAAAATTATTTCCTTCTAGTGAGATAGTCTGAGCCACTATCTAATCAGGCCATTTTAAGTTGCAGCTGAAGAAGCTATTGGGAGAGTGGTAGAATTTACTCAGCTTTTATTCTACTACAGTGAGCTGAAATAGTTTGAGAGTATTTTTGATTTCTGCTAGTCTGCATTTTATAGTTAATATTTGAAGAAGAAAATGTGTACCATTTCTTAAATCTCTTGAAAAATTAATTTTGTTTTTTTCGGACAAGAGAGGAATCATACAGAGCTTTATCATTACAGAGATCTTTTTCTCCTATGTCTTTATAGAGTCATTTCACTTGCATATATACACCACCACAACTGAGAAATCGTAAATTGATATCTACAGACTGGAAAACAGAGCAAGAATTATGCTAAGAAGTCTGCCTCTCTGCCAAGGGTTGGAAAGCAATAGGGAAACTGAAAATATAGAAGCTTAGGATCTGGCTTGATTCAAATTCATACTGCAACGGTTTAAATGCTCCCTCAGCTGATATCCACCGAGCTGTAGAAACCCAACCGTCTTCCCACAGGCATGGGTACAAGCTGGTGTTAGGTTGCAGAGGGAAATGGCAGAATTCCCTCCTAACTACTTTGTTCAGGCAAGGGCTTTCTCTCTGTTGTAGTAGGTCAAAGAGACAGTGATAATTAAGGAATGAAGAAGCTGGCATTCCCCATAAAGGAAGCTAACTTATGGGAGAGAGATACTAAAAAATGGAAAATGTAGGACACCACTTATTAAGAAAGCATCTGAATGTTAAGGATCAGTGAGATATAGCTCCTAGTGTTTAGACAGAACTCTGTTTCTGGTGTTGTTTTAGACAGATGTCAAACTACAGAGAAAGGGAGAAAGCACGGACAAGAGATATTATAATCCAAATTGCTTATGTCAGCCCAAGTCATGTTCAGTTGTTGAATTTGTATAAGATCCTCACCAGGACATGTATAAACTGCAGATGGTACAAGTTTCCTGAGCACACAAGATTCATGTCCATGACCAGAGCTTGAAGTTTGTGCATGGGCAAATATCCCTCCTGGTTTACAACCTGATAGTCTTTTCAATTAGATGCAAGAGTGCACTGAATGGGAGTGCGAGTCATATTTATTTTCCAATAAGCCATGCAAATAGCTTCAGTTCAACCACAATGGTTCTATAAAAATATAGAAATTTTTCAGCTATGGACAGATCATAACTTTTGGATTTTCATAATGCTTTGGGTGACATACACTTTGATCACAATGAACTCACTAGGCACAGAAAGAGAAGTTTCACCCAGAAATTAAAAATTGAGATCTAGAAAAGGGCCCAGCTTTTTACATATGTTCTTGAATTTTCCTTCCATACAGTGAAGCAGAAACTACTTTGCTTGTTACCCATCATCTCAAATCCCACAGTATTTCATTGATGCATACTAACCGTTCTCATCCAGAACTAGACCTAGAGAGTGAATCTGTTCTTATGGCATGCTATGCTCAACACTTAATGATCCATAGCTGACAGTGACTGAAAGACACTGAAAGCAAAACGACTCTAGTGTGTGCGCACAGAATACTCCAGAGATGGTTACTGTAGGACATTGCTAGGATTTCAATACCAGGACATAAACAAATGCACAATTGCAATACAATAGTATTCAAAGGCAGAGGGAACAGGTGTCTAATCTGGCTTAGATTCTGAACCATACTAGCCTTTAGTAATGGCAAGCATTAATTTATTCAAATATATCTGAACAGATATTTTACTAGACTATGGTAATACCAATTATTTTTAAAGTAGTTTGATTATTTTCATTATAAGGTTCTACTTTCATTTGTTCCAAACATCAATAAACTTCATCTATTTGGGTATATGTTTTTCCATTGCAAGTGATTGCTTCAGATTGATTTTCTTTGTGGTTTTCCTTTTTTGTTTCAGCTTTAATGTCATATAAAACAGCTCATTTATTTCTAAGAATTAAAGCAGAAAATAATATATTGTTTGTCAATGTTTGCCAAATAATTGCCAGACTTTTAAAAACATCACAAAGCATCACACTTTGGAACAGTTACTTAGAAATTGGTTGGGAGGGGCCTTTGTTTAAAAGACAGCTCCTTAGTCTTCTATATGAAAATCTTCTCTGCTAAATATTTTCAAACTCAATGTTAATAAACAACATAAAGATGATTAACAGCTATTGCCTCATAGATCTTTGCTTATGTAGAACATTCTCTGTTCTAGTACAAAGGTGGACTTCCTTTTAATTTGCAGCTCCAGAACATTGCTAAATAGCAATTATAGATTGTTGATGGTATTCTTCTGGAGACGTGACAGAAAGAAACTGACCAGTTCAAGTGAAATACAGTCCAGTACAGACCAGAAAGTGTAACTAGGAGAATAGAACGGAAATAAAGGTGTAAAGTTAGCAGTGAAACAGGCAGCATGAGAAGAGAACTTCCAATCTTAAGTTTCAACTTAAATCTGATCTTGAGCTTCAACAACTAATTGGTCATAGAGACTAAGGGTAAAGGTGGGGAAATTGTGGAAAGACAGAGATATATTTTTTTCACAGGTAACTTTCTGCTTCATATAACACATACTGAACAGAAGACCCCAATGTTCTGCAAATAAAGTTATGCCTAGTTGTCAATCCCCATTTTCTCCTTAGGCCATGAAGTAAAGTGTCATGGTGAAGTCTCTTTTCAAGTATAAACCGAGGCAGACCAAAATAAGATTAAACCTGCAGCTGTCTATAACCACCTGGATGTTAGAGGGAGAGGTGGGGCATGATAGAAAACACAAGGTTTCACTTGCAGTACCTAGGATGCAAAATGTCTAGGCACGAAGAAAGGAGGAACATACTTTCTGTTCCCTAAGATGGTACGCTGGTGCTAAGTTCCACAGTCCCTGCCACCAGTAGGCTTTATCAGTCCTGTTTATATGTATGGCTGGACGAAACTGTGGGGAGAGTTTAGGATTAAGTAAGAGTCAATAAGTTTAATACACCTAACATTCAATAATTACTTGAATTAGCAGCATACGTTAATAGGAAAATTCAGTCTGGGAGGAACCTGACGAGTTTTCTAATCCAACCTCCTGCTCAAACCAGGATCAGCAGATAGATCAGACCAGGCTATGCAGATGGGTCTGGAAAACTCTCAAGGACAGATATTTCACAACCTGTATGGTTGCTCCAAATGCTTGATTCTCCTAATACTGAAAAAAATTACTTTATATTCAGAACCTGACTTCAAATTATGACTTTTTTGTCATACTTTTAGACAGTAAGTGATTAAAGAACAGAAACATTTTATAGAGATAAGCTACATCTGGAAAACAGGAAAGATTTCAAATGTCTCAGAGAAACATATGTTTAAGAAAAGAAATCTAAGACATTGGTCTCATATTACATGCAGATATTATCTATCTAGATGACAGCTATACTGCCTATATTTAATTTCTAGTATATTATTTGCTATAGTAAACAGTGGTTTGAAACAAAATGAGAGTATTTGGGAGATAAGGTATGGGGGGGACACACAATAGTCTGTAACTTTTTAAAATCAGGAAAATTATTCATTATGTATTAATAAAGGTGATAGAAAACTTGGGCAGACTGTAATTCCTTTTTGTGTGGAGTAGTATCCTGCCCCAAGAAAAAAATATCTTGCACAAGTGAAGGGAATTCTTTCGCCCTGAGGGAGATGTGGAGCTGTTATGAGAAGACTTGGATCACCAGATTCAGCAGTAAAAGACTCAGTTCTTCATGGACAAGGATATCTGCATTTAGGCCTGAGAATGGCCTCAACACATTTTCAATGAAGAATGGTGCATTTAGTAGGTCTTGGTGTTACCAACACTGACCTACAGATTTTATGGTTTTCTTGTTCTTCCTCAAAGATAAGCATGCCTTGCCCTCTCCAACATATACTGGTCAACTGCAATGGTACCCGTGCTTTATCATAATTAACAGAAAGTAGAAAAGTCCCTCAGGTTTCTAGAAATTGTTATAATTAGGATAGTTATACTTCTGATTCAGATAAGTAAAACATAAATTCATAAAATGGAAATTATTAATGGATTCAATATTGCCATCTTACTGCTAATGATTTAAATAAATTATTGGTATAGAGATTCCCTTAGCTGTTTAAAAATAGCACGACTATCTCCAATTATTCATGTTTAATGTTGCTCAGTGAATGAGGGTGAATCTTTGACCCTATTAATGCCTTGTTAGAAATGAGATGGATGTCTAGAATTTTGGGGATCACACAGTTCTATTACAGCAGCTATATAGGAGTACTTAGTCAGCGAGAGTTATAGAATAATTAGAACCACTTAATGTCAGGAATTTGTACTTGTACTAAACAAAAATTTTGAAATAGTTTTTGTATGTATCTATATGTGGATGCACAAGTATGTCCATGTCTATAACACAGGAGAGGTTTAAAGAGCACCACACAAAACAAGGTCAGTTGAGGTTATTCATTATGAAGACAATACTGAAACTATTGTTTGTTATGTATTAGTAAAGAAATAACATCCTCGTTGTTGAAGGACCTTAAAACTTGCTCCCAAGTGTCACTTTTTACACTGTGCCTGAATTACCAAATGCCTAATTCTGTTAGCTTGGGTATAACCAGCAAAATCCCAATGCAGGCCAATGGCACAGGCAAGTTTTTCACATTTCATATGCATTATGGTAATTTGCAATAAAATATTCTTTCCTAGGTCCTGTCCAATTTTTGTGTTTGATTCTTCTAATATTCTAATTCTATCTGGCTATCATTCTCTGGGCTGTATTTTTTGACTGAAAAGTAGTTCATGAAGTGGCTTGATACATAGAGTTGTATCAAGCTGTGGGAAAAGCCAGATCTGTTTTGTAGCTGCTACTTTAGACTTTGAACTGTAGCTGTAACCCTGGTATTGCTTTATATTTTGGAATCAGGGTTACAAAATTGTTCATATCCTCATTCTTTTGTCTGTCATGTCCTGCTAGGGGATCCTTTAATTATTTAACGCTTAGATCTCATATATTAATATATGGGTATTCATGTCAATTGTGTGATGATACAGATACGTGTTTAGGCAACTGAAGAGAATTACTAAATTCTTTGACAGGAGGAAAACGCAACTAATTTCTCTTAGGGTTTTTTTTGGTTTTTTGGTTTTTTAATCCTTTACCATCCCTGGTTACAGTGACCAAATTCAGAGATTAAAATATTCTTTCCATGTTTGATATAACTGACACCTTAGCTGTAGGAAAACAAACAAAAAAATACCTTGCACAGTATTACTCGACTCACCAGGGAAATAAGCATATGTGACTTGCAGAGTTGCAAAAGTTTTCTAACATTTTCTGTCTTCTCTCCACTCTTGATCCAGTTCCCAGGATGTTTAGGACTCCCAGGATACACCTACATCACATGCAGGCATAGAAATCCCTCAGCAAGAAAAAACTTTGTCTGCTGTGAAACCAAGAGGAAGGAATAGAACTACCCTGACTCCCAATTCAGAGGGTGCTCCTCATTTTCCTAATTATGCAGTGTGCTGCAAATGTTGATCCCCAAATTGACCAGCATGAGAAAATGCATGTCCTCATTTAATAAAAGGCGGCAAATCCTAGTTTCATTTTTTTTTCTGCTCCATAGTAATTCTAATGATGATCACAAAAAATAGAGACCATGAAGAAATTAATTTCCTATTAGGTATGGTACAATTTTTGTGGAATTAACTATGTTGCAAAGAATAACCTCCCAAAGAATGTTAACTAGCTTTGTAACTATAAGCATTTTCAAACAGAAAAGTGCTTAGAAGGCATTTACTGGCATTTGTGTGGTCTTTTTTACGTCTATAACATAAAATTACAAAGTGAGTATGATAAGAGCTCTTTTAAATGGGGCTTATTTCTCTTTTTTTTTTTTTTTTTAACTTACATGGAATAAGGCAGCATTCATTTATCTTCTGGACAGGTATAAAAAGGTATATCAAAAAGTTATCTGCAAAGCCTTACAAAATTTCTGTGCATCTGCATATTTCTACAGCATTGCAATTCAAAAAGTAATTAACACTCTCAGCAAAGTAACTGGTTGAGGGGTTAATAGCTTCTGCTACTGAGAGAATATCTAATGTGGTTTTAAACTATAAATGAAGAAACCTGGTTATCACAAATTTCGGTACCCAATACTTTTCATATTTTCATTACATTTTATGTACTTTTAACCATTATAGAGTGATAAGAGGTTTTATTTTCTTAAGATATAAATATTTATGAACTTTCATCATTGCCAGAAAGTCAACATCTCAACGGTCAGATGAGGTTGTGTCCAAATTGTAGAACTACAGCATTAGTTCATTTATTATTAATAGAGCTCATAAATACCCATGCCATCCAAAATAGCCTTAAACAATTTCACTTGAGCATGATCTGAATTATTTTTTTCCTCAGGGAGTCCTATCTTCTGGTATATAATTATGTGTCATCAGCTGTGACTGGAAGAACTCTGCTCCACCCCATTTCTTACAATAAATGACAGATATTATAGCCTACAGCTAGTAAAATATTTGACTAACTAGAAAACAAAAACAAGCAACATGGAGTGGTTATTATTTTAGACAAAAATATAACTAAATCACTAATAAACTTTTTTTAAGCCTGCTTTATATACAATTTGAAAGACTGCTCTTGAAAGAAATGGAGTCCAGCAAAACCCCACAGCAAATTTAAAGTCATTGCAGAGATGAATGTAGTAAAGGACCTCTAAAAATATTTGAACTGTGCATTATACTAGCACTTGTATAAATGAATGAACAGATTCAAAAATAGCTAGAGAAAACATTATCCACATCGGTATACTCTGCTCCTAATTTGGAGGTTTGCAATTCTTTGCAATAAGAGCAATCCACAGACTCTCAGAAAGAAGGAAATTTTCACTGGTGCTGTTTTTCCTTAACATACCAAGCTCTGAAGTGAAGATGTTTCATCATTTTTTGTTGACTGACCTGTTTATGCATAAAGGAGACAGAGCAAAGCAGGGTCCACAATGGGTTCAAGACTTTCTGCAGCAACTCAAGTACTTTATCATATTTGTGATTCAGTCTCCTAAGCTGTGATCCACTGGAGAAACCTCAGTTTAACTCCAAACCCAGACTCATTGTTCTTGCCCTCTGGACACTTCCTTTTTTCTTTAAAGTGACTCTCTTTCAAATTATGAGCTATGAATTAATAGTACAATAGTACATCCACATGGAATGTTATCTAAGTATCTCTTAATTTGGTATTTAAAAACACATACATTGTAGCTAACACAGGAACAAATACTTGTCATACAGAGAAAAAATTAAGTCAGACAGGATGAAAATAAAAATAGCTAAGATTAGAGCTGACAGAGTAAATATATCTTGACAAGGTGCTAAAAGGAATAGCAGTGTGATGGGTTGACCTTGGCTGCATGTCAGGTGCCTACCAAGGTGCTTTGTTATTCCCCACTTCTTGGCTGGACAGAGAGAGAAAATAAAATGGAAAACAATTCATAGGTTGAAATAAGGCAGTTTGCTGAAGCAAAGGTGAAAGGTTGTGCATGCACAATCAAAGAGGAAAAAAAATAAATTCATTCGCTCCTTCCCATCTGTGAGCAATGTTCTGCCACTTCCCGGGAAGCAGGGCTTCAGCACACAGAGCAGTTGCTCTAAAAGGCAAACACTGTAAATAACAAATGCCCACCTTTCCTCCTCCTTTTCTTAAATTTATATTTGAACTAGTGTCACCTGGTATGGAATATCCCTTTGGTCAGTTTGGGTCAGCTGGCCTGGTTGTGTCCCCTCCCAGGATCTTGCCCACCCGCAGCCCTGTGATAGGGGGGGAAATGTTGAGAGACAGCTCTGCTGCTGTGCCAGCCCAGCTCAGCGGTACCCAAAACACTGCAGTGTTATCAACACCTTTCCAGCTACCAATGCACAGCACAGCACTCTGAGGGCTGCTACGGGAAAAAATAACTTAATCTCCGCTGGACCAAATACAACCACATGCAATACTGACAATTCAAAATAATATTTAAAATCAAATAGATTCTTGGAAGGAAAAGAGGTAACAAGCTCAGCAGTGGAATAATGACTTTCAACCCTGACATTGGAATAAATATAGGAACAGTTTTATTCCAGGGTCATCATGAAGCCTTTTTCTTAAGTACTTGAGATGAATGGGCATAGTCTCTTGAAGTGGCAATTAAAATAATACAGGGGAAAATAAATGTCCTTTTACAAGGAAATTTTACATAATTCTGCTCACTTAACAATGAAAATTTAGGTTTATTTAAATTATAAAAGGTTGTCAGAAAAATTCTCTAAGTTAGAAAAGGAAGTAGGTGAATGGCAAATGCCTGTGAAAATCAATGTTATTTCATAATTCTTCTCTGTGGCCCTGGTCATATTGATGTTGATTTTTCTTTCAATGGGACTCTGTGATTATATTTCTTAAGTTGCTTGTATACTGAGGCTCAAAATTAAATGTGTTCATTTTCTGATATTTCAATATAAAATTAATTTTGCATTAAAAAAAACTAAACAAACAAAACCCCAATATGTGAAAGAATGGCAAATAAATAGGGCACTATTATATAGAAAAGTAGATGTGGGTTTTGTCCAATCATATTTTCAAAAAATCAAGATGCTATGCAGATGAAGGAGAAGGAGCCTATTGGAGAAAAAAAAAAACCTGAAAGAGCGGTGTATCTGACATTGACTGGAAATGCTGAAGAACCTCTCAAACAAAAATAAATAAATAGCTTCTGTTATTGAGATTAAAAAAAGAAGACATTTGAGATAGTCCCTTCACAGTCTGCAGATTCCTTTGTGTACAACTATATTTGTTGTTGTATTTCCTTTGTAAAGCATTCAGTAACGAAATTTTAATTAATAGAATCAAAAATATTTTTATCTGTTTTTCTTTGGAAAGGATAAGATCTTAAAACTAAGATCTTAGAAGTACTTGGATTAGACTTTAAAAAAATAACTGCATCCATCTTTTTTCATAGGATCATAGAATCGTGGAAAATCAGGTTGGAAGGAGCCTCTAGGTTCATCTGCTCCAACATTTCTTGGCAAAAGCATGGTCTAGACAAGAGAGTCCAGCCTCACATCCCCTGAAATCCTAGATGCCCAATGTTGGGAAACCCACCTCTTCCCTGGGATGATTATTCCAATGGCAGATTGCTCCTATTGAGTCAACTTTTTCTCTTGTATCCTGTTAGAATCTTCCTAGGCACAACTCCTACCCATTACCCCTTGTCTTTTCCATGCGACTCTTTGTAAAGAGTCTCCGTTTTCCCTGTAGCCACCCCTTAAATACCAGAACATGCAGATAAGGTCTCCCTAAGCCTCCTTTTCTCAAGGCTGAACAAATCCAGCTCTCTCAGCCTTTCCTCACATGTCAGGATTCCCAGTTCTTTGAACATCTCTTTGGCCCTTCTCTGGACCCCCTCCATCTGTCCAAATCCTTTTCTGTATAGTGGGGACCAAAACTGAACACAGTACTCCAGATGTGACCCGAGAAGTGCAAAGTAGAGTGGGATAATGACTTTTTTACCTCTGCTGGTGGTGCCCACATTGATGCAACCCAGCATCCTGTTGCCTTTCTTCACTGCAGCAGCACACTGCTCACTCATATGGAGTTTGTTTGCGGCCCTCCAAGTGCCCTTCCTCAAAACTTCTCTCCAGCCAGGTAGATCAATACCTGTGCTTCACTCCTGGATTATGTTATCCTATGTGAAAGACCTTACATTTGTCCCTGTATTTCACAGGGCTCTTGTTAGACCACTCTTCCAACCTATCCAGGTCTTCCTACAGGGTGACTCTCCCTTCAGAAGTGTCCACTTCCCCATTCAGTTCGTCGGCAAACTTCATCAGGGTACACTTGATCCTGTCTTCCAAAATGAACAGATGAAACACTTCCGGGCCCAGTATTGATCCCTGGTGGACAGCGCTGGTGACTGGTTGACAGTTTGAAAAGAAGATGTTTTCCAGCACCCTCTGGTAAGTTTCTCGCCCACAGCACAGACCATTAGACCAGAGTGCACAAGTTTCTTTAGGAAAAGGCAATAGGAAACCACGTTGAAGGCCTTGAAGAAATCCATGTAGGCAATGTCCAGCTCTTGTCCCACATCAGCCAAGCAAGTTACTTTGTCATAGAAAGCAATCAGGTTTGTCAAACATAATTCACCCTTGGTGAATCTGTGTTGGCTTTTCCCAAACACGTGCTTCATCCAACATGTGGCAGCCTGCAGGAGGTTTCATTACGTAACTTCTTCAGGGCCTGAAGTAAGACCATATATTATAAAGATTTTATATATTGCCCATATACCATACTGCATAAACCTGACATACCTTGATAGGAATGAAATAATGCAGTATAACCCAAAATGTACTCAAGATCCAATTCCTGGAATCTGTTGGGTTTAGCCATTAGCAAAAGAATTTTTCAGGCCACATTTTTCTTGTGAAAACAGAGGCTCCTGGTGAATCTATTATCCAGTTTCTGTGTATGTTCTGTAAATGATAAGTTATCAAAGAAGTGATATGCAAGAAAATCAATTAAAGATTTATTGAGATTATTAAGGATCATGTTAAATCATGTTATAGGAATTTGAAAAGAAAAAAATAATAAACACTCAGAAGACATATACACACAAAAAAAAAAAGAAAATTGGATTAAGCAAGTTTCTACCTATTTATTTAAACATAGAAAAGACAGTTTAATAAAGCATGGTTTTCCTCGATAGGACAAGTAGCTGGGGTTGAAATAGGACTTGGTGTCTTAACTGCTGGGGTTTTGCACCTAAAAAATCCAAATAAAACATGATTAATATATTTATGATTAAAAAAAAAAAATATGTGTACTACAAGTATCAGAACTGCAAAAAAGTTAGTAATGCACAATAGAAAAATCATTGTATAGTCGTTTCAAAACAGGTTTTCCTTTTGCATTCTTCCTATTTACACACGACAGAAAAAGTGATTTTATTTAAGTGTTGCCTTTACCTGTATTTTGAAAAACATTTCCAGCATTAGTTTGTCTTAAGGAGTTCTCAGCTATCAGTGTAGTCCTTATGCCATTTTCTCAGTTAAGCTAGCAAAACTGTTTGCAGGTCTGGACTGTGAGATTGAGAAATTTATCCAGAGTAAAAATAAGTCATTTTTCCTAGTTATTTTTAACAAAGGGAAGTGAAGATAAAGAGCATCAGAAACATAGGGACAGCCTGAGACAGCACAGGTGCTGAAAGGAGTGTTTATCAAACTGCAGCCTTTCATGACTTATTCTGCCACATATGTGGAAAAGCTTCAATTTAGAGGTAATTCGATCGTGAATGCTCACTGACTGCAGCAAGGCTACACTGTATTCTTTTTTTTTTCTCCTTCTGGCTATTACCAGGGCATGAAGGAGGGCCTTGAAACAAATTTGGAGGCATCTAATTTTAAAATATATTTAGTACAAATTTTATTTGGGCTGCAAAGCATTGTGATTCATAGAACATCATGAAAACTTCTCTAAACAGAATCAGAGACAATAGAAATCCTGCAAAACTATAAATACTATGATAAAAAGAGCTGTATCATTGTAGTGTACAGCAAACAGAACCCGACTATATTTTCAATGTATCTGTTTGTCTGTTGTTCCAGAGCTACAAATAGGTCTTGAAATGATATCTTATACATTCTGAAGATTTTGACAAAGCATCCTCCTACTCTCAAGAAGTGTAATTATAACTCATACGGTATGAAATTGAGCCTCAAAAGTCCCTGAAGCAGAGCCCTGTGTCAGCCTCCCTTAGTGCTAAATACATTCCAGGCTGTGGTGATGTGACAAAACTAGCTCTAATACAAGAAGTGCAGACTGCAACATTTGGTAGTCTTTCAACACATGAGTGCTTAAAAAAAAAAAAAAAAATTAAAAAAATAGCATTTTAAAGGCAGCTTTTATGTGTTTTCTACTACATGGACACAACACTTGCAGCGACACTCCAGAAACAATGATCAGGAAAGGAATTAAGATTATTCTTTGCTACTTTGTAACATGCAAACTTGGTGATTAGAAATTAAAAATACCCATTGCCTGAAATCTAATTTAACACAAAATAACACATGCTGTTCTCATTGCATATTTTCAGCATGGGATGCTAAACAGATTGCAGTAGTTTACTTGAAACTAAATGAGAGATCTCAAAGACAGCATGAATAACAGATTAACAGTATATAGATATCAATAAATAATGATTAATAATCACAATAAAATAATTAAAAATCCAGCAGAAGTGTATATATAAAAGAAATTTTCAAGCCTTATTGTTTTGAATTTCTCAGAAATTTGGTTTCAAAACACTTTGTGGAGGATTGAATGATTATCAGGCTTTGCCATAAGCAAAGTCAATAACAGTTTTGACCTTGCTGACTGGTCAGTGTGATTGTTTTTGAAAATCCCATATGATTATATTATAATTACTGTTTATCAAAGTAACATCTGGAACACTTTTGTCTGAGTAAAATGTATATTGATGTTAGAAAACTAAAATAATTCTGAGACCAGAGAGGATATAGGGAAAATGGTGTATCTTATTCAACTAATATGCATAAAATACATTCTTTTTATTCCACCAATTTTTTAAAATTTATTTTAATAATTTTAAGAAGCCAAGTCATATATGCCCTGATAACAGTTTTATTTTGCTATTTCTAGTACTCTTTATCGCCATAAATTTTAATGTTGAAGAAAGATATGAAAACCATTGACATTTTCATAGATTCAGGAGTTCTCTCTGAACAAATAGTCTGTGCTCAGGGTCCCACATGATGCAAGTGAACACCAGAGCTTGGCAGTGATAGCAGCACCAGTCCCAAAGGCAGTGCCAGGGCCTCATCGAGGCTCCATCGATGTCAGTCAGCATTTGTATTCAATCTGCGTCGACTTTAGCATCTGAATTAATACCCTGACAGTGCTTCTCTCTGCCAGGCAGCTATCCTGACTGACTTGACTTTAGGTTGAACCAGGGTATAGAAACACTCGTTGGCCCTAGAATGGTTGCTGGAAACATCTGTGAGATCCTTGTGGAACTGCTCTCCCTTAGAGGCGCTTCTCCTGAGTCTGCCTGAACAGTCAGAGACTGCATGGACAATCTGCAGAAATGAGTCAGTTCATCCCTCCCAGAGGCTGACACAAGTGCTGGTTTGTCAGCGGTTTTATGTCTTCATTGATATTTCCACTATGTATACATTCCTGTTTTATCATGTAGGAGAAAGTTATCCCTCATTATTTAATAATTAAATAATAACTTATAAATGAAAACATTTTTCTTAATATATTTTAATACTCAATTATTTTCTTTATCTTATTTTATATTCTGCACTGCAAAGTATATTTCTGTACTGCTTTGTGAAATGTTTCATTTCAAATCCCTACGTAATTCTAGTACTCAGTGTACCATAGAACATCATTGGAAAATGTCTATGTGTACATAAAAGAGAAATCTATACTGGGAAGTGTATTGTGTCATTTCCATTCTAAGATATTTTTCAAAAGAAACATGATACTAAACAAAACACATTATCCATGGTGTCCAAGACCTAACTGCAAAAAATTCCAAAGTTTATGAATCTACTGTGTCTTTAAACTGATTTTTTTTTCTGAAATCAATTTGGGATCATGAACTAAAAGCTCCATATAACCTTTCAAAAATTTGGATTTTTATATTGCTATTTTTCAGCATCTATTATTGTGCATAGTGCTATCTAAGTAAAGACTTTTAAAGAGTGTAAAATTACTTTTTAAAGTATGAGGAAGTTGGTTAGGCATTATTTTTTCTTGCTTTTTTCCATTGAATGACAAAGGAGTGACCTTATTTCTCTTCACAACTACGTGAAAGGAGTTTGTAGCAAAGTGGAGGTTGGTCTCTTCTCCCAGGGAGCCAGAGACAGGACAAGAGGACATGGCTGCAAGCTCTGCCGGGGGAGGTTTAGGCTGAACATCAGGAGGAATTTTATCACAGAAAGGGTTGTTAAATATTGGAAGGCGCTGACCAAGGAGGTGGAGGAGTCACCATCCCTGAAGACGCTCAAGATGTGACTGGATGTGGCACTCAGTGCCATGGTCTAGTTGACAACGTGGTGATTAGTCAAAGGCTGGACCTGATGATCCCAGAGGTCTTTTCTAACCTAAATGATTCTGTGATTCTGTGACTACGAATAGATTTCACAGAATGTACTCCTTACCCAACCTATTTAATTTCCAAGAATTTTTAAAATTGTGCTCATTTCAATTGCTTGAATGTACAATATAGAATTGAATAACCTTTTTTTTACAATATTTAATAAAAATTCAAGATACATTGATTAATAATGATTGTTACAAAAGTATATTTTATTTTGGTCTCTTTTACCTATGACTTTAAAAAAGAAATTTACACCTGTTTATGCATTGTTTCATAAACAGGAGAAGGCAATTTTAACAAACTTTAAATCTGTTCAGTCTTTTAATATTATATGACAGAGGCTTGGAGCAGGCTACAGCAAGATACACTGGCCAGGATCAGCAATTACATTTAATTGCTTCTGTCATGTTTCTACAAAGCAATTAATCTAATTTGGAAATATTGTATTCACAGAGAACTGTGCAGTCAAATCTCTTTCTGACTTATTTAATTGCCTCAGTAAGAGGACAGTTAGAAGTTTTGAAATTCCTGTTCCTCACTTGTATTGTAAAGGAAAACTTTATTCTAATCAATATATGATTTCTTTTGTGAATAATCACTCAGACTAATAGAACTTCATTATGTATTATATTCTCTCCAAGTTTCTTATTATATATGTGAATAGGGACTGAATAATGTCATTATTTGGACCCTAGTCCATAACATAAGTCACATTCAGTGAATGGTAAATCCACCTGTACAATTTCCAGTATCAAAAGGGGTAAAATATAAAATTTATTCCCCTCAGAATATGTTCTTAGAAGGCTATATGTTAAGAAGTGAATTCTAAAACTAATATTGGGAAAACCTATCTTAAATTACTTTTGAATTTATCCTTATTTTTGTTTCTTTTATGTTTATTAATACACAGAAAAGAGGGGAATCATATTATGACATGTTTCCTTTATTTCAATGATATTTTTGAAATATGTTGTTGAAAAGTCAGGGGTTGTAGATGAATGTATTTTATATCCATTGGGTATGTGCTGTCCAGATTGAGTTCAAGCAATAATCATAAAAAGCAAATCCAAAATTAGGCTGCATTGGTATTACTTGGCCACTCTTAAGTGTCTGATTAATGATAGATCCTGTTAAGATGACAGGCATTTCTAAGGGACTCCCCAGAGAGTGAGGCAGTTTAATGAATTATTTTTCATTTTGATTTTACTCAGAAACAAGTTGTGAGTACACTAAGAAGTGTAGGGTGGCCTCTGTTCACTGTAAGGAGCTTGGCATTCACAATCAAGGCAGAACAGATCTCATCCTGGTGGAGGTGCCACATTACAGGTCAATGTCAGGTGCATAGTTTGACAGTGACTAATTGAGAGAAGTCAGAATAATAATGAAATTATGTCTGACTCTAAATATCCCACAAATACCAGGGATAGAATGAAAAACACCGGTAACTACAACCGAACATAAAGAATATTGCACATTCCAGTGTCATTATCAGGAATTATTTGACATATAGATAGTTATGATATTTTCTATACAAAGTAAGAAATACATTTTTTAACTGCTCAAAATTGAACTTTTTTTTTTATCACCTCGGACTATCCCATGCATCCGAGTTCATCTTCTCTTCATGATTAATCAGCAACACAAAAACCAATTCATTTTACTCAATTCAGATAAAATTTTATTTTATTAGTGCAACAAAAACACCTTTAAAGGCATTGATGAATCCTTTCAGCCAAAACAGGGTTATACTGACCTTCAGATAAGTTTTTCCAAGATTTTATCCATTCTGATAATCCTTAATTATTTAGTGACTAAAGGTTTTGATCAAAGATTTTTTTCCCATTTGCACACAAGTTAGTAAAAGTCAATTCCTGTCTCAGTGACCTTTAATAGGTTTGGAGACTGAAAAGAAGTTATAAGTACAGATAATGTGAATTTTTTTCAAGAAACCTCAAGATCCAGGTCACTCAGAAAAAAACTTTTATGCTGAAAGTTAAACAAATATATTAGAGAAGATATGCTGAAGTAATGATTACTTCTACATTTGCTATGCTGTAAGATTGTGCCTTTCATTCAGCATAGTGAGAAAAAAATGTTTACTAAACTCTTTTACTGAAACCTTTTTTGCTATAGTGTATGGAGAATATTATTCTTTCATTATACACATTGTTACACTAAATAACCAAGTAGTACAACTAAATTTTCTAATATCAAGGCTGTAAATTTTTTAAAAAGATATTTTGAAAGTAACTGTAATGTCATAGTTATAGAATAATTTAAGATGGAAAAGACTTCTAGGATAATTGAGTCCAATCTTTAACCTACCACTTCAAAGTTCACTACTAAACCACATCTGCAAGCACCACATCTACAGTTCATTTAAACACCTCCAGGAATGGTGACTCAATCTCTTCCCTGTGTAACCCCTTCCAGTGCTTGACAAACTTTTCTGTGATGATTTTTTTCCTATATCCAATCTAAACCTTTGCTGGCATGACCTGGGGCCATTTCCTCTTGCCCTGTAACTCATTACTTGGGAGAAGAGGCTGACCCCCACCTGTCCACAACCTCCTTTCAGGTAGTGGTAGACAGTGAAGAAGTCTCCCCTGAGCTTCCTACTCTCCAGGTTCAATAATCCCAGCTTCCTCAGCCACTCCTCATAAGAGCTGTTATTAAGGCTGTTCGCCAGTCCCACTGCCCTTCTCTGGACACACTCCAGCACCTCAGTTCCTGAAGGGAGTGACCCAGAACGGGACACGCACTCGAGGTATGGCTTCACCAGTGCCAAGTGCAAGTGGATGATCACTGCCCTGGTCCTGCTGGCCGCACTACTTCTGACACAGGCCAGGATGCCATTGGCCTTCTTGGCCACCTGGCACACTCTGGCTCATGTTCAGCAGGCTGTCAACCAGCACCACCATACAGCTTTCCAGCTACTCTCTCCCAAGTCTGTAGCATTGCCTGCACTTGTTCTGACCCAGGTGCAGGACCCAGCACTTCACCTTAAACTCTTCAAATTGGTCTTGGTTTACCTCTCCTGTCCAGATCTCTCTGCAGAGCCTTCCTACCCTCATGCATATCAACACTCCCACCCAAATCGGTGTCATATACAAATTGGCTGAGGGTGCAATTGATCCCCTCATTTAGATCATTGATAGATATTAAACAGGACTGGCCCCAATACCGAGTCCTGAGGAACACCAGCTGGATGTAACTCCACTCACCCCCACTCTCTGGGCCCAGCCATCCAGCTAGTTTTTTACTCAGTGAAGAGTACACCCATCCAAACCACTAGCAGCCAATTTCTCCAGGAAAATGCTGTGGCAAACAGTGTCAAAGGTTTTTGTAAAGTCCAAGTAGACTAGATAGGTAGACAGACAGTCCACAATCGATGTAGGTAAGCTGTTCTTAACTGTAATATAAAGGTGTTCCAGATATACAACACAAATCCCTCCAACTGCAATCAAGTATTTTTGTTTTGTGTTTGGTGGCAGCATTGTCGACAAATGACTGTTCTCCTTGAAATAATTTGTTTATTGGAAGACTCTTAACATATGACACCAAGGTTCTCTTTTCAAGACTAAATAAGAAAGGCTTTTAATATTTTTCATTCATTCTTTGAGAGTGGTCATATTTTCCACATCTATTAACCTTTTGTTGCTTATATCTCATCCCCTCCTTTCCTTAGGACTTAAAACTGCATTCAGTAATCCTCTTAAGGTTTCACAAATGCTGACTAGAGAGAAATAGTTACTCCATATGTCTCAGGACTTACATATTTTAAATCATCATTTTTCCGCTGCTTTTGCAATATTGGCTAATGTTCCATTTGCAACCCATTGTAATCCTGAGCCCTTTTTCTGTAGTATATCTGCCTAGTGAGCCATTCCACATTTTACATTTTCCTTCCTAGGCAGTCTGCATGTCTTTATTATATCCTATTTTACTGCTTTGTACCATTTCTCCAGTTTATCAAAATCATGTTGAAAATAATTCTACTTTCCAGAATTTCTATAACCTTCCTGGTTAATGTTATCCACAAATACTGGTCCTTCAATTGTAATACAAATACTGCATAACACTGCACTCAAGTTTTTTCTTTCAAACTGTCAGTGAACAGATGCTAAGATGTTTCTGCTAAGTGATTCAACTGATTTTACTGTAATTTCCAATGAGAACATATTACCATACTTCTGACAGTGTTATATGCAATTGTCACATGTCAGCAAAGAAAAAGTATGTAAATACTTCCCTATTACTCACATAATTGTGCTGCCATGGAATGGTATCAGATTGGCCTGTTGTGATTTGCAACTCTGTTGTGATTTCAGTAACTTTCTTGTGGTTACTTTTAATCAACTTCAGATTTTCGAGGTGCTCAGAGAGAAAAATCACTGATGAATTATTTATTGCCTTAACATTCTAAGTCTAAGCCAGGGATGATACATAATACTCTTTTCCTTTTTAGTTTACTAGTTGTATTTTTCCATTAGATGTCCCCTCAGCCTTTATCTGTTCTGAAAAGTTCTCAAAGGTGACTGCTAATGGTTCAAAGAAGATTTCAGATCATAAATACCTTAGGGAAAAACGTTGCTAAGTTGTGGTGATCTAAGAACTTTTCTGTCTATTAGCCAATTCTGGCTTATAGTTCTAGCATTTAGTTGCTAGTGTTAATTATTTTAAGCTTCTGGTCACAATTAACCTCTTTGGTGAAGAATGAAGAAAAAATATAGTGAAGATTTTGCAGTTTGTTATGTCGTCTGTTATTTGTTCCTCATTTCTCTTAAATAATAGAAATTTTATTTCTTTCATCTTTTCTTTTTTTTAAATGAATTTGAGGGACTTTCTCATATTTCTTTCTACCCAAGTTTCATGTGGTGTGTATTTCTTCCTTGGCTTTTCTAATTTTGTTCATGCACAATTTCTTCTTTATTGTTAGAGGGCCATAATGCTTACCCACATATATGAACAGACTCTAAAACAGGTCAGACTGAGTCCTGTTAAAGGCAATAGGAATTATCAAGAGTGACTTATATGGAGAAGGCATTTCATCCTAAAATTCAAAGGTTTTTCTAGGGCTTGGATTTGGCTGGCATAAAGTTAATTTTCTTCATAGTATTTTGTATGGGGCCACTTTTTGGGCGTTGTGCAGAAACCACCATTGATAATACAGGGGTATTTTCACTACTGCTGCTTGCACAGAGCATTTTCTGCCTCTCACTCCACACCAGCAGTGAGGCTGGGAATGCAGAGGAAGTTAAAGGGGTCACAACTGGGACAGCTGATCCAAACTGACCCAAGGGATAATCTACACCATATATGCTCAGCATATAGAGCTGGGGGAAGAGGAAAGAACTGGGGTGGCAATGCTGAGAGTGATGTTGTTTGTCTTTCCAACTCAGCCTTCTGTGTGATAAGACCAGGCTCTCCTGGAGATGCCTGAACACATACCTGCCCATGGAAAGCAGTGAATTCCTTTTTTTTTGTTTTCCTTGCCCGCACAGCTTTTGTGTTACTTGTTACCTCAGCCCATGAGTTTGCTCAGCTTTTCCAATTCTCTTCCCCATCCCACTGCAGGGGAGTGACAAAGCCCCAGAGAGCAGTTTAGTTCCAGCAGGGGTTAAATCACAACAGCCCTTGGAGCAGAGAAGTGCCATGCATGGGGTCCCAGTCACACCCCAGAACTGAAGGCAGCTGTGGAGGATTGACCACGGTTGGATGTCAGGTGACCACTAAAGCCACTCTATCACTGCCCTCCTCAACTGGACAGAGAAGAGAAAATATAAAAAAGGCTTGTAGGTCAAGATAAGGACAGGGAGAGATGACTCATCAACTACTCTCACAGGAAAAAGAAACTGAACTCAGGTAAATTTATTTATTGCCAGTCAAAACCAGAGTAAAGTAGTGAGAAATAAAACCAAATATTTAAAGCATCTTCCCCCCACCCCTCCCTTCATCCTAGTCTCAGCTTGACTCCTGATTTCTCTACCTCCTCCCCAACCAGCAGTGCTCAGGGAATGAGGGCTGTGATCAGTTGAACAGTTCAACACATGCTATCTCTGTCACTCCTTCCTCATCAGAGGGAGGATTCCTCATACTCTTCTCCTGCCACAGTGTGGGGTCCTTCATACGAAAGCCAATCCTTCACCAGCTTTCTTCCACCTGAATCCTTCCCATAGGCTACAGTTCTTCACAAACTCCTCCAGTGTGGGTCCCCTCCATGGGGTAGAGTACTTCAGGAACAGGCTGGTCTGGTATGGATCCTCCAAGGGGTCACAAGTCCTGTCAGCAAACCTGCCCCAATGTGGGCTCCTTTCTCCAAGAGTCCACAGGTCCTGCCAAGAGCCTGCTCCAGTGTGGGCTTCCCCTAGGGTCACAGCCTCCTTCGGGCATTCAGGGGCTGCAGGTGGATCTCTGCTCCACCAGGGACCCCCATGAGCTGCGGGGGCACAGCTAGCTGCCTGACGGTGATCTTCACCACGAGTTGCAGGGGAATCTCTGCTCCAGTGTCTGAAGCACCTCCTTCCCCTTCTTCTTCACTGACCTGGGTGTCTGCAGAGCTCTTGCAGTCACATTTTCCTCATGTCTCTCTTCTCACTGCTGTTCCACTGTAGTTTTTTTGTCTACTTAGGTATGTTATCCCAGAGGCCTTGGTCAGCAGTGGGTCCATCTTGGAGCTGGCTGGCATTAGCTCTGTTGAACATGGGGGAGCTTCTGGAAGCATCTCACAGCAGCCAATCCTGTAGACCCCCCGCTACCAAACCTTGCCATGCAAACCCAATACAGCAGCATAGTCATGTCAGTGCAGCTCTCCACCTATCTAATTAGGCTGCCTCTCAGTGGGAAACTCTGATTCATAGTTTGTCAGTGTCTCTGCATGAAGCTACTATATTTCACAAAACTTTTTTTTAAATTTATTAACAGGAATTTATTCACAGCTAATTAACTTTATTCAGAGCTAATCTCTGAAAGCAGTGCCACTGAGTAACACATCCTGAACATATTCAAAAATAATCACTTAGAGCCCTAAAAAACTTAATGCATATGATAAACACCCTTTAGTATTACTTTCAGTCATGTGTTACTGCATGTAATTTCCAGATGATCCTTTTTTTCTTTTGAACACTAGGAACATTAAGATCAGCCCTCATGTCCCACAAAGCTAGTCAGCTCTTCTGTAACTTATTTGTTCAGACCAACCCTTTTCCCGTTTGATTATTTTAATACATAAATTTTCTTTTTGTTTGTGAAAAGAGTAAGATAGGCATACATTAAACAAGCTAGAGTTTAAACCATCCACATGCTGCCTTAAGAAGGCATGTCATACAGGTCCAGTTTTCTGGAAGACTCACTGAGAAGTGCTACAGCTCTTGGCCCCCAACAATATGTTGATAAAAAAGGAATTTGCAATTTTATATACTAAAAACATGGAATTTGTTCCATATGACCAGCTAACTTCCAATAAACCCTTTTGAGATTGCAGTATTTAAATACAAACTTTAATTGCCCTGATACTACTGAAAAATAAAGTGTACATATAAAGTCCAGCTCCATAGCTATTATAAATTTGCAAGCCCCCAGTAGCTCCAAAAGAATTAGATGTATTAATGACAGTTGCAATATTGCCCTAATAAGAACAAAAGGCAGTTGGACTTTGCATTGATTAACCACGTCCTATAAGGAAACACGGACAGTTAGCATTTACCACTATAGTATAGCGCTATAGTATAAAACACAGTACCCAAGAGTTAATATGAATATGAAAGAATAAAGTTTTCCCTCCTAAAATCTAATAACCCCGAGGCTTTGGTGCAACCACCACCTATTTATCTTTTCATTGTATCTTTATCCTTATCAACCTGCAAACAGCATCAGAATGTTATACATATACATGATGGATTATTGCTATTATGCTCATGAGAATGGCAGGCATGAAGTATAAGAACAGAGTTCAGCCAGCAAGTATGACATAAATTATGTATAAGTAGCTTTTAGTGTCGAGCCCTTTGAAAAGTTCAGTAAGTGCATGTAACTGAAGTAAATCACACTATGTCACCACAGGACTGTTTCTTTTAAGAGTGTGTGTAAGGTATTTTTCAACATGCTTAAAAAGGGTATGAAAGTAACTAATTTTAATTACGTCAGCAAAACACTTTTCTGGACATAGAAGGAGAAAGTCTGCAGGACCATTGCAAGGCCTAAGAACCTAATTACCACTGAAGTCTGATTTAAGATCTAATCTAAGATTTTATGGCTTGAACTAATGGGGTTCAGGTTTATGAGTATCAACTGCATCTTTTTTCTATACTGTTACTGTTCAATTGCTCAGGGATTCTTAGCCTGCTTCACCTCAGCTTGAATTTTGAGGATGGACAGCTTGGGACAGGACACAGAACTAGGATTTTTTTTCCCTCTTTCAATCACTGTGTCTGTACATACTCACGTTGCATTTGTACATGATTCAGAACCTGTAGACTACTGTTAAGGTAGGAAGTGACAGGTTTGGTACTGTGAAGGGAGCTGAGGGCACCCTTCTTTAGTTGTACCAACTCCTTTAGTGTATGGTAGACATTATACATTATATAATAATAATCAAAAGTTTTCCCAAGGTATTTAAAAACATTCAGGTAAGATTTTACAAAATGAATGGAGTATAGGTACATTAATTGTTGAAAAATGAACAGAATCACATCACCCTTTTTATGGTTTATTTGGCTTTTCTTGTTTTATTTTAATATACTCTTTGATAACATTTTACTGTTGTTAATTCTTTACTATATAAGCAGGTGGACTGGCTAAAGTAACAGCATATGAAAAAGATATCCTTCCTTGCAGTCTCTAAAGTGCTTGAAAGTGGAAGGATTACCTTTTGGTCTAACATACACACAGGCACAGGCACACCAGCACACACACACACATGCACACAGAGCCCAGTGGGATTAAAAGCACTGTATCTGGTGCAAAATCAGGAGCTACAGAGGAAAGTATTTTCTTGTTTGAAGTTTTGAAAGAACCATTCTTACAGAAAAGGGGGGAGGCTTCTGATGTTAGGGATCTTGCCCCTTTCATGTTTTAAAAAGACTAAAGAAAAGTTCCTCTTTCATCAGCCTAAGGTAGAAAAGAAGTGGCTTTCCCAACTCTAAATATTTAAAGAAGCCCTCATAAAACTTGAAAAAGGTTTGAGCTGTTTCTTTGTGGGACTAAATTCCTAAAGGTATAGGAAGACATACATTGATATTTACCTCTTATGATATTTTACTTCTTCTATAATAGATGTATCATGGGACATTGGTATTATTTTCTATACTTCACAGTAATTTGCTTTTATATACTTTCAATGAATCTATAGAGTGTAAATTTTAAATAGAAAGATTTTTAATACTCTTTTCCATGTGAACATAGATATAAAAAAATCAAAGGTGAAAGATTACTAAAATATATCCATGATATATGTTTACTGGTAGATTTCACTCTTGACCTAAGACAGCCAAGGTAAGGTGTGGTGGTGCGCCATTCCCTTCTCCTAAGATAGCGTCCCCTCACCCTTCTCCTTCCCACAATCCACCATTCCCCGCCAATCCTTTCCGCGCCCGGGAAATCTTCCCGCCTTGAGTTAGTTGTCAGTTATTCTTCTCTCTGCCCTCAGATTGTAATCATTGGTTGATGCTCCCTTGTACCACCCCCCCGAGCTATCCCCATTGGTTGTGTTGTATGTGTCACCACCCCCATGCTTCTGTATATATTATGTTGTCAAGCCCTACTCGGGGCTCTTCGCAGCCTTTCCCCTTCGAGGGGGGCCCTCTTCTCCGTCTCCCTGCCACAGAGGTTCTCCCTTCCCTGCCTCCCTGTCGCCCTGGAACCTCTGCTCCCATGGAGTAAACCTTCATGCCTCCCCTGAAGAGCCGCTCCTGCCTCTTCTATCTCCTCCTCCGCCGTCATACCATCGACCGAGCCTGACCATCCTGCGGCCGCCGCTGCCAAGGTCCTGCCACGGACAGAGCGCGCCGCGACAGTAAGGCTCATCATGTAGCAGAACTCACACAGCATGCCAGGTCACATGATGGATTCCATCGCTGGGTTTGAATGATTACAGAAATAGGGTGGAGATAGCTGAGATTGTGGGCTAGCTCATCTTTTAGCTAAAATCCACCAAACTAAACATCTCAGAGCTTAGCTTAAAGAAGTCTTGGGTTTTTTTTGAAAAAAAAATCACTGAAAAATGAATCAGTTTTCAGGGGTTTTTTTTGAAAAAAATCACTGAAAAATGAATCAGTTTTCAGTTCTTAAAAAGCATTTAAAAACATTATCATATGACCATTAAAGTTTTTTTTCTTAGAAAACAAGATAATTGCAGAATAGTTTTAAAGAGTATAATTTTCTAAATTTTTAAGCAAATCATTCTGTCTAGAGTTGCATAGATATTCTATTCATGTGAATGTCAATTATTCTCTGAATAGTCAATATTTGTAGAATAAAAGAGTTTATTGCTTGAATACTGAGAAATATTCTCTCTTGCTCCTAAATATATAGTATAGCATTATTCATTTGCAGTACAAGGGTACCTAAAGGCACCAGAAAGTGTCAGCCATCCATTGTACAGAGTGGAGCAGAAATACATGGGAGGACACCAGTGTATGTAGCAGTTCACAGGCCAGCTGACAGCCTTCAGTCCTTCAGGCACACAACTATCATCTCTGTCTGTGGCACCCTTATACGCCTTGAGCAAGCAGTGAACTTTCGAGGCTGGCTCCTCAGCTGGCACAGCTGAGAAAATGGAAACAAAGCCATACTTTTATTCCCCTGACTTTAGAATCGGCCAGGGGCAATCTAATCCATACTGCAATTTACAGCAGCCCGGCTGCCCAAGAAGTTATTCTGGCAGCTGAGAAGCACCAGAGCCTAAGGTCATTCTCCACTTCTCCCAAAAGTGCCTGTAAGCAAGGGCTAGAAAGTGAACAATATCAAGCTTTGCTTTTGCTTTTTCAGCTGGAGTGTCTCAAAGCAGCTGGAACAGGATTGATGATTGTCCTGTTAATATTGTGATTTCTCTTAGTTTCATTACTGGGAGAGAGTAGCCTTTGAGAAATAATAATAATTTATTTATTTTTCCTAAATGTGTAAATGTCAGTCTGTGGTAATTCCACGTGTGGATATTTGGAGTTTTTTGTGAAATGCAAACAAATTATTTCACTGGCTTTAAAAATCATATACTGCAGCCATTTTGTCTTATCTTTACAAAACATTTTTATTGCTTGCTGCTGTGTGGCCATTTGGAAAATCTGTCTCATAACACAGGATGATTTCTGATTAATGGCTGGGAACTCAAAGAGTGCTTGCATCAGGTTGCAGTTTACATTTTAAATGAGGAATTTCTTTTTCCACTCTTTCAAATTACAATGTTATCAAAAAATTCCAGAGAAATTTAAAGCAGAAATGCTTTCAGCTCCAAAAATATTCACTACTCTACTTTAAAAATGTTCAGAGGTAAAACAGGCTACCTTCTCAAAAATCTGAACACCCACAATCTCTTGTAGAGGGAAGAGTACATTTTGAATCAAGGTGATGCAGGTAAGCAGTGAGTCACACATTTCAGGGGACTGGCAAAAAGCTCTCTCAATGGATACATTAGAATGAAGGAGCTGGAGGCCAAGCCCAGAGCAGAAGGCCAAGCCCAGAGCAGAAGGCAGACAGCGGAAATAGTGGAGGAGATAATATCTCCTGTTCATCTGATGAGTATACTCTCCAGAGGAGCCCTACCTCACATGAGACAATCTAAGCTGAAAAGACTGAAGAAACTTGTGAGACAGAAGTTTTAAAGATTTGTCTTCAATCTTCAGATTTGATTTACCAGCAGAAGCTGAGAGTTAGTAGCTCATGAACCTTTATGGCATTAGCTATCTTAAGCCCTAAGGTGGCACAAATAATCTACAGGTTTGGCTGGGATAGGGTTAAATTTCTTTTTAGTGTCTTGTATGGGGCTATGCTGTGGATTTGTGACTGTCTTGTTGCAGAGAACAGGCAGAGCTCAGTGCTGATGGAAACAGTGCTGATTACACAGGGTTGGTTTAGTTATTGCTGAGCAGCGCTGACACAGAGCCAAGAACTTCTCTGCTCCCAGCCCCACCCCACCAGTGAGGAGGCTGGGGGTGCACAAGAAGCTGGTAGGGGACACAGCCAGCACAGCTGACCCCAACTGACCCAAGGGATATTCCATACCCTGTGGCATCATGCTCAGCATGTACAGTTGGGAGGAGAAGAAGAAGGGAAATGGGGATGTTTGGAGTGACGCCCTTTGTCTTCCCAAGTCACTGTCAGGCCTGATGGAACCCTGCTCTCCTGGAGGTGGATGAACACCTGCCTTGCCATGGGTAGTGTTGAATTAATTCTTTGTTTTGCTTTCCATTCATTCAGATTTGCTTTACTTATTAAACTGTCTTTATCTCAGCCCATGAGTTTTCTTATTTTTACTCTTCCAATTGTTCCCACATCGCACTGGAGAACACTGAGCAAGAGGCCGTGTGGTGCTTTCCTGCCTACCAGGGTTAAATTACAACAGCTCAAAAATGAAAAACTCTGGAAAAGACCAGGAATAAGCTACTGAAATAAGTTACTGTTAAAGTAAATGCCCCCCAGAGCTAGATGGAAACTGAGCAGAATTCTTGCAGATAAAATTTAAAATTCAATACCTAAATCTAGAGGCAGGCTTCCAAAGACAGGGGTTTTTGGCCACCTGAGGATCAATTACATTGAAAGCATAAAAACCTCAGCTGGGAAACTGATATCACACACTGAAGTGAATTGGAAAGCCTTAAGATACAACTTCAGGTATTCACTTGCAGTTATGATGTGGAATACTTTGTAAAAGGCCTTTGGCCACACTTTTTCTTTCTTTATCCCACCCAGGCTTGACTTTTCAAGTTAAATATCATGGCCATTCTAATTTGGAGAAAGAGGAATTATTTTCTGCAAAAATTCGTTACAGAAACGCTCCTGGAATTTCATTAGGGTTTCTTCTGCAAGCTGGAGCTCATGTAGTTTCTGTGCTTACAGCAATTTTGCAAAACTGAATCTTTAAAGACTGTAATAATAAAAAAGATTGCAGGAGGAGGATGTGAGAGGAGAAATGTGAGTTGTTGTTGCCTCTTTGCTGAGTCAAAGTAAGAAAGTTAGTGATAGTGCTCTGTTTTGGGGCAAGGCAGAATGTTGTCAGTGCAAGTCTGGAAACAAGAATGCCCTGATGTCACCATAACATCACCATGACTGCAAGTCTGTGCTCTTTTTTTTTGCATGAAGGTTTTGAATTCATTTGTATAAATTAAAAATATTTTAATATGTTTCCCCTTAGAATAAACAAAAAAAATTCCTGCCACCTACACAAAAAACTACTAACAGAAAAAACAAATTTGGTGACTCAAAAACTAAGTGAAAAGAAACTCCAGAGCTCTTGAAGGCTAGAGACCCAGCTTTCCTGCATCCCAAAATTGTCTGAATGTCTTTTAGTGAAGGCCAGTGTATTTGACACAGATTATGTCAGAATAATGGTGGGCAATTTACAATATTTCCAATATAAAAAATTTTCTGCAAGGAAAATACTACCGAATATTTCTAAATAGAAAATGAAACGACTCTAAAACTTCTCCATTTCTTAAACATTCCCAGACTGTGTATGTTATTGCAAAAAAAAAGACTTACTTTTATCACTGGGGACAAATGTGGTAAATTATTCTAAATCCATGAAATACGTGTATCTGCCTACGTGGGTATGGAAATAGAAGGGTTACAGAAGTGTTCTTCCTGTAATGAACCAAAAGGTGTTTTTTCAGTTGCTTTCTTCTCTGATGAAAATGGTGGAAGTGCTAGAAGGCATATCAGAATATCAATGCATTCAGATTCCTGTTGTTTCCCGTACAAAGTTATTATCCAAACAGAAAATCCCTATATTCATAGTCTAAAACACACATTTTATTCCTGTTCAGTTCTTGGCAGACCTGAGTGGGTTCTTGCATAATTTTCCAGGATGAATAAATCTCTGTGTTTACAGTTTTGGCTGCTGTCTGTTGTGCTCTAAGATAGCAGAACCTCTGCTGTGCCAAAAGACATTCATTAAAATGAAAAACACAAGCAAGCAGCCTCTACCAGCTGATGAAATGGTACCCTATGATGATGGTGATTTACCCATTGTGAAATTAATCTTCCCTAGAATGTCTAATGATATCTAATACTAATCTAATACAGGTTTTTTTATCATAGTGAATTAAATACATTGTTAATATTTCTACTTGAGTGGTTTGGTTACAGCATCCATTACTGTACATTGTAAAACTAAAGATGAGAAGTGTTTTGTAGGGAGCAGGATGTGAACAAAGTCCAGACTCTGTGAAATACTTAAGTGTCTCACAGCAGTTACAGCAGCCTCCAGATCCGTTTGGTGTCTGTCTTTCAAAGACTTACTATAAATAACTTATAAAATGAGCTCTGCTTTTACTGCTTCTGAATATGGTTTCTTGGGGTGCAGCAATGCCGGAGGAAGCTGAGATACCCTACTCTTGGCTGAATGACTGGGAATGAATCATACTAGTTTGTCCAAGCTTGTTAAGGCCAGATCTCAGATCTTCTCAGGATCTTCAATCTTGACAGTGTTTCCTGCAGTAGTTTTCATGACTTGCTCTCATGGGAAAGAAAGGCCAACGATAGTACTTTTAAGACCTCAAATAGCAGCTTCAAGTGTGCATGACAGGAAGATGAAACATGCTGAAGGAAAATGTCATTGAACCACAGCTCTCTGGACTGACACTTCTCCAAAAGTCAGGTGTTCGTAGCTTGCAATAAATAGCTGCAATAACAACATTGCGCATCTTCATTTGTACCAACCCTAACTAATATTACTACAAAACTGAGTAGTTACTAGACCTGTACTAGCCTAGATAGGAGCAGCAGTTTGATCCTGTATCACTGCAAGTTCTTTCCAATTCATAGTGATGCCATCAGGCAGTAAGAGCAAAGTTTTTGCATAGCCCATGGAGCCAGGAGTCTCTGATAATTAGCCCATAATTTCTGATGTGTGACTACCAAGTCTGCATCTGTAATAGTCAGCACTCTTCCCCTCTATTTTGTACACTTTCTCCACGCTTGTTATTTCAAGAATCTTTAATTAATTTCTGTACTACCAGAAAAATATTCAAAATAATCTGCTTGAACGGTTGTCCCTCACCAATAGCTGGACTTCACTTGAAACAAGTTAATGTCGCTTTGAAAGAAAAGAAGCGAGCTGAGCAAGTTGCTGGTTTATAAGCCACTACCATTTAGAGTGTGGTAGAGGTTTTAGTTTTCTTGAGTCCACCACAGACTCTCTCTTAAGCAGAAGCCTACCCAGTCTTTCTGATTCACCACCAAGTACAAGCATTGGTATGAGTAAAATAGACATATTAATCCAGGCTTGATATATTCTGGAAAATACCGTGTGTATAGGAGGAAGAATCATCTACCCATTTTAAGGTCTTGCACTACCCACTGAGGTACATAATACCTACCAGTCAGACCAAAAGTAATCAGTCAGTTCAAATCAAGATACAAACGTGTTCCTCATTTCTTACAGAGAAGAGAAAAAAAATAAAAAGAAAAAAAGAAAAAAAAAAAGAAAAAAAAAAAAGAAAGAAAGAAAGAAAAAAAGAGTTTAACTTTTCTTGTCTTATAATTCCTTAAGACTAAAAAGTTGAATCTTGCCCTTTGCTTCACAGTACATAGAGTGTGCTTGCTACATACAGAGAGGGAACCATTCTTTCCTTTGAGACCCTGTTCTTAATTTATCCTTCAAAGAGGTTAATTTAAACATGTGTTAGTGTATGAATGAGGGGAAAGAAAAACAAGTGAAGTGAGACAGATTTCTATTTTATTTTTTAGCTCTGTGCCTTGCTTTCCTGTATGCCTCCATTAATATTGCAGGCACAGATTTCCAGGTTGCTTCCAGATTTAGTATTTATTTTTCAAAGTTCTACCAGCTTATTAAAATTAAAGGAGAAAATAAAAAATTACTACAGCATTGCTGCAACTGGGAGATAAGTTTTGCCTGATAATCAGAAGCAACCATCTTAATTTAATTAGGCTTTTTATTAATTCCGTGAAAACGGATTTTTTATTCTCTGTTTTTATTTATTATCATATATCTGTCCTTCCCTTTAACATACTACTTAGTTTTGTTATTAATCTGACCTTTTTGTCTGTTAATATATCTTGTTTTAAGCTTTAATTATTTGTAAAGGCTTTACAGCTTGATGAAAAATATATCTGCATGGTTTTTACTATACATATTTGCAAAAAGTCTATAGGTTTTAAACATAAAAAGAATCTTTTAACTTTTGTAGAAACTGTCAATTTCATGCTTTTCTGACTTTCCTGTGGAGAGTCAACAGTTCAAATAGTAAATACATTTAGTTTTCTTTTTAACATAATAAAACATGCATCTTAATAACAGTTATGAAGATTTTTAAGTCTCTAATAAGCTTTACATTAGAACACATTTTTATTTCAAGATCCAAAGCAGTATTCAAAGGATTGATGAAGGTGAAGAGCTGTAGCTGCATCTTCATTTTAAAGAGAAGAAAACTCCAGTAAAGATCAAAAGATAAGGACACATTGGACCAGAGACTTCACTTGTTACAATACTACATAACCTACAAGTAAATTAAATGCTAAATATAATAAATTGGCATGTCAAAGACCAGTTTTCTCCTAAGATCGAAAAGGGACAAGATGAATTACATGTTGAAGTTTACTTCCTTTCCTTGATACAGAAAAAAAATGCACAAATATTGCAGGTCAAGGCAGAAAGCAAGATTTTGAATAAAACCCTGCAGATTGTCATATATATGTTTCCCCAATATGGCAGAACAATAGTCACAGAGAGCTAAGGTGATTTCTGTATTTGCACTCATTGTTCCATTGTAATGAACGGAGAATTATCCAAGTAAAGAAATTACATTATGAGACACAGGATATGAATGCCTTTCTTCTTGAAACAAACTGAAATGCTCAAACTCATCTTGGCAGGGTCTAAGGAAAAATGAGAATTACAAATACATATTGTTACTTATACAGCGCATGTGTCTGTACATGTATGTAGATGCATGTGTATTGTATGTACAATATTTTGGACTTTAAAAGAGAACCTTGTCATTACCAGTGGTTGTAATCATGTTGTCCCAGCTCATGGGAGTATTCAGATACAAACAAGAGGCAGTGAAAAATATTTTAAGGAAGAGAAGTGACTGAAGCAACAGAAGATACTTCACCCTGCTTTTATGAAATAATACGTCTTTTCAGGTCTCTTCCACTGAAGAACATAAACCAAAAAGTATAATGAATATTGCTCAAGTCTCATGGAAAAGTATATTTTGTAAAACAAAACTGGCAAGTGTGTTGAGACAGCAGTTTTGGACTTCTCTAAGGCTTTTGCAATTCTGTCACATGGCATTTTTAATTTTCTATAATGCAAGATTTTTAATCAAGAGGAAACACATTAGGTGAATTAAAAAAGGTCTTATTGGCAGATATCAATGAGCAGGGCTGTCCAAGGAAGGTCTCCTGAGAGAGATTCCTGGTCCAGCACTATTCAGTACATTCTTAGAAACAATCTAGATGATGAAATAAAATTTTAACTGATTAAATTTGCATATGACAAAAAGATTAATGGGATACTAAAAAAAAAGAGGGCAGTTTACTGTTAGAATTTAATCTAAATCACTTGGTCAGATCATCAGAATCCAACAAAATGCAGGTACAAAATACACTTTGAAACAGGAACCACAGGTTATACTATCAGCTGAGAGTGTTTGTCCATAGAAAGCAGTAACTTATAAAATATTTGGAGGTCACCTTTTAAGGCTGCTTCACCATGAGGTCTCAGAGCAATGTTGTGGCAGGCGTTACTGGAATGAAGTCCCATGAGCACAATTTAACAACTTTAATCTTAAACAAAATATAATCATGATAACCAATACAGGAATAGCTTGCAAAGGATAGTAAAGGAACAAATGAATATTTATGGCAAGATGAGGTAACTTTATATGTAAAAGTATATCGTTTCAGGATAATTTTACAGTTTCTAAAACAGTTTGTTTACTCAAAAATAGTTTGTTTATTCAGTTACTATTATGATCTCTAGCAGACTTTATTCAATGAATCACTGTGGAAAATCCATTGGAACAATGTTTTTACGCCTTTTTTTCTCTTTTATGGCTAAAGAGATCTTTTTACTCATAACAAGCAAAGCTACATGTATATCTGACGTGCAAAATAGATGATAGATGCTGTGCAAATCTGTCTTTTTATGATTGTGCATATATATGTATAGAGATATATTTTTATGCATGTTCATGTGCCTACACATCTTGTTATTATTATATTTTTTTGCAAATACAATATTTCAATAATTTTTTAAGTCAGAAAATATTTTATTTAGATATTCTAATATACGACCTGCAAATAGAAGATCTCTTTTTTTCTTTAAGCAGAATGTAGAGTCAAAAATTCATTTCAGAGAGAACCACATGTGATGAATTAAGTCTTGTGAAACTTCAAGTCTTGTTTTTCATGCAGTATTTACACAATTAAAATTAAGAAACTTTTGTATTAAACTTGCTCTACTGCCTTCACAGTAGCTCTGTAGTTTCACAGTCAATAATATAAAGAAATTTGTTTCTTCAAAGTGAAATATCAGCAAAAAACATACCGTTTCAAGATGAACATGAAAAAGCTCTGACCTCTTCTGCTCCTTTGAGGACCATTTTGGTGATGGAAAAAAGCACACGGTGGAATCTATGTCCTTTTCAGCAGCTAAGCCTTGAAGTGAATGTAGGATCTTAGAGATGCGACGTGGGAAAGAGGGAAGGAGATGTCATTCCACCCAATTGTACTATGGTTGTATCAGTATTTATATCAGAAACCACTGAGGATCTTTCCATGTCAGAGCCTAACACCTGATGCGTTGAGCATTATTATAATAAGGCAGTAGAAAGAGGCAGCAGAAATCTGTGAACCAAGACTTAGGAATTTGCCAGCAATAACTCCTATCCACCTCCAGTTTGTGACACACTGTATATTTAACTACATGTGCTATGCGTTACAGACTGCTATTACTTTAAAGAATATTTTGCATTTAATTTCATAAGTCTTATTACCATTTGCATTTTGGTTTAAATGGGGGAGATTGGGTATTTGATTTTTTATTGTCTATGAGCACAGTCTTTGAATAAGTGATTGAGAACAACTATATAATTCATGTTAATTAATTAATATATAATTTTTCTTTTAAGAGTTTGACCAAAAATTTATATTTATGCCATGTGAGTGAAAATATATTCTACAAAAAATTACATATCACTCAAAGAGGTGAAAGCTCTAGGGTTTTGTTTGAAAATCTTTTTTATTCAGAAAAAAGTATTTTAACAATTTTTTCTCTGGATATTGTGCAAGTGTGTAAGCAAGGACCTGATGTCTCAGTTTAACCTTAACTTTTGGTTTGTGTGCCAGAGAAATCAATAATAAATAACATTAGCTACCAGGTTTACATTTCATCCACTTATAAGATTATTTTTTCTCTGGAAGGGTAGATGGGTAAATAATATTAAAACCATACCTGACTGTCATCCAGTAAACCCACTCTTCCAGTTATGTAGTTCATTTTTCTCTTACCTCTTTGAATGAGTTTCAATGTCTAATAAAACTTTATTTACTGGGAGTGCCAAGAAATGAGTCAATAAATTCATTGAGCAAGATATGAAATAGAAATGTCAAAGATGAATAAATTTCAGCACAGTGTTTACTTTATAATTGTATTTTTTTCATGGAATTCAATTTCTCTGTAGACTCTGAAGCATAAAAACAGCAGAAAATGAAGTCACAGTACCCAAGATGAAAAAATGTAAAATAGTAAACTTCTTTTTAGAGCAATAACTAAAAACATTATCAATGTTGTGAGTATTTAATAAAATACAGCATTTTCTGTATTACAGTCTAAATTCTAGTCTGTTCACCTCCATCTGTACTTTCCTGGGAGAACTTTGTTTCTTTCTTTTAATTTTTATAGCTAAATAATTAATCTGGAATAGTCAGCTTGTCTCTGTATGGCCTGAGTTTCTGTAGTACTTTTCATTTGTATTGTACTGTAGGCAGTGAGAGCCAAAGCAGGAACATAATGCCTTTAGCCCAAGCTACAAACAAAAGCATGTTTTATATTCTGCTATGAGAACTTTATTAGAATTATTTGACTCTTGGTGATTTTGAAAAAACAATGGCTTCTGGGATACAAACTGACGTATTTTCAATCCCTATTTTAACCACAAAACCTCCTACTTCATTCAATAGAAACAAATTCAACTTTTCTCCGCAGAGCTGTGGCTTTTTCCTTCATCAGACTTACTGCATTACCATCTGGGATTTTTCTGCATACACACTGTACGCTACACACAGTTGAGCCCCTGCTTTTCCAGACAGCCTGGATTCACAGAGACAAGCCTCAAAATTCTCTTGGACAGCAGGAAGGATATGTATGAGCCTTCGCCACCAGTGTCTGCAATACAGCTGCTGTCATTACAGTCAGATCTAGGCAGATTTGTGTTAGCAACTAAGCAAACCTGTCAAATATAATGTCTGAGTCTGTAGCCTTCACCGGACTTTGATGTTCTGAGGACTCAAGTTATCTAGCTAAAAATTAGTACAGATTTTGCATTACACAAATCGTGGTGACAACTACAGTGTAGACACACCATTTGTTACTGTTCAGTGCTTTTTACGGTCATAAGTCTCAGCAATTCCCATTACAGTGCCCACATATTAAGTGCAAATTAGGATTAATGAATTCTCAGCTGAAAAAAAAAGTCTCAGCCTCAAAATGATAACTCTTTGACAGCTTATAAATAGACAATATTGAAACTACATTATCTGACCCTCCAGCTCCTTTCTTTGGTCCAAAAAGATTATTAGAAAATGAAATAAGAGTATTTATACGTCTTTCCTACAGGCTCAATGAAATTCAGTTCTTGACTGAGCTTTGTAAGGGCAATAATTACAACATTATAGCTCACAAAACATTTAGGCAAAGATTTTTAATCAGTCACACATAAAACAAAAGGAAATATTTGACTTTTTTAGCTGAGATCCAAATCCATTTACAGAGGTTATAGATAGGTACAGTACTATGTTATCACTGATCAGCCTTATCATGTTTTGCTCCTTAGAATGAAACCCATTTAGAAACAGCATAAACATGACAATAAGACTAATACAATTTAACTTCCAATTGCTTTAATGAAGAAAAGCATACGACCTTTAAAGAATGAGGGAAAATCACAGAATTTTTATGAAAGGCTTCTTAAAGTAGACCAAAAATACAGGATTTATTTTTTACGTGAATGTATGGTATTACAGAAGTGCTGAGAGAAAATGAATGAAAACAATTGAGTAGTATAAATTTTAAAGGGCTGCAAAGGTATATCAGGACCTGTCTTTGCTGCTGCCCACATGGACCTATCAAGTGCTAAATTATTTGAGCTGAAAGCACTGCACAAAACAGGTGAGATCCTTATTCAAATAGGAGGGTTGCCTGTCCGTCAACTATTTGGATTTCTGTCTCGGTCCCACAGGTGAAGATGTGAATAAATTTTAATAATTTGCCATAAATTTATGACCTGCTTATTATGACAGTTTTTATGGAGTAGCTAATATTTTTATTTATGGATAAATACTCTTTTTTTCAAAAGTGCTTTAACTCTACTATATTTTTATCAACAACATAATAGTATATTATCTGATATGAATTGCTTGCAAACTATTTGCTCTTTGTGATTAACTGTTTCTGAACTGTTTGAGAGCAACTTTATTATAGTTAGCTTTAATCTCCTCTTGATCTCAGTTATTTTCCACATGGTTTACAGTACCTATAACCTTAAATCTTGAGTTCATTTGCAATTTAATATCAGAATAATAATTTCAGATAACCAATAATGTTTCAGACTTAGCCCTATATTGACCCTTTTGCAGTCAACATTTAGACATTTCAAGAATATTTTTGTATGAATAAAATATTTAGTATCAAAAGTCAGTTACAGCGATGTAACCTTGCATTAAAAAAATTTATTCCTCTTGAGTACAGGGAAAACAAACAGTGGTGCTATCTTGCTAAAAAATCCACGCCTATGATTTCATCACTTTGATCTCAAATATTTTTCATTCTGATGCCTCTAATGGTTATATTCATAAATCCATTTCCAGGATATATGCCAAATAAAAAAATCCTATGTTAACAGCCAGGGAAATTTCTGGTCCACAGTTTTTGCTTCTGGTCAGCTCTGGGCAATGGTCACCCATTATAACCTTTGCTGGTGGCTTTTTTCCTCTGTTCCCTTATGCTGGCAGGCTTAAAAATGAGATAAAAAATTGTTATTTATTTACTTCTACTGTCCTGTTGCTACTAAAGGACAAATTCCATGTAGGAAAATTTCATGTTCTGCAATGGGGTTGGGGATTATTTTACGTGATGGTGGAGGTTAAAGTGTTAGAGGATTTGATTGCTCCTTTTGTTAAGCATGGCATGTTTTAAAAGCCTTGTAATTTAATTTTTTTTATTCACAGTCCATTTGCAGAAATCATAACACTTCAATATTCAAAAATAGTGAAGATCAGACAGGTGTTTTAAAATAAGCACATTACTATTATTAAATCCATGTTACCAGAACTCATTATGAAATCATGGTTCTGTAACCACATACAGTTGTTAGGAGCCTAGCTATTTTTTATTTGCATTTGACTTATGCAAAATATCTCTTGGGTACAACTTTCCTACTTAGCTCTGTGAATTCTTAGAACAAAAGAATACCAAATACATAGTAGAATTGTAGCACAAGTATCTCACTTTTCTACGGAATTCTGTATTAGGTCAGAAACAATGTTTGAGAAGGTAGATTTCGAATAATTTAAAATAAAAATTTACAAGCAATGAGGTCACTTGAACCTCTCATTTTTTGCACTCTGAAGAGCCTTTTAATAACTTTTTGACAGCTCAACCTAAGATAACAATAATAAGTTATATCTAAATTAGATATTTGCTTGCTGATTAATAAATGCTGAACTTTTTGTATGTGACATCCTTATGCATCCATGAAAGGGAAAATAGCATTTGGAAGCTGAACTAGATAATTAAATCAGTTACATTTCCAGGCAAATGTTATGTTCCAGTGTAAATTAATCCTCTGCTACAGCACACTACCAAAATTGGTCTAGGCACTTTAATGAAAGCAGAGTGCTAACAGGTAAATATAGAGTCCTCTAAAAATCCAGTTCCCAAAACGTGTAGTTACTGGTAAAAAAAAACCCTGAGAGGAGAAGAAAACTGATAAATTCATCTTTCTAAACTACGAAAGCCCCTTTTTTGATGTAGGAAGCTCAGTGGTGAATTTTCACCAAAGTGCAACAGTAATGAAGCCGTTTCTCTGGTTTTATTGAGTCTGTTTTTACCTTTTCATCAACAGGTGTGCAACATGGGAAGTTATCTGGAATATGAAAGGCACTAACTCTTTTGGTTTTATTGCCTTAGTCATTGTAGGTATAGGAGTGTAGATTCAATTTGATCCATTCTGATGCTGTCAGATTATTACAGCTCTTGTGTTCTGAATATACTGTGAGGTTCTCTCAAGTTCATCTACGGAAAATTCATACCTGAAAATCCTGAGAACAAGAAGGCCAACTAGATTCATTATACTCTAATAGAAAACATAGTCATTTCAATTCTCTGCATTTGAAAATGTGCAAGAAATCTAGCTTTGATTACTGGGAAATATCCTAAAAGGTAGAGTTTCCAATCTACTTGTAATTGGACAAAAGCGACATTACAAAGTCCCTTGAAACTCAGGTAAGTTCTCCGGCAGCTGAAGCACTGGAACTGACTTAAGAAGAATGGATTTCCACCTTGTTGTGGTTTGTATGGTCTAGTTAAATATCTGTATTCAGAAAAAAATATGTATATTGAAGTTTTAAAGGTTTTTTTCAGCCTGATAGGATTAAACAGTCTTCAGTATTCGTGAGGTGATGACCAGAAATATAATAATTTACTAATGAGGCTTTAGGTATTAAGGAAACTAAGGAATCTCTAAGATTAGGGACTTTAGGGGATCCATGTGAATGTTTTATTTTAGACTGGGAGAGTGTTTCGAAGAGAATCTTTCCATTTTACCCTCTTGCCATCCTCTGCTTTATGTTCTGACTGCAGAAATTTGATTACATTGGAGTATATATCACTGGGAGACTGATTCCAACTGCTGAAGGATAGCAGTAGATGGAAGTAAACCCCAAAAAATTAGTAGTTTGTTGTTATTAGGTCCTCAACACCAACCATTTCACAATATAGATCCAAACCTACACTACCACACTAACTGTGATCATCTTTTGTGGATTTTAGTTTTGGACGGTAATGACTTCGCAGTTGCCTGTCTCAAACACTGTTAAGACCACAGGACTTTGCCATGAGATAAGCACAGAGAGGGGCAGCAGGATGGAGGTGATTCCAGGCCTGGCGAGGTCTGGCTGGCACATCCTGGATAATGCATCCAGACAAGAGTTCCCACTGTGGTAAACTGTGCAGAGGGGCTACTGCCCATATGAGCATCGCTGGTCAAACAAAGCACCCCAACTTATGAGTCAGATGGCATCTGTGGCCACTATGTCCCCTGTCCCCTCCCCTCCACTTCATATATGCCTCTGTGGATTTCTGGAATTTGGACTGTAAGTTAAGTCATCTGATGGGAATTTGAGATAAGATAAAGGTGGTACTATTGTTCAAGTGTTATCTCAGACCTAGTGGGAGCTAAAGAAAGCTGGGGGAGCACTGATAATGGACACAAAGAAAGCCAGCTCAGCAATTGTGCTGAAATCAGGTCTGATGGAGTAAAAGGTAATACCAGCAGGGCTGGATTATGAACAATCCACTGACTGAAAGAAGCCCACCAACTCAAAAGAAGAGAAAGAGGAGCATGGAATTAATTAACATTAGAAGTGAGGGAATATTTTAACCAACAGAATAAGAGAACTGTGCAGTCAAAGAGCATTAATTTCTTTGTTTGATAGCATGTATAAATAGTGAAAAGTTTTGAACAACTTTGGGACCCCCACCATTGAGAAGTCCAGGGTGTAGAGGGACAAACGGGATGTTGCTGGATGCACGGGTGGTGACTATCTTCTGCTTAATCTCTCTCTCCCGCTCTCTCTCTGCCCCGATCCCCCTATTTCTCTCTATCTCTCTACCTTGAATTTTACTGTTAAATAAAATCTGTACTATTGCCTTTGGCATATGGTCTTGTTTGCACTTTAATTTGGGTAGAGGAATCTCACAATAATTGGGTCTTAACATGTTCAAAGAATGTAATTGATTGCTGGATTTTAGAAGAGAAGATTTCAGACTATTCAGAGATATGCTTGGAGGAGTCCAGGACAGTTGGTTGATACCTAGAGATCACCTCCTGAAAACTCAGAATAGTCCATTCCGAAGAGTAGGAAATAAAGCAAAGGCAGCAGGAGGCCAGCATGGACAAGGAGTTCTAACTGAACTTGAACATTGAAAGAGAATGTACAAGAGGTGCAAGCAGTAGCAAGTAATCCAGGAGGAATATAAATCTGCAGTCTGATTGTGCAGGGATGGCTTAGGAAATCAAAGGTCCACCTGGGACTGAATCTAACAAGGGGTGTGAAGGAACACAAGGAAGGATTCTACGACTATATGAACAGTAAAAGGGAAGATAATGTAAATGAGGAACCAGTGCTGAATAGGGCCAGGGTCCTTGTGACAAAGGACATGGAAAAGCTGGGTGCAAGTCCAGGAGGAAAGTCTGGAGTAAGGTTTATCCTCAGTGGAGGAGGAGCAAAGCAGGGAGAACAAAATCAATCTGCACATACGTAAGTCCAAAGGCCTGATGTGTTACACCCAATAGTGCTGAAGTCCCAACAGCATATGAAGGGGTAAGAACTTTGTTTTGAGATGAAAAAGAATAACGAAAATATTAGTCACACTAAGTTGTTCTTCCAGTATTTAAATGTTGTCTTGGAGTTTTTGAACTCCTGAAGTGCAAATGTGTGACAAACTAACGTTAACACTTAACAAGTTAGAACACAAAAGCAACTCACCAGACACTTGTTCTTGCTTCATGGAAATGGGGGAAATTAATCAATTCTAGTGATCAAATCAGCTTGACCAGGAGAGGCAGATGAAAAGATTTTCTCAATTCTGATAGCCATAGGAATGTATAATATTCTCAGCTTGAAGACCTGAGCCCAGTTATTGCAAATCAACCAAGCTCTCAGTTTTCTGTTACACTGAATCAGTTATATTGATATCAATATTGACTATATTTAGATTGCCATGAAAATAAAAAAGACATCAGTTCCATTGATTGAAGCTCAACAAATAATGGCATTTTAACGCAAATTTTTTTGAGGTAAATACCAAAGCTCTTAGCCACTTTACGTCTAAGAAAAACAACTTTGGTCCATATTTAACATACATTTGAATGAAAGAGGACTTTATTCTACATTGATTGAAGATGGCAGAGTGATTTTTCATTTTTAAAGTCAGGAAAGATTATGACTTATTGTTGGTTTGTTTTTTTAAATAAATATTTATTTAATAAAATTAAAGTGTTTTTTGAAATAAATATTTATTTAATAAAATTAAAATATTTTAGAGTTTAGTAGATTCCAGACAGCTGCAATATGTAGATTGCATATCTATCATCTTTTGAAAACTGAATTAAAATTAAATCACTTTTCTTCAGTAATATTCCTGTTCCATATGGTTACATATTCAGCTAGAGCTACCTGACAACACTTTAAATCCTTGAGTTATGTGGAATGGAATGTCAGGTCTAAAACCAATCTAAGTCACGCTTTTTGCATTTCTACAAGTTTTCTAGTCAATATAGCAAATGCAGAAAACAGGACTCATCAGTATTGCTGTCTATTAAAGGTCATCATAAAATGCAACCATTACATTGCCAAATATAGTATTGAGTTTAACTGCTTTTTACATGGAAACTTTAAACATACTTAATTTTTCTCTTACCACTTTTATTAATTTGTCCATATATCTACGCTAACATATCTCTGTCTATCTGTGTGATGGTGTGCTCAGCCCCCCAACCTGACCTTTGTTTCACATGACTTTGCTCAAGTGATAATCAGCAGTGGCAGTCATAATGGAGGTGTCCAGTCTTGTCATGATGGCTGCAAACAGCTTGTAGTGGATTTGGGGGAGACAGACAACAACTCAATAGCAAAGAGCTAATCCGAGCAATGTGCCTCCCCTAAACGTGGTGCTGGTCAAGAGCCCAGTCCAGCCAAGCTGGGAAGAGACTAATTCTGTGGTTGGTATGCAAATGTGACTATGAAGCAACTATCTTAGTCCATAGATAATGGACAGTCCAGGGCCCACTGAGCTCTCCTGCACAGCAGTGGGCTTCAAACCAGGGTCTCCCCTTGAGTAGGGGTGCCTCTAAAGGTTATTTCTTGAGACTGACATTCCTTCCCACAAGAGATTCTCATTAAATTCTCATGCTAAATTTTGAAACATTAGCTAAGTGACATAAAGAATTTATTGTCCCCACAGAATCCTTTAGATATAAACCACTGTTCCAGCTCTGGAGCCAAGTTGGAACCCAAACACACCTAAACTCCCCTTTCAGTAGGACAAACAAGTGTTTAGAACACAAGGTAGTCCTTTCTGAACCTCATGACTCAACAGGTCTCCCTGACTGTTTTGTTTGACCCAGTCTTCTCTGCAGTAGAAAATTTAGGGTACCTTACCATAGAATCTTGTTAAACCACTGTATCACTTGCCGTCAAACTTTGTTAAATCACTAATTTATATTAATAAATGTGTTGCTACTTCTATCTTACAAGTGAAGTATATCCGTCCATCTGTAAAAATTTGTCGCATAATTTGTGTTTACAAGTAATAGGGAGAAATATGTGAATAGGTAAATATTAACAAACTATCATGGCTTCTTATGGGAATTTTGTCCATACAAACATGTTGAAATGTGCCCTGAAGCTTTCTGGAATTCAGACTTCTAGCCACCAGTGGCTGCTTCAGCTGTTGTTGTCATACTTAAGAATAAATGTTTAACTTAAAAACAGTCCATTTTCCCTAATGCCTGGACAAATATAGGATACAATGAAAATGTCCCCACTTTTTATGGGCTTGCACAACACATAGCTTAGATTAATTGGGCTCTGCTTTCAGCTGTTTACAGCTGGAAGGTTAAGGGGAAAATAACTTTGGATCCTTTCTTACTCCAGAATTCACAATAGACTGAAGCAGCTTTGGAGTTTTCAAAAATTTTCCATTATAAGACGTAGCAGTTATAAGTGCTGTCACTTGAAGATGGGCAAGTGCACAATAGAAAATCAGTTTCTTTTTCCATATGGAACTTATTCTTCCCAGCAGCCACTGTCTCAGGAAATTCAGAAACACTGAGCCTCATTGTCTCAAATTTCTTCTTAAACTCACTCAACATAGGAGGGAAGAAAAAAACCAATATGTGCATAGAGTAATTAACAGAATTTTTTAAGTCATGTTTGGAAACCTTTAGCAAACTCTTCCTTCAGAGCAAGCAATTGTATGTTCTGACCTGGCAGTTTCTTTGAACCAAATAAAAGATTAAAAGAGGACATACTGTGAAAGAGATTACACCAACTGTGCTGTGCAGCTATCGCTGTTTTCTATTAGACAGGAAGGGCTCTTACTTGATTACAGATTTCTAAAGGCAAGATTCATGTTTACAAGCAAAATATCTAAAAAGGAAAGCAACTTATGAAATGATTTATCAGTAATAACCGGCATCTGGAGCCAAAGGATGAGAGAGACTTGGCCTCTAATTCAGCCATTTCCAATGCCTCTCTAACCAGAAAATCAATTGACTTTAAACTAACACAGCCATATCTGCATAGTAGAACAGAACTTAGCCCAGAGGTATTGCTTTTCAGCCTCTAAGATGATGATCATCTGAGAGTTTGGCTGAGAGAGAGAAGTCAGCTACACAGTGAGACAATCAGATGGTGGCCAGAAAAAAGGAAAAATAATAATAACACTGATAATAAAAAAATCTGGTTTAATATGAGAATGGAGTGGGTAAGTAAGAGCTAAAAATTTTATTCTAATATAATTTCCATGGAACAGTGACTTTAGAAAAGAGACTATGAGAAAAATAATTTTAACTGTGTCTGAGTTTGTCTGTGTCTCAGATCATTAAACTGGAGTGTCTTCTCTGTGAACTGAGGTGTGAACTGAGATAATTATACTAATTCTTCTGACTGGGAAAGCTGACGGTAATGGGAGAAAAAGAGCAATTTTTAGAGGGCATAGAAGGAGCCAGGTGACACAAATCTTTTCCACCTAAAAGGATGCCACATTTTATTATGGGAATTCAAGCATGTGTGGAAGAACAGTAAAAAAGAGAAAGAGGAACGTTGCATCTTCCCTGCCTTCTACTGCAATTGTATGGCTTGTCCTGTCATATAAGCATCAGGAGGCATTTGAAAACCTTCTCAATATCTCTTCCTCCACTCTGTATTTATCTCCATCCAATGCAGCTTGTCACAGTAGCTACAGTTACATTTGTCTGCCCTGATAACTCTACCTTCTGTTTCTGGTGCATTCCATTCAGTACAAAAATGTGCATGAGACACAGGACAACAGTACACACCTGCCCAAAAATATCTTCAACCTACTACTTCAGAACTAAGCAAGGAAAGGGTTCAAAGGAGACCAGAGGGATTCAGGACCATAATGGCAATTCTGTGATTACTCTTGTGATCACAGACTGTTATTCCATTATTTTGCTATAACTTTTAGTTAGCAATAGTGCTGAAATAAATGGTCCCACACATACCCATGCCTATTCATTTCCTGTTAGTGTTTGTAAGTCCATTGAAAGAAATTAGGAGGAGGAATTAATTTGGAATACAAATTAAAGTTTTTTCAATACTTTCGTATTACTTTCTTGATGAAATTTTTCATCAGTTTTCATTTCTTCACTGCTTTAGAAAGTAAATTCTCTACTATATATAAAGAAACTTATATATGGTGCTTCCATAAAGTGTTATGGCACTTGAACTCCTCAAAAATACCTCAGTTCCTGTTGTTACAGGCAGGAGAGACATGAAGAACCACATTTTTTTCCTGCCAATACTGAGAGAAAGCATAAATGGTGACTAGACACTCATCAGGAGCTATCAACACATCTACTTTGACCTTTCCTCAGCAGCAGCAAGTTAATGTTTCCAGGCAGTGGAGGAGTACTCACCTCCCACCTAGATCTAACTCAGAAACATCAGAGCTTTCCAGTCTTATTAACCAGGGATAAATTTTAATATTTTGGGGTTTTTTTTCATCTAGGGGTTTTTGTCTTTCTTAGGACTTGGAAGAAGCCTCCTGTTTGAAAGATGTGAGCACAAGGTCTGAAAAGAGTGAAGGCTCAAAAATCCTATTTTATTCTAAAAAGTCTCAGAATCCAAGCCTTACTAGTTTAATACGCCTGAAAAATGTAAATGGATATATTTTAATATCAAATATTTACTTAATGCAATGGTGAGTTGAAAAAGCTGGAACCTTTACTTCAAAAAATCAGCCAATTAGTCAGAAAAAATACCAGTTGATTTTTTTGCCATAGGCTAAATCACAATGAGAATTTTGTGCTCTGGAGCATGAGTCAAGTAAATGCACTGCATTTTGCAGAGGTAGATATATGGATGAAATGAGGGAAAGACTGAACAGTTCCTTCTCCACTCTACATTCAGAAAGACTCGGTAGCTCTTTGAAAACCATCTCAAAACTGAGCAATTTGTATATGTCTTCCTTATGCTGCAGCCCAGAACAAATATTGTTTTTATGTGCCTATTGCTGATTATACTCTTTTGTAACACATTTGGGGCCAGGGAAGGTGAATGGCAGAAACAATGGAGATAACAGTGATAACTGCTAATCAGCCCTAGATATAGAGAAAGTCGAAGTGGTTGGCCTCAGGCTGCCTGATTAACAAGGCCATTAGCAGCTTGTGTTGATGATCCACTTTGCAATGTAATAGAGAAGACAATTACCCCATAGGAAGTGAGATCAGCACACCATGTGTGGACCTCAGACATAATATCAAAGGCTGAAACCCTTGATGGCACAGGGCCCGGGCCATCAGTCAGAGCAAGGACAAGGGCACATCCAGCATGAGTGTTCTGTGAGCCTGGATCCTGCAGCCAGCCTAACCCAGACCAGAGGGAAAGGGACTATAGCTTGTGTATAATGTGTAAGACAGAAACACTAGACTACAAGTTGCTCTTTGAGCCATCCTGCTTAATAAATAAATTCCCAATCCACTGAGTGATGTGGTTCTCCACATGACATGGAGAGGTGTGATTCTCTGTTTTTGGCCCCCTACCCAAATCCTGAAAGAAATTATTATTTTCATAATAGTCAAAGAAGACATGGTTATCAAAACAATTTTCCTGAGGTGAAGCACACACAGGTAAATTATTAGCTTGTCTGTTTCCATGGGAGAAAATACATATGTATGCAAGTACCACCTATCTGCAAAATGTGAATGAAATTACCTATGCATTATTTACTCAGTAATGTGACTTTTATTTTACAGAGTCTTTGCAGATGTTGCTTTGCAGAAGACATTCCTGTAGATCTGCTTCTGCCCCCTAGTGCAAAAGAGTAGTTGTTATGGGCCAGAATGACAGAAGAGATCAGTTCAGGCAAGGAGCAGCCAAAACTATTTCTTATTCTCTAAGAATTTATCTCTTATTTCATATGATAGCAACAAATTCATTTGTCCTCAATCCCCCTTTTTAATTCATATTAACCATGTCAGCAGTCTATATTAAACATAGTTCTGTTGAGTTCAACCACCCTCCTTGGTTCCTTCCATCTTACGGTTATCCACCATCCTCAAGGTTATCAAAGAGACTCCTTCAGCTCTCGTAACACTCCATTCATCTGATCTATCTTCAGCTCCATTCTGACCTTGTTTTCTAAGGCTCATTGCCCTCACAAAACAGTGAGTCTAGGAGTACCACTCTAGTTTTGGGATTCCCATCCATGTGTCACACATTCATATTAACTGGCAGGGTCTTATATCATTGAAATTAACATGCATATATATTACAACCCTGCACATTTATCAGATACCACCTATTTCAAAAAAAGAAGGTGGCACTTTGAGACAAATATTTCATTCTTGTCTTATATAGTAATCCTTCTCCACTTATTGCAAGTGCAGCAGAGATGTCTCTGGTGTTGACACAGCAATTCAAAAGCTACATCTTTTGGTTAAGAATTACTTTCACATTACAAGGGAAACCATATGCATAATTTTGATTTTTTTATTTTATTATGTTAGGAAAAATCTTGCATAGTTTTATTTTAATGAGGTAGTTCTGACAGTTTTCATCTGAAATAACTGAAAGTGAGGACTAGAACTAGTCTCAGCATAAAGCTATCTGCCAGGGAATTTGTCTTCAGCACCTGGAATGCCTTTGATAATATCCCAGACCTTTTAAAAACTTTTTCCCTGCTGAAATGAAAGAATAATAAAACTGTAAAGTAGTATAGGGGTTGACTAATCAAAATTCTGTTTGCTTCAGGATTCCTTAAGCTTAAAATGAGGCAGGAAATATTGTTGACCAAACTTCACAGACAGAAGTAACCGATCTGGCTTTTCCCTTTGTCGGCTTTGAGTCAATAAAGATAATATTTAATGACATGTCACAATTGGAAACAAGAAGAAATGTAACTCTTTGGAATTGTCAAATTCATTACTCTGTGTTAATCATGTTTGTTTTACATTTGTTTCTTTGTAGATCCACCTATCCTGTATGATGTTTACTTTGTCAGTTACATTAATATCTGTAGAATTACATTATGAGAATTACAAATGAGAACACATTTTCAACAAAGACTCTGGTTGTGAGAACTTGCCACAGTCTTCTGTGTTTTGAAATAGATATAACTGATGATTCAGAATTGCATGTAACCAAATCATCTGTCAGCTACAGATATGCATTAATCTCACTGTTACTTGATCAGATGTCAGTTTTACAGTCTACTGCTCTTTCTTTAGCTCCAGCAGTTTGGATTCAGACCTGTTCCCTCTTACCCCATAAAAATCAATAAACTTAGAGATATTTAAGAGTTAAGATAATGCTAGGTAGCAGGCAGCAAAATTGACTGTGAAAATCTGAAGCAGCTGAACGCAAGAAAATCTTTGCAATTACATTGTTAACACTGGCAACTAAACAAAATTAAAATATTTGCTTCTAGCCATTTGAGTATACTTGGGGTGTTTGGTATGACAGTTATAAAAAAGAAGGATAGTAAATAATACCTACTGAATTTTTTGTGTACTTTTGTGAATTTTTTGGTTTTTTACTCTGTATATACTCCAAAAACAAATTTCAAGTCCAATCTATAGACCAGAAATTTCACCACTGTCAGTGCAAGGACTGTCTCCTCTTGAACAAAAATCTTAAATATAGACTCATAGGTATCACTGACTTAGCTAGAGACAAAAAAGGATGGATTTCAATATTTCCAGGCGTTAAGTTCACTAATAAAGAACACAATAAACCCCAAAGTAAGGGGTGGATTCGGGGATTTGCAGTGTCCATTATGACTGAAAAATATTGTTTACTTCATGGAATCCCATTGTTCCTCTCTTGGGATATGGAGGAACAGGAACAGGCCCTTGGCCTACAATCATTGTCTCTAATTTTGTAGTTGAAGGACTGACATTGTCTCTGATATAATTTTACCAGCAAAATTTTAAGACTAAAGTCTTAAGCAAGGAGTTTTGATTGTAATATTGTGATATTTTTCCATATTGGTCTTTTCCTCTGTCTACAGGAATTTATAGATATAAATTCATTTTTTATTACTGAGAAAAAAAAACCCCACAAACCTCAGTTTCTTTCTCTGACTTATATTATCCTGTAAAAATATGATGCAAGTCCATAGACAGCAACAGGAGGTTAGTTGAAAATAGGGGCAAAATTATCTTGCATAGTTCGTTATTTGATAAGTTAAACATAATGTAAAATATTTCTAAGATCACAGTAACACATTACAGTACCTCAGAGAAATAATGTTTATATGATGACAGATGTACCAGTGCAGTCCCTGTGGGAAAGGAATAGCAAGGAAAGGAATAGCAAGGAAAGGAATAGCAAGAAAAGGAACAAACACTTCTGAAGATGTGTCATAGAGAAAAAACGGCAGGATTCACCTAATCTTTCACTGTCCAGAAGTTAAGCATGTAGTCTAAGGTATTTGACTAAACCCCTTCATGTGTTAGAAAGGAAGGAAATCGACTTCTCTTGAAGACGATTTATCTTACCTTCCACAAATGTTGGTCTTAAGAATGGATGAATCGCTCTCAGGAGTCATCTCTTTTTTGTTTCTTCACTTTGAAGAAAAAGTTGGCATGAATAACAAACCTGGATTAGGCATCTAACTTTGAGGACTAAACTAGGTGAATTGCATCTTACCTTTATTGAAGGCATAACTCTTATTCCAAGGGATACGCACATTAATTTGGTCTCCTTCAAGCATAGTTTTCAAAGGCGCAGATAGGCTTCCAGTGGATTTCAAAAGTGTATAAATGACTAACAACCTCAACCTTGCAATTACTTGGGCTCAGAAGCACAAGGACTCTACACTCTTAACTCATGTATATACACTTAGTTCTTCCTATATTCTACTGAGAATTAAGTTTTTGAATGGGACTTATCCGTTTTGCTGTATATATGGACTATTAAATGGCTGTGAAAAGTTGGCCTTATGTGGCTAGAGAAAAACTGGATTGCAACATGACGTCAAATTTTTTAGAGATACCTTTACTTATTTTACTTCACGCGTCAAAATATTATTTAGGTGAAATAAACTCACATCAGCTAAACTTAGGTTCACTTTTTTCAGTGTGAGAGTGCTCTGGAACAGTTTACTCAGAGAAACTGTGGATGCCCCATCCCTGGAAATGTTCAAGGCCAGGTTGGATGGGGCTTTGAGCAATCCAGTATAGTGAAAGCTGGCCCTACCCATGGCAGGGGGGTTGAAACTAGATGACCTTCAAGATCCCTTCCAACCCAAACCATTCTATGATTCTATGAATCTGTGATTCTATGAAGCTGTCCCATTTCTTAGTACAAATTAGATATTAAAAACAAACTAGAGAAAAACACTTCTGGAAGGATTAATCAACCCATATGGACATTTGTGTTCCTTGCACTTTGAAATTTGATCTGATTCATTTAGAGCTAGAATACATGTCTATACATCATACTGCTGAAAAAAGAACAGAAACACTACGAGTATTCTTAAGCCAAAACAAGCTACTTTGAATACTTGCTTTTCTTGAATTGCAGATTCACAGCATTTCATCAAATTATGGTGCACAATATATAGCTGTGTAACTTGAAGCACATACTACAATACCCTTTATGTGACATGTTGACATCTTCAAAAATCACAAGTCTTTGAAACCAAGTCTTAGAAAAAGCAGGCATAGAGATTTGGTAAATATATTGTACTCCTTAGCAAGGAATGTCAAGTTGCTCTCTCATTATTTACGCAGAGAACATCAATCCGTAAGCAACTGCACTTGAATAAAAAAATGCATTTGTTTGAATTTATTAAAGATGGACAGATTGCACTCAAAAATAAAAGTGCACATTGCAAAAGAAAAAAAGCAGTAAACAAAGAAAAAGTGCATTAGTGCATCATATATATATATATATATATATATATATGCATGTATATATATTTATAGATATATATCAGCACAAAAGAAACAAGACCGTTCAGTATCCTCAGTAATTCAGTCATAAAGCAGGTATGTGGGGAAATAAATAATGAAGACTCCTGATATACTAAAACACCAAAATTGTATTTTTTAGAACAGTTTATCATGCGAACAGATGAGACTCTTTCCAGGGGCTACTCCCAAAATGCTAATGCTTACATGTCACATTCTTTTCTGAAATCTATTAAAAGAAGTTACTCACCCTTTCAACTTTGAAGAGTTAACACATTTGGGGGAAAATTTCTTGTTACTTTATTGTTGTTGACATTTTCTTCACAGATTGTCCCACAGATACAACATCAAAGAGACTGCGGAAATGTCCTGCTCAAAGGAAAAGTAAAACTTAACAAAATATTTCTTTATTTGAGGAAAATAGTTATTGAGAGAGAAAAAAAGTGCATCCAATTGTTTTGCAATTGGAGATGATAATAACACAATTGAAAACGAAAAGTGATAAAACTACGATCATCCTTTGTAGACGAACAAGTTGAAATCCACTCTGCATTACCTAAACATTTGATTTCTGTCTACTGATTTTTTACGTTCTGGGGCAGTCAGTGGATATGTGTCTCTTAGCATTTACAACAGGAGAATTTTTAACCTAAGATATGGCAATTAAATCAAGAGGAGAAATCTCCTCCTCTGCTTTTTGATCTTCAAAGGTACTTTTTTCATTTCTTTAATTATAAAAATATTCACACACTGTAGGCTTAATTCAGTCACTTTAAGATGGGTTACTAACGGATTGCTTATGTCTTTTGAGATGGGTGTCAGCAACGAGGGCATATTACCAGTCCTCCAGCTGCTGAGAACAGTGGGTCCCCTAAAAGTCTTGTTTAGTATCTGGTAGCCTCATGGGACTGTCTTACACATTGTAGTATTGTAAAGAGTTTCAAATGATGTTTGACCTATACATCCTTATTTTTGAGCAAGTGAATCAATATCTTTACTAACGTTAGGTCATTAGAATTTAAATATAAATGTAAATTATATGCCTTGATTAAGTCTGTTGAAATTGTCCCTCAGTAAATAACTAATAATTGGAATAAAGTCCTACTGTAAGTGAGCATTAAATGAAAAAATACAGGTGATGGATGTATCTTCTAATTTAAATTAGCAATCTGATGGACCTTAGAGAAACTTACATATCATTTCATCTGATCTTAAATCTGTCTGATTTTGTACATCAAAATCACCAACGCACACTTTACAATGCAAACTTATAGCGCCAATCCACAATTTAACAGGCTTGCTTACATTTTACTGCCAATGAAATATAACATTCACTAGCCTCTGTAAAAACTTCCAGGACTGAGTTATATTTTGGCATACTGAAACTCCCTTTCTTTCTCTTAGATTTTTCTTCTGGAACCTTAATTTAAGTTGACGATGTTAAGCTATGATAAACTTATGTCTTAACATATGCCATTCCAACAGAAAATCCTATACATTATTCTACATACCTAAATGTATTGACATACCTAAATGTAGCTAAGATAGAGAAAAGAAAAGGCATCCTAAAAAATCCTTCTCAAAAAGCTGTTAAGTGATGCTACAGACTATATTCCATGTAATATAATAGATATTTCACCCCAAGGCTCATTCTGATCAAGTTCTTTGTCTCAGTAAAAACCTCTGTAATAAAGTCTGATCATATGGATATAGTCAAATTGGTCTTCTATTTTATCTCACAAGTCAGATTTGTTTCAGGTATTCAAAAATGTAGGAAAAGATGAACTGTCTGGCTGTAAGGAAAGAAAGCAGAAAGGAATATTAAACAAGAGGCTCTGAGAAAAAAACAGTGGGAGACTGAAAGTGTATAAAAGGGTCTATAGAGTTTCCAGGGGTACTTAGAAACTTTCAAAGATTCTGAAAAGCTGAAGGCTTTGCTTGTATTTCTCTTTTTAGGATTATTTATTATTCCGTTTTAAGTATATTCTCTGTTATAAGCTTTAGACTCTGATTATTATCTCTAGGTTCCCTGGATTTTAAATTAAGTCAATACTTGCCTCAGAAACATCAGAGTGCCCATTAATATTAGACTGATACTGATAGAGATGAGATCGTTAGTTTTCTATTAAATTAGCTTTATTCTGAGAGCATCATGTGTATAATATAGCTAGTTGCCAGCCCAGTGTTTTCTTCCTTAATGTCCAGGAAACTTGCAAGGCTGTAAGTATCATCAAAAATTCAACAGAAGAATTAAAACAAGCAGCAGTATAGAATATTTCTCTTGTTTCCTGAAAAGAAAGCAAAAGTAAAAAAAGCTAATCTTTTATTTCTCCCCATTATAAATTGTATTGAGAAATGTTGAAAGTATGTGAGTACTTAATATTAGTATTACGAGTATTTTTTGAGTACTTACTTTTCTGGACATGGATAATAGTGTGCTGAGTTTATACTATATAATAATTAATATATTGATGACAATATTGTCTTCAATCAGTTAACATTTTTAATTGCATCATTCTGTCATATTATTTATCCATGACTTATCTACAACATTTAGGAATCAGTATCACATTGACAGATTTCAAGAAGATGTTTCTATATAGAAAAGTATGTACACAGGTGACCTTCTTATGGAAAGAAAATATGAAAATGTCTGTTTGAAAATCTCTAGACTTGATCTAATATTTCTAATAAAATATAAAACAGAAAAAAAAAGACCCAACCAGAATTAAAAAGGAGACGAATGCTGCTTTATGAAATCATTTCATATTTTCAATGAGTAAACATCACAGATATGGTTCAGAAATTCAGAGAGGAAATACTTATAGAAAAATCATTTTGTCATGAGTAAAAACACCTGTAGAATGCCTAGTCCATAGAGGTTTCTTGAGCCTCTGCCATGTATGAAGGAATCTCTTAACATCATTATATAATGCAATTTTTTGTACCCTAGAAGACTGAACTGATCATCTGATTTACAGTCTGCATATTTCAAGCTAAAGGCTCAAGCCAAACTGCCATCCTTTTCTTCAAATACTTCAACAGTGACTTCTGAATATTCAAAATAATCATTAACTGTGTTCTAACGAAGCAAAAAAAAAAAAAAGAAAGAGAAAGAGAAAGAGAAAGAGAAAGAGAAAGAGAAAGAGAAAGAGAAAGAGAAAGAGAAAGAGGAGAAAAAAATGTCTATGTGCTCTCAGCAGAGAAAGCTGAGAGTGGAGTGCTGTCATTTCCCTGTGACCCCATCCTTTAGCAATCAATTGAATTTGTTTTTCAGCTTCTTGGCCGTATTCTCCCTTTCTTTCCTACCCAGGCTTCCCTCTGTCTGTGCCACTAGGCTCTCCTCAGTACTCTGCTGAACTTGGATGCCATCCAGTGAAGAGCTGCAGAGTCTGCTCGTGCCCTACCAGGGGGGAATCAAGATCTGGTGCATATGCAATGTGTCATCCAGTTTTCTCAGAACTTGTAAAAGATCCAGCTGTGCTGTTAATTTGGTCAGGCCTCAGGCCTTCCACAGCACATCAGTTTTACTTGATTTACATTCTAGAGCCTACATTAGATTTCTAGGAATCGATGTGAGATAGATTCTTACCAAGGTCCTTACACTGAAAGACGAAAGTAAGGGTCAAAAAAAAGTAATGGATATAATGCATTCTGTAAATACGTTTTCTACATGTTTGTTTGGGTAAGAATTTTTCTTGTGTCCTTCTTGCAAGAAGAAGGACCAGAGAAAAAATACTTTATTTTTCATCATTTATATTTTTAAATTTTTTTTTAAACATAGGAACAGAAAAAACTGGCTATTTGGCTACTTGGAAATTATTTTTAATTGCTCTGAATATATGATATCATTCTTTTTGTCCTGTTATTTTAAAGTTATCATTATTATACTGAAATAATTCTGTCAGTTGTTTCCGCCTTTTTTTTTTATGTCTTGACAATAAACATCTCCTTGAAAGCAAAACAAATTAAAACAAGAAAATCTGAAAGCACAAAGGCAGCAAATTCAGATGGCCACTGCAGAAAATTTTTACTCAAATAGAAAAGTTACTAAGAGTGTTGCAGTAAAGTGAAACGATGAATCATATGCATATACTGAAGGAGGATATTTTCAAAAGTAAGAATAGGGTACAATAATCCAAGCCCTTCCAAGGAAGAAAGAAAGAGAACTTTGTAAATTAAGCAAATAAAGGAACATTTACTTTTCTTTAAAATGGTTTGAGGGAGTCAATTTTTTTTCTAAGAAGGATTATTGAAGAATTGAGAAATACCTAATTAAGATACTTCTTATTATGTCTTTTGAATATCTGTTAGGGAAGACTTCCTGTCTGACCATTTGGGAGCCACTCTGGCAATCACAATCCCACCACCAGAGACTTTAACTGCTGGGACTAAAGTTCTTTTGCAGCAGGTGGCTCCAGTGACCCGAGAGGACTCATTTGACTGCCTACACTCATCACATTCATGCAGTCAGACCACGTTTTCCTACCAGCTCAATGTCAGGTTTCCCATATCAGAGTCTCAGGCTTTTGGTTCCTTTAAGTAATTTTATCATGGTGCAGCAACAGAATAATTGGCTCCTGTGTCTCTGAGTGTCTGGTCACCTGGCTGGTGCCACAAATTCTCATGGTATTTGCTATACAAAGATCGGTGACAGTTCACTGCCTCTTGCCTCTGGCTCACACCACCCAGAGCTCAACCTGCAACGGACTGGGTTTATGTTTAGGTAAGCATGGGTTTAGTAGCACCCCTGAAGGAGTACTGCAGGACGTGGATGTTGAGAATTTTTATTAAATGATGTAAGTATAACACCTTGTGACACAGAATCACAAAATCACAGAATGGGTCAAGTTGGAAGGGATCACAGTGAGTCGTCTGGTCCAACCTCCCTGCTCAGGCAGGGTCATTCTAGAGCACATCGCACAGGATTGTGTCCAGATGGTTCTTGAATATCTCCACTGAGGGAGACTCCAAAACCTCCCTGGACGATCTGTTCCAGTGCTTAGACACCTGGACAATAAATCATTTCTTTCTCATATTCAGGTGAAACTTCCTGTGCATCAGTTTCTGCCCATTGTCTCGTTCAGCACCACTGAACAGAGCCTGGCTCCAGCCTCCTGCCACCCTCCCTTCAGACACTGATAGACATTAGTGAGGTCCCATCTCAGTTGTGTCTTCTCAAGGCTGAACAGGCCCAGCTCCCTCAGCCTTTCCTCATAACAGAGATGCTCCAGTCCCTTAATCATGTTCATAGCTTTCCTCTGGACCTGCTCCAGGAGCTCCATGTCTCTCTTGTGCTGAGGAGCCCAGAACTGGACACAGCCCTCCCGATGCGGCTTCACCAGGGCTGAGTAGAGGAGCAGGATCAACCCCCTCAATCTGCAGGCACTGCTCTTCCTACTGCACCCCCGGGCCCCATTGGCCCTTTTGGCCACAAGAGCACTGCTGGCTCATGGACAGCTGCTGTCCACCAGGACCCCCAGGTCTTTCTCTTCAGAGCTGCTCACCAGCAGGGCAGCACCCAGCCTGTGCTGGTACATGGGACTTTTTCTTCCCCAGGTGCAGGATCCTGTATCTGCCTTTGTTGAGCTCCAGAGAGTTCTTCTCTGTCCATCTCTTTGATATCAAAATTCAACTATATTAAAACTTAAAAACAGTGAAAGTATAATTGACTCCCTTAGGCTGCTAGCATATATTTTAAATATATGAAATAGAGTTAGTCATGCATATATGTACAATATTTACGGTCTCTCAATAACATAGATATGAGAAATTAAATACATTTTTGGTAAACGTGAGAAGCAGCTGGAAGAAACAACAAAGTATAAGAGGAGGCATATAAAAATATCGATAAGGTACTTGATCTTGACATTCAAGCACTTCTGCAGGTTGATGGCAAATTTACTACAGTTTTATATGGCAAAAAGTCTGAAAAAAAGTCCCAAATATTTTTAGTTTACTATGAAAACACTGTGTTCCTTACAAAATTTAAAAAAATGTATAGAAAGGATTTGTGAAAATTTGTAGATGACATAATTATGTAAGTTTCTGAAATTTAGAGTAGTCACTAGATCGCTACCTTTCATTTTCTTTTTCAGTGGCTGCATTTGTGGCTTTACCGTGGTTCAATATGGCCCTTTCTCACTGTCATCCACCAGCATCAAAATTGGATGTTTTAGTCATCACTTAACTACCCAGACATTCCGATTGAATCTGTAAAACAGTTTTGCTGGAAATTATGAAAAAAAAAATCATACTTGTTTCATAGAAATGAACCAATTTTTATCCATTGATGCATTTTTGAGGAGTGTCTTAAAGAAAATAGGAGGCCAGATACAGTTTTTACTTTATCCAATTGGATCTGAACCCAAATTTCCCAAGGAACAGAACTGATCCTATTTCTGTTTCTCCAGCTGTTGATTTTTCCCTTGGGGCATAATTAGAGTTTCCATATGCCCAGTTCATACTTCATGCCATATGTGTTTCCTTTATATCCGTACTTGATATCTCAGCATTCTGATATTTAAAGAACCTTGAGCTCATTTGACAAAGTATCAAACAAGGGTAATAATGATTAAAGGGGAATTTCAGTTTAAAATTTTCCAACTTGTAACAGGAATCTAAATACTCAGTTCTCATTAAAGTTGTTGATAACTCTGTATGAAAATGATTAGAAGCTAAAATTAAATTATATAAGATTAGAATCTTCCCTTTCCTTCCTTCACTCCCATCTCTGTCACTGAAATGGAAGTTCTACTATTTGTTCTATTCTCATATGAAGAACTGTGACTATCAGAGATTTTGAGGCCAAATACTTTACAGAAAGTTGTAAAGTCATCAAAAAATACATTGTTGTGTTAAATAATATTCTTTTTTAGCAAGAAAAATACTGTCTATATCTATCCATAAATCAAAGTTCTCAGTATTAATTCATGCTCAGATAGTGATGGACAAAATCTTGAAGAATAATCACTTAGTACCAACAAGCATCAGGGCCATTGTGTTTCAAGAACCATACTTCTGAGAATAAGTTTGGAAAACAAAGCATAAGGGCCATTTATTGTAATCCAAAAAACATATTTCTGAAAATAAGCTTAGAAAAATTGCTGACCACAAAACCTCTTACATTTTGATTCTGTACTTCACATTGAATTGACTATGTGGTATTATTTACTTTACTTTACACAGTTTCAGTGGAAATACGCGAATAATATCCATGAATGCATTCCCAGGTACTTACAAACTTGCAGGCATTCTCACTTTCCACTCACTTCGGAAATCGTCTGTGTTGTAGGAAGTGCAAACTACCATTTCAGGATGATAAAGGAAATTTATGTCTCCTTTCTTCTGTGGTTTCATCAGAAGTATTTGGATGAAAAATACATCATGTTGGAGGCTGTACTGTGGTCTGAATTCAAGTATTATCCCTGACTCTTTATACAGTAAGAAGACAGCAAACTCAAGTACTTAAACCTCCCGTCAGTTGATGACATGGACACAGGCACATAGACATACAAATAGCCTACAGTTCTTTTGCTCTTGCTATGACTGAGTGAATCTCTTAGTTTCAGAAAAGAAAGAAGATACTGGATTTGCTTAGTATAGTTCCAATAAAAGACTTATACAAGCTTCATCGTATCAAAATAAAATTGCCAAAACCCACGTGAATGCCTAATTAAAATTTTTCATATTAAATGGTCCATTTATATCCCCCTTCTGTAGCTTCATACTGCTAAAGAGTATCTTTTAAAAAAAGTAAGCAGTATTTTTACCCACGTCATGCAATTATTGATGCAACTGATTTTATGCAGAAGGTGCTGAGGTACTACATGAATGCATGAAGCCTCAGAGTATTTGGCAGTTTTGACCTGTCCCAAAGGATAATGCTGTGTCTTGAAATATGAGAAAGGCCAGGGCAAAACATTCACATCTCCTGAGAATTTAGGACTCTGTTCCCTCAGTGATGCACAACATATTAGAGTTTGAATGAGTTACAGCAGTGATTCACTGCACATTAACACAACTTAAGTTCCCTGAGGTTCTTTCTCCATATTTTGCAGAGTTCTGCAAAATGTGAGCTTCCATTAAACAAAGAAAGATCTCTATCTCTTCTGCTTCTAAAAAAGGGCTTTAATTCTGCAAATAAGTGTACTTATATATTGTTTATTCTATTCCCAGATGGGTAGGAATAACAATTTCAGCAACAGTGAAGACTTTACTTATTCATCTTACTGTTTTACTGACAACAAAGCCAAGTATCAGGCAGTTGAAAGCTAGCATTACAAGCATATATTTCCAAACTGAGGAGGTTAAATAAAACAGAGGATGCTATTAACTTATAATATAGTTCAGATTATGAGAACAACTTTGTCTTAATATCTTTCAGAAAACTGAATTGATAATATATTTCTGGAAAAAATAAAGGCTTATACTCTTCTGTCAGTGTTTTAGAATCATAGAACTATCGAATTATAGAATGATTTGGGTTGGAAGGGACCAACCATCTAGCTCCCACCCCCCTGACATAAGCAGACACCCTCCACTAGATCAGGCTACCCCATCCAGCCTGGCTATGAGCACTTCCAGGGATGGGGCATCCGCAACTTCTCTAGGCAACCTATTCCAGTGCCTCACCACCCTCACAGTGAAGAATTTCTTCTTAATATCTAATATATACCTACTTTCTTTCAATTTAAAGGCATTCCACCTCATCCTATCACTACATGCCCATGTCAATATCCATGTCAGTACCTTTAGGAATTGACAGGCTGCTATACTTCCTCTGCCAGTTCCCACAGGACCCACAGGTGCATCTCATCAGGTCCCACGGACTCCTGCATCCTTGGGTTCTTTATGTGGTCTCAGACCTGATCTTATTCTGCAGTGGGTAGTTCTTCATTCTCCCAGGCCCTGCTTTTTCCTCCTGCAACTTGGACAGTATGGCTGGAACACTTGTCAGTGAAGCCCAAGGCAAAAAATTATTCAGTCTCTCAGTCTTCTCCATATTTCAGGTAATCAGGTCTCCCATTTCCTTCCAGGAGGGCCCTGTGAGAGACTGGAAGGATTGCTGGCTTGAAACATTTAGGGTGCATGTGGGGGGAAAGGGGCAGGTTGGGCCTTGCCCTGGTGAGTGGCTGCCAAACCCTGGCACACTGGGGGCAATGTTCCACACCCTACCCCCGGAGCCCCACTCCAGCCCCAGACTGGCCAAATGACCTGCAGGAAGGAAAACCAAAGAGTACCAGGAAGGTTTTCATATGATTTTGGAATCAAACTTGTGTACATTTTCCTACCTCCTCAGAGCAAAGCATGAAATTACTACACCAAGGGAAGCACATGTAGTTATGGTTAGTGATGTGTAAAACATGATTGTGCAGAGGAAAGGGACGTTGAACTGTTGGTTGCCCCTGGAAGGAGGGAGAAAAAATCCTGACAGAGGAGCAGAGGCAGCAGCTGGAAAGTTCTCTCCAGCTGTAGACAAAGTCATAAGTGGCCAAACAAACAAATTGAAAACTAGTTTTGGATTTGAGAACCAGTGAAGGGTTTGATTAAGCTGGAAAGGTATTTGGTCTGAACATGGGACCCTGGCTGAAACAATATGCTGAGGAGGTTGGAACAACTCAAGTTTTGTAATAATCAATAAAATTTTGGACATGAAAATAAATTTTCATGTCCAAACCAAAAAAAAAAAAACCCAAAACCAAAACAAACTCCCAAAATCAGGACATCCTCACAGCACATCTCCAAAGATAATAAAATCAAACTCTTGCAGACTAAAAGCTTAACGTACAGTCTACTGAAATCCACAGAAAACTTCTAGTGAATCAAAACTTATCAAGTTCCTCTCAAGAAATAAATTCAAGAGGTAGGTTTCCTCATGTTCTATTTCTTTGGAAATTTAGGACATTTTCTGTATTTTTTGGAATTATTATATAAAGAATTTTTTACATAAAGTTTAACTTGGATGTGTACACATGTGCGTATGATCACACAACATGCATATGTATGACTGTGTATTGACGGTCACAATTAATGTTCATAGAGGTGATAATATTCATGGAAAAGGGAGAATCTTGTTCATTTTATCTGTTTTAGAGCAAAGATGTGAATAACACTGGAATGCAGAAACACCTAATTTAAACAATGGTAACCTTTACTCAGGAATGGGTTTACAGGATTGGTTTTCAAAGCATGTAATAGAATGGACTCCAAACTGTATAGTATACAAGAGGGGAATACAAATTGCCAACAAGATGTTAGGAAGATGAGAGCACCAAGTCAGTGCTGGTGCGGGTGCTGTTCTTATTGTTCAAAATACTATTGCTTTACAATTATTGTTTCCCAAATAAATTATGTATGTTTTTGGCCATTATAGCTGTTTCATTTTTTCTTCCTCTATCTGGTTTTGCACCTTTTCTTGTGGTAAAAGTCAAGACTGACCACTGATTAGTAGGGAGGAGAGGCTTCCTGAGCTGGGAAGAGATTGGAAAGGAAGAACCTAAAGAAATAACAAGGAAAATAGGACATAAGCTTGTGATGTTTTGTTCACTGAAAAACAGATCCCCTGCATATTTAGGCGTGTTCATCATTGTTGCTGGCAGTATGCAGGAGAAAGATTAGCCACGTATGATTATGATTTGACTGCAGAATTAACTTATTACTTAATTGATGTAGCTCTCTACACAAGCTTATGGGGTAAGGGGTGTCTTTTATTAAATTTTGATGGGAAGCAGGAGAGGGCTGCTGCAAGCTAATGCCACTTAAAGGATGAATAGAGACAATGAATTTATTCCGTTCAAGTCTTTGATCAAAATATAAGTAGAACATCTACCCCTCTGTGAGGCTGATGTGTAATGGTGTTTCTTCACCGATACTTTAGATAATTCATCTCACATGTATTTCTGGGTTACACATTGTACCTGTAGCTTCTCCTGATGGTCTTACGAAGACTCAGTACTTTAAATTCAAGGTCTAATGACCAAAACAGCTTCTAAAATTGAGCACTGTATGATTATTCCAACTTGTGGAGAGATACCAGGGAATCTCCAGCTGTTTTGGGGCTTGTTAAAGTCACTGGTGCTCATACAGCCTGAATTTGCAAGAGTCTATGCGTTCCATTTACAAGACAACATTCTGATTTCAGCTGGAGTTAATTTGCTTGTCAAAGTAGCAGAACTGTGAGTTTTACTCATTTGAGATTCTTACCATGAAGTTTCCTTCCATTTCAGAAAGGTTTCACAAAGTAAATAATAGTTTGAGAAATCCAAGCCTTTAGAATAGAATGTCAAAACTATCTCAAAAGTGTGAATGTTTATAGACTAGTGAAATAAAATTAGACAATCTCTGGGTTAAAACAAACAAAAAAAAAATAAAAAGGAAAATACTGAAACCCAAAACAAAGAACTTGACTACCCATGTTCTCACAATCATCTCCCTCTCCCTTGGGAGTTGTGCACAGAAAATGTGCAGTGAGGAGTGAGACTAGCACAACAAAAAGCAATATAAAAAAAAAATCCCACATAAGTGAATATCAGTGTTTTGATTTGTTTCATGTGCATCTTGTCTGCAGCATGACAAGGTAAATGTTGTAGCGTAGCTAAAGTTTCTTTGTACGAAGAAAGACTTGAAGTATTTGAAAGCAGGAAGATTTGAAGCATATTTAATTTCAGATAGAGCAAAGCTGAAACATTAAGTGGATATGCTAGTGAGAAAATTAAATTCACACCCCAATGTATAAATTCCTTTAGTTTCTTCAAAATAGGCTTTGAGATCTGCTACTTTCTAGTGATTTGTTATGCTGCTTTCCATAGCTATTTCCAGAACACAAATCAGTGCCTGACAATGTCTGGGTCTTAAGAGCTATGAAAAGGTAAAAAATATAGGGATATATAGGTAGAGACACAGCCATTTTGTTCCCCCAGCTGTATCTATAAAGCAGGGTTAAACCAACAGTGAAATTTGCATTTTACTTTAAGAACGTACAGTTTGATAAAGACTGACTGTTAACATCAATGCTATGGAACAGTATTGATGCATGTGCTTGTATTTTTTGGTTTTCTCCATGAAAAGGGATGCAGGCTGATTTAAAAACTGGAAGAGAAAAAGAAATTGAAGCTTTGAATTTATTTGTAAGATACATATTTTCTACATTAAATTACTGGACTATTCTATATTTTTTCCCTTTGTTTAAATTGTATATGCTTAGCAGTGATGGCAGAAACGAGTGATTTTTAGCAGGCTAATAGTCTCAGGGTAAAAGCATTTGGATGAGTTCCGTAGATCCCACAAACTTGGTAAGAAATAACAGGTGGGAATGCATTGGGATGGGATACAACCGCCTTATGCCTATACTTTTAATATATACAAATACTTAACACTGCAAGCGCTAAGGTTTTTGTATCATTTTGTCCTTGTCCAAGAATGTAGCGTGAGAGAGCCATACATTGGCATCCTACACCCAAATTTTGTTTTATTGGAAATCAATACTGTTTAAAGCAGAGTGGGTTTGGCCATCAGTAGGTAATAAAAAAGTGTTATGCAGTCTATCCAAAAATAAAGAAAGTTTTAGCTTCTGACATTAAGATAGTAAGATATATTTTCTATTTTTCATGTATAATTTTTGAGTACAGATATCAGCATTAAAATAATACACTAATTGAGTATTTTAGATGTGAAGTAGAATATCTGAAATCAAATCAAAGACTGCTTAAAGGTCAGACAGAACTGATAGGAAGAAATAAGCCAAGTCATTGAAATGTTACAAGCTACAAAGGTAACTTGGATAAAGTTGAACAAGGATTAGGAAGAAATGGTAGAATACATTGAGGTGGGAGCAGAATTTGCAAGATATTTAGCAATCCACTGCATTTCAGAGCACGAATTCAGTAAGAGAACTTTGGTTCTTTATCATATCCTTTTTGTGCAACTCACATGAGAGCAGTATTTTGGGAAGAGATTGCAACGTTTGAAGTGAAACACAGTAAAGAGTAATACATTAGGGAAAACAGTGCAGAGGATCACAGAACACAGACCATATTCAGCTAATATTACCTACCTCACTGGCTGTGTCTAAAAAGAATGCTTATTGGTAAGCTTGATTTGTCATCTTAAGTTCATTTTACTTTCAAAATCTTGGGAATCACGCAGGTAATTTGAGCTTTATACCTATGTGAGAGTAAACTGCATGTTCATGCTTGGGTATGTAAGAAGTCAACTATTTGTTGGGGGGTTTTATTCATAAATACTTCTCCTCTCTGCTTTTAAAACCTTATTACCCAGGGACACAATATCCGTTACCAACATGCTACTTTAGCTGTCTTCAACTCTGTCATACACCCCAATAAGATAGACATCTATCATTTCTTCCACTTGTTGACTGCAAATGTGCACTACCAAAGCAATTCAAGCAAAATGCAGTAGGGCGAGGAAGGTTGCAGAGCATTGGGAAAGACCAGCCACAATTCAGTTAGGAAATTCTGCTTTTTGATGAGAAAAATTACCTTGAAGAACACTGGTATGTTGTATACATGTTATTGTTTCCAAAGGTAGGTTGGGGGTTAAAAAAATTACTACACAAAACATGAGGATGACAGCTACTATTATTTCTTTTAATGAAGGTTTTAAAATAATTCTAATCAGCCTTGCTGTATCTAATAGTATATTTCTTTCTCATCCTTAATCATGCTCAGTCTACTTACAAATAAGTCAACTCTGCAACTGATATACAGATGTTCAATGCGCACTGCTCACATTGTAGATTTTGCCTGACTGTTCTTGTGTAGGCAATTGTAGCTGGAATAATGAACTCTGAAGATGGTCTTGTATGAAAGACTTGGATACTTTTCTGTTAGTTTTTCTTAATGTATATATATTATTTTTATATAAAGATTTTTTTGGTTTTTAAAGGACCAGGATAAGCGTATAGAAAATTTTTAAAAAGTATTACATACCTCACAGAGGCTGCATGAGAACTGACTACAGTAAAGGTGAAATCACTGATTTTACATAAGATCAGCAGATTGCTCTAGCAAAATTCACTGCTGTGCAAGCAGCCCTGTCAAGAAGGGCACATGAAAGGTTGGTAGAAATTCTGTGCAGAATTTAGATTAGCTACTTTAGTGTACTAATATAAGTTTTAATATCTTCCTTAATAATAAAATTCATTTATATCCCAGACGTCAGGTTATTGGTCTCTTGGCCCCTTCGAGGAAGTAATTGAGCACCTGTATGGGGACAATGGGAATTGAGGAGTTCTGATTAGTTTTCTCTAGTTATAAATTATTTATCACCTCATTCCATTTTCCTCTTACATCTATTGGGACGTTTTCACAGCCTTGTTGCATAATAAGAAAGTGAACATCAGGATTCTATTTGCTATGGTTCACCCTCATGAGCCATTTAGCATTTTGTAATTCCACAGAAAAAGCTATCAGATCAGCGGAAATGAAGTGAGAGTTTTATAGATGTTTTCTGTTATATGATTTCTTTTTCAAAAATGTAATGACTGACTCATTTAAAAATGAATGAATTGGCTAACAAATCTTAACCTGTGATATTATACAGGACATCTACTGCTGAAAGAGCAAACATCTGTCCTACTTCCAAAATACATACATCATAAAATACATACAAAATGCTTATATCTATTCATGTTGAAAGTGAACACCACAGTTTAACATAGCTTAATACATTTAAAGTGCACTTCTGCATTTTCCATTTTGGAAAACAGCTTTCTTAGAGTGGAGTGTTACAAAACAGTAATCTTTAAACTCATGTGATTTTTCACACCCACTTCCTTCTGTACAACTTTTACCTTAAAGGAAGAGACCACAGTTTCTTTCCTACCATCTGCAAGTGAGACAAGATGATGATATAAAATTTGTGAGTAAATATTTAGTCCTATGAATAGAAGATAGCCTTTTGTACTCATTGACTCCAGTCCATCAGTTTGGACGAGGAGCAGTAGGGCAGTGCCTTCTCAGACTTATTTATCAAATAAAAAATAAAATCCAATAACATAAAATATGGTGTCATGTATTTGGGTTTGCATATGAGAGATCATACAAAAACCAAAACATCTATAATCAAGAGCTTGTTAGATGGAAAAGACTCATGGCTGTAACACTTGTTAATAGCATGGCAATGACCTGCCCCTCTGCTATAATTAAAGGCCAATACAATAGCATTTAGTTTACTAAAAGACTGAGTGAAGCTGTGAAGAGATTATAAGCTGAATACTGTGTATGATTCTAAGAGTTCATGTTGCAGAAGGATGTAATTAAACATGACCAAGAGGAAAGAAGTGGTAAAGAAATATCACCAACTTAAAGGCCTACTTCCGAGAAGAGACTAATCTGGAAATTCAAGTTCCAGGTTCTGCAGCAGCCTTCCAAGGTGGGAAAGATACCAAATTCGCTGTAACTGCAAGCTCAGTCTTCCTATGAATTGCCATTGTTGCATGCCTGGAGTACTGGATATGCCTAATTTCCTCACGTGGTGCCTCTCTGATAGACTCGGCCCCTCCTTGTGTTACCAGAATGTGGCTGGTTTCCCCCAAAGCATGGACTTGTTTGAGACCTAAGAAAGGCAGTTTAGCTTCATCCTGTGTCATGTGAGTTTCAGTCCAGTACTATTTAGAAAAAAAAAAAAAAACCAACAAATCTAATTCTGCAAGCTGTGTTGGAAGTTTCCAAGTCAGTTGGAAAACTTACAATGACCTTAGTAATTAGGCAAGGCTATGGCACAGTCTCACATAGTTATTATTGCTCTATTTTAAGGGTGGCAGGAACTCCTCATAGATTAAAGTTTCATCTAAAGAGAGTATATGAATGACAGTATGTTTCTCACCCCCTGAAGAGACAATGCCTCCATGAGGCCTCACCCCCCCCCTTTTTTATGGGTCTTTATAATAGTAATTCTAGGAGGCAGTATAGCACACGTTGACACCCATTTGGTTTATTATAACTAATTTGAATAATTTGATGCTTTGAACAAAACTATCCTTTTCTGTATTGTCAATAATATGATATATATTCAGGGAAAATAATAAATTTATTGTTAAGAAGTTACCAAATCCAGGTTTATGAACAAAGACTAGGTGGAAAGCACTGATGATCTGTGATGTATTCAGTAACTGATCACCAGAAAAAAGGAAACAAATTGAATAATTCTACACCTAATTTAATTTGTCAGAACATATTAATCATATAGGGCCAATGCTGCCCTCAGACTAATAAATTAATTTTCAACTGGTATAATAGGGATTGTGATCAAATGTCTGAAGGCAAAATTAAACCCCCAATTTGGATATTTCCTGAACCTGAGTAGTTGTTTGACTGTCCTATTCTTTCCATTATTCTACGGGAAAATAATTATTTTTGGTGGATTGCATAAGGAATCACCTCATTTGTCTTGCAGAAAGAGCAGACACACAATTTGCAACATCAAAAGGCAGCTCTTCAGAGGGAAAATGGCAGGTCAAATCTTCACTTAATGCACTGCAATACAGCCAGGTAGATAAAACCTGACACAATATTTTTCAGTACTCCTGTTTTTCATTACATCAAATTCAGGTTTATGATCTAATAAGATTCCAGGAAGGAACTGTAAATTCTGAAAGTAAAGGAGATTCAGGTAATTTCTAAAGAACAAGCTAGAAAATGCTTAGTTTTAAGAAATTACTGAATACTGCTACTAAATCCAAAAAAGGTCAGTGTGTGTCCACTTTATAGATTGGATTCCCAAAATCCATCTGGAAGGAAGAATGTTGAATAACATATGTATTTAATTAAGAAATATTGTATTCACTGTGAAATGAACATACTTGAAGACAGATGAAGTAAAAGTATTATCTATATATTTATATTAATGGTTTACTCAAAGTGTTTAGATAATGCTAGTCCTTATTCTGACACTAAAAATAAACTTAGCATTCACATGGAATTGAAAGATAATTGAAAAATTTTTCAATTGAAAATTGAAAAATGCTGTTGAAAGGTATGTTCCACAAGCTTTTTTCTGGTGGGGATTTTGTGGAGGTTGTTTGCTGTGGGGGTTTTTCTTTCTTTTTTTTTTCTTTTTTTTTTTATGCAACTAAAATTTAGATTATGAGGCGATTTTGAAAATAAAAGGAATTGTTTAAATTGTTTAAATTGATTGATCCCTAAACAATATAATTAGATTCAATCTTCTACTCAGATTTTTTTCTGTCACAGATAGTAACTGAGCCCCATTAGACCAGAAAAACAGCCTCATTTTTTTTGTGTGTTTTGTTTTTAATCTAACCAGCCAAGAAAGAAAATGCATCTACTTTCCATTATTATCCAAATTTGACTGCTTCCAATACTGAACTAGTTTCTTACTGCAACTGGAGACCATGCCAAACTGTCTGGAGCACCTTTAGAAAAAAAGTGGTTTTGTTCTTAAAAAAGCCTAAAGCTTCTTATAAAAAGATGGACACATAATAATTTCTGTTCTAGAATGAAATGCATTATCATGAATTGTGTTCAAAAGCACGAACAGAGCCATAACTGTGGCTCACATGGTATGGAACTGAGATATATGATTGCCACTTAGATAACTTTCCAGTCCTATGCAGATGAGGTCCCTCTTATATCTGCAATCAGACCAGCATCAATTATGATCCCTTTCTGTTCATTCTACTTAAAGGAAACAAAAGTGAACAAAAATGCTTTTCAAGATATTGTCAACATTTTAATTTCTTGTTTCCCAGTTTTAAAGAAAAACTCGTTGCTATTTTCTGCCCATTTTGGATTTGTTTCTTTTGGTTTTTTTAACTCTAACACTTCAGTTCAACCATTAAACTGATAAATGAAAAATTTTAATCAACTCCTTTCAGCCACATCCACTGCATCCTGAAATTAGAGTGGACCTGAGTCATCCAATGTTAAGGAAAATGTTGGCAGAGAACTGATTCATCAGTACAATAGTTTCATCTGTCAAATAATTCTATAGTATATTGGGTGGACTCAATGATCTCAGAGGTCTTTTCTAACAAATGAATCTGTGATTCTCTGACTCTGTGACATGAATGTGCTGCTACTTTTTAAAACTGCATGTCCACAAAGTATGTTAGTAGATGCATGGTTCACATACAATTCCAAACCTAGGTAAAGAAGACAAGAATCTAGTTCTAAAACACGTTTCTTGTGTGAGTTTTGTTTTGTTTATTTTTACTTATTTTCACCCTATTGTTCTAATCTGTCATATTTCAGATAAAAAGTGTTAATTTCTTAGATAACAGATAAAAAATTTCTTTCATTAATTTTCTTTGTGCAGACTATTATTATGTGGACCACCATAAGAAATACTTTTTCTGAAGGATTGCCCTGAGAATTACTTCCAGTGTTATGGCTATTATTCCGAGTAGCAAACACTCTGTGGAGAAGGAGACTTCTTGGATTCAAATTGCTTATTTGTCAGACTGCGCTATAAAAAAGCATGAAAAGAATCTTTTATAAAAGTATTCCACTCTTCATAAAAAACATATTAAACAGCAATTAAAAATCTGATATCTCTCTATGCCCTCAGAGAGCAGATGAATAGGATCACTAGAGAAATATTAGACACTTTACTAGTATCATATTTTAATTAACATTGATTAAAACAACACTTTATATAAACCAAAACATTATTACCCTCACAGGACACAGTAAAAATAATTTTAAAAATAAATTGTTGCATTATAATAGCTATGAAAAATAACAATAGTTTATCATCAAATTGGGCAATGTTAATAAATTCACTTTATCTGCTCACTGATAACTTCTTGCTCTGTTTTTCCTGATCAATTTGTATTTTCTGTGATTTCTTATCTTAAGTAAGGTAAGTTTCAGTATTATGTTACAACCAGAAGACTTCAGTATAAATCTGGGTTTGTTCCCTCCTTTAGGTCTGTGCTATGAGTTTATATTGAAGTAGTAGTGAATGCGGAAAAAGCTATTGTTATTATTTAAGCGGTTATTATTTAAGCGATTGCTTAAATAATAATTTGATGTGTAATTTTTCTTCTCTCTTTAGATAAAATTATTTTGTTTTCAAACAAAATATTCATAACATTTGTTCTATTTAAATGTAACAGATGAAGTTAAGAATAAAAAAATGATGATGAAGAGCTGAACACTGACGTATTTCAACTTTTGATTTTGAAATAATGCATTGTTTTGAATTTTTCCAAAATTAAATTATCAATGTAAATATTTAACCAAAAAATTAGGCAAAAAATTTTAAGCACTAATGAAGAAAGAGTGATTTCAGGTAACATTTTGCTTGGAAGAGTGATCCAGAAATTCTAAGGAATGTCTACAGTTGTGTTTTAGTTCTCATCACAAGTGTACTTTCAAAGCAACTTTCCTTTAGTACCCCGATGTTAAGCAGTATTCTCTGCTTGACATTATATAAGAGGTCTCGTGGCCCTCACACTGATTTCCTTCCAATGACCCTAAGCCACAAGGCAAACATTAGGAGAGTATCTGATGTACCACAAAACCTAATAAGCCTTTGAACCACAGAAATACTGCAAAGCAAACACCCACAAACAGTGTAAATATTGTGCTCCCATCCCCCTAAAGATGCATCTCCTAGTGCCACACCTTTTGCTGATGCAGACACCAGCTTTGAGCTCTTATCTTAAGATGAAATGGAAGGAGAGCAAATGCAAGTGATATCTAAACGAAGGGAAAAGAGAAAGAAGAAATTCTACCCAGAGACTGACTCTGTCTACCTCCCCAAAAAAATACTGGCCATTCATGGAAATGGTAATTTCTGAAAGAAAATAATGGAAGAAAAACAACACAACACTAGCTTCCAGAATGAGTGTTCCTCAAAAAGAGCAAATAAAAATGATCCCTGAGAAGATAACAGTTGAATATGCTCGAATTCAACATACATAGCATAGGTCACATGAATTTTGGAATAGCCTCCTTTTTTTTTGACTGAAAATTGCAATCTACTTACAATTTTATTTGGGCAGTAGTCACTCAAAATATGTAGAAAATGCTATAATATGAGCAAGTAAAAAACCCAGAAAAAACCCCAAAGAACCTTAATGTGTGTTGCTCTTAGAAAAACGACAGAGAACTGATTTTGTTGCACTGTGTAAGTAGCTACGCAGGGAGAAAATACATACCATTACAGGGCTGTGCAATCTGGAGAGGGGAGGCATGCTAAAAAATTAAGTATTGAAACACAAACTTAACTGTATTCAGATAAGAAATAAAGCACAGAGATTTAACAGTATGTCTAATTAACTACTGGAACAAATTATTAGAAGCGTGGAAGATTTTCTGTCTCCTTGTATCTATAAAGTACAACTTTTAAATGCTCCACTGTGTTGTCCTTTGGGATGATTGATGCCTCTTTCCCGTACGTTGTCAAAACTGTGAACTATTTTGTCTCATTTCAGTATAAATAGATCATGCATGATGTGTGAAACTCGGTGAACAAATTCAGTACATTCTTCAGCAATTCTTTTCAATTTTAAGTTTGCCTGCACATGTCTAGTTTTACCCTCAGTAGGAGTTTCTTTTAAAGTTATTTAAAAATAAATAATTCTGTAAAGCTTTTTGAGAGATATATAACTATGGAACTAAGAAAAAGGGAGTAGCAGAAACACAGTTTAAGCTTTAAGATTTGTTGGCTTGTACAGACAAAAACTCTTGAGCTCTCTACATTGATGAAGTGGGAAGATTAAACATATGTTTTACTTGCTACCATATTTATTTGCATATGCTGCCTTCTAGATGATCATATGGTCCTTTTACCTTTTGGCAAGATGACATATTCCAAAGAAACACTACAATGTGATCAAAGTTTGTAAAATGTAGCTATCCCATATTTTCTTTCTTCATCTGTTTATTGTATAGAATGGCAAAAATTATTCACAGATAGTTAAATACACTGCAATTAGTTTTCCAATGATGTCAGTTCAGGCATGCTCACATGGATTCTCTAGTATGTCAAGCCCCAGATTTACAAAAGAAATGGGATCTTTTGAAGCAATACTTTCGTTCCAGAATATAGACTAACCAGTACCTTCAGATCTGTGCCTCTAGTAAGATAATCACTTTTCAAGCCTTCTGGCAAAGAGATTGGGAATGGTCAACTAGGACCCAAGACAACTGGAAGGAGCCAGCTGACTCTTGTGCTGTCAGCTTCAACAGGGAAGGAAGGGAACTAACTCAGTCTGGCATTAGCAGATGACATTCCCTGGTTATCCATGCATTTAAACATAACAATAGCTCTTTTAATAAATTGCACTATGTTCTCAGCAATGTGTTCAATTCACATAAGACAGTGAGTATTACATTTGCCAAGTAAAATGAACAATTCATATTTTCATGTCTCAGTTTGATTTGCTTTTCTATAAATGAGAAAATTAAAATAGCCTTTCTGAGAAAACCCTCTGTGTCTCTTTTCTATTATTATATCTTCCTGAAAAAGGACAATTGCACTGGATCATAAAACACAATCCCACATAGAGCATAACGGAAAAAAATACTCGGGCTCATTTTTTATATAGATTGGTTTGTCAGTAGATCAAAACCATAACATAATTACTGCAGTAGCCCAAGCCAAGGATTCATGTAGCCCACCATTCTGTCTGTTAGGTAACCATTTGATGTTCTCTTGTTCCAGAAGAGACTGTGAAGGGCTAGTACCATTTACTTGTTCCTTGGCACTCAAAAAATAACACAAAACTGTCCTTCTTCTCCCTGCTACCTCTATTGCGACATTAAGAGCATTAGTCTTTGGTGATGTGGGTTTCCCTCCTCGTTTTATGACAATTGTCCCATGTTATAACTTTTATCAACCCTCTATCAGTCTTTTCAAGGTTTTTTTTACCTTTTTTTTAGGCTTTGAACAATAATCACATTTACACAGAGACATAAACATACTATTTTATTTTCTATTCTACTCCCCATAAACTGTAAAATTTGAGGCTTTATTTTGGGGGGTGGGGGGTTTGAGACAACACTCTCACAGTACTATCATAACACCAAGATTTTACTTCTGACAAGTCTGTTCAGAGTTCATCAAATTAGGTAAAAACAAGAATATGAGTTGCTATGGTATGGGGTTTGAGGTGAAATATTCAATCAAACTAAATATAGATTATTCACTAAGATTCCTGCACACAATCAACAGAGAAAGTCTATTTCAGAGATGATTCAGACCAGAAGCCTGAATAGGCTGCCTTCTTTTTCCTAGCGATATGATTGCTTAATACACAAGCTGGCTTAATAAATGGGGCTGCCTGAGGCTGTCTTATTTTTAAGGAATAATAATTTACAAAACATATTTTGTTGAAACAGAATCCTATTGAATGAATGAGCAATGAAGCCCCAGCTATGTTGCAGTGATTCAACACAGCTATATAATTAACTTCTTTTGAACATTTTGTCTAGATATTGTTAGTAATATGTAGATGTAGTTCTACTGGTTAGGAAGGATGGGAAGTTTTCCCGTTCACATGGCTGCCTGAGGAATGGAGTATTCAGGTGACATGATGCAGCTCTGCAGAGGGCCTTCGAGCCCCCATCATGGCTGGATTGAGCCCACTCTGAACCACAGTGTCGATTCATTACTTTCATGTAGTGCTAGTAATGTGCTGTGTCAAGCAGCTTACTTCGTAGCTGAAAAAAGAGATATTCTGAAATCTATTATTTGTTATTCTCAGGTTCTCCTATGAAAATAAGTTGTCTCAGCTAAGTGGGAAACAAAACATGGAACAACTCTGGTAATGTTCATTTTTGGAAGGTTTAAAAGCTATCTAGCCTCTACTGTCAATGAAAATATGAATCAATATGCTGAAGTAGCTGGGCATGAGGCAACATCTTGATGCTGTATCAGATTTGAAAATTCATAAAGCTATCTTTTTGCTTATGGATACAGATAATGACCTCTCTAATTTCTTGTGGGATATTTTTGTTTTATTTTTTTTCTTAGTATTATTCAAATTACTATGCTTTAAAAAAGAAAAAAGAAATCTGAAATAAAGTAATCTTCAGAGGAAGATGTTGATTTAAAAAATAAAAATGGCACTGAACAGCCAGAACTCTATCATTGGAGTGGTAGAAAATAATGCAAAATTTCATGTGCTCTGTTTAAGTAACCAGACTATGCATTTAAATGCTTTAGACCAGAACAGACAATGATAAATGAATATAATGGTACCTACACATACTAATTTCCAAAAGAACAGCACAACAAATAATGGCCTTGGTGACAATAATATTATATAGATTTTGCTTAGGGGAAGAAAATCTTAGCTGTGCCTTGAACAACATTTGTTTCAGTTCTATTTAGGTGATCACAATAGCATTATGCCACAAAAAAGTGGTCTCTGACTGTCAGTAAAACAGAACCTGAAATGGCACCTAAAAAACCCCCCAGATTCTATGATAAAATAGCACACTTTTGATAATAACTATAAGTGATAATTTTATTCTTGTCTTCATGACTGCCACAAATTTGATTTATGTATGCCTTTTTGTTCTGGAAACATTTTTATCAATAGCAGATTTCTCATATGCCCATGGTAGATAAACAAATGCATAGACTACTTAAAAAAATCTTTTTCCTAAGGTCAGCTACATTTAGAAATGGATGTGCATTCTGTTTCTGATTCTTCTTTCTGTAATAATTCAGAGTAAATTATAATGCATTATGCTGTAAGTCCATAACCTTAGAAAATAAGAGCCCAGTTGGTGCTTGACTTACAAGAACAAAACAAGCTTACAGAGCACAGGTCTGTGTTGTTTGGCAAGTAGTCAATAAAACTGTACCTTATGAATTTCTTTCCTAAAGGTTCTAATCAAAACAATTTATTTCAGGCATGTAAACTCTGCTGTTCAGACTTCAGCTACTGTCAGTGTGCGATATCAGCATCTGCAGGAGCTTCGACCACGTTAAACTGAGTCCCAGAGCTCCCCCATCTGTCTCAGTAACAGACAGATTTCCTGCTAGATCAATGTAGTGTGTCAGCTACGGTAAAAGAGATGTGGCTTTTTTCCAGCTTTTGCTAGCTTTTACAATAACTACTCGAACAACTGAAATCTTCCCCATTCCAAGGACTATATTTCAGAGAGTTATATGAAGGAAAATAATTAAAAACATTATTCCACGTGAGTAAACTATGATGAGGAAGGAGTGCAAATTAAAAGTCCAACTATACATAATGAAATTGGACAGAAAATTGTAGGCAAATATTTAGCAAATTGGAAATACTTAAAGTGAATGCATGCAGTCACAAGGAATTGTTTTTCACTGTTAATCTGTTCCTGGTATATTTCTGAATTATGTTTATTTAGGGCTGGAACAGAGTGTACAAACACGTATAGGTTGGCTATTTTTCTTGAACCTTATGGCCATTTTATTTTAGAATATTAACTGAATACTGTTTTTCATGCTAGACATAAGGCTTGGATGGCATATATTATAAATTTACTGATCACTAAAGTTACATTTTGATGCAGCTTCCTTGATAACGGAATCTGCGAGCAGATTCCAGTCTCAGCAAACTTTTTTTCTAAAAACAAAAAAACGATATATCCTGTTTTTCTGAAGCCCCCCTAAGGGAAACATACTCAAAGAAAATGAAGAGTCTCCTATTTTAGATTCTTGTTGTGCAAACACAGTGGGTTTCCACATGCCTTGTCACACTGTCAAGCTTCAGAGGATGATATCACTTCTCTAAATGAGTCCAATTCTGATTTCTCCCAGATTAGCAGCAAATATCTTTCAGGTGAGATAACTTTTATTGGTGATTAAAGGGAAAACCAAACTAAGTAAAACATAAAGTACATATGGAGGAACATCTAATATACAGCTTTTGATATCACCAACGGTGTCAGCCTAGCTCCTAATTCATGGCTCTGCTCTTCAAACAGGACTCACTTCACTCCTAAAGGGCTAGTCAAAAAAAGAAAATAGCCTCACTCCTCTTTCATATTGACTGACCTTTTCCAGTTAATCTGCTGTCAAGGAATAAACAAGAATCTTATTATTGTTGGACATCAATTGTTGTCACGGGAACATGGTAGCTTGTAGAAAAGGTTTTTAAATAGTTAAACAGTTATGTGGTAGACCTAAAAATAACATTACTAACCAAATTATTCAATTTTTTGATGTTTTGTGCTTTCTAGGGACACAGCAATCATGAATTGGTATAAACATGTACAAAGGTTTGTGGATTTCAAATATAGGAATATTTTTTGTAGGAATATCATACTAAAGAGGCAAGTAAGTACTCCTGTCTGGTCTAGTAAGGTAGTCACTAATATCAGAGGGTACCTGGGTACTTACAAATCTTGTTTTCTTCAATTAAATTCATTCCACTCTTTCAGAACAGACAAAATGATGTATCACATTGATCCATTGTTCTTTGGTTCTTGCAGTGCCCAGCTGTGGTCATCACTATCTAGCTGTGCACTCTGTGTCAGAACCAACAAGGACTGATGCTCTTATGTCACCAGCAACCTGTCAGAAAGCAAGCATGTATTTACCTTCCCACTTTATGTCTTCTAACTGTATTTTTATCCTCTATCTAACTGTATTTTTATTTGAATTTTTTTCTGGAAGCTGTGTTCTTCAGCAAGGTGAGCAGGAATGTGGTTGTAGAACTCCAACAGTGTAAGTCTAAGGAAATGTATATGTAATTATTTAACACTTTTATTGAAAATGTGCTTTATTAATTTTTCTTATATGAATGAAATCAGATTTTTTTTTCAAAAAAATTTGCAGTTGACTGTTGAGGGCATAATGGTGTATTTTTACAATTAGAGGTAGTTTGAAACTGGTCAAAAATGTCAGTGCAGTCAACATGGATCAGTTTAACACATCCACATTATCTCATGAGTAAGCCTTAGAAAAGCAATATTTATTTTATTTCTGACTTACGAAACAATATCAGTACACTTTAAATTTGTGCTAAAGAGGCAATTTCCAGAGTAGAATTATTATGGCTTCACTGAAAAAAGCTACCTGGGCTTATAGGTTATTTCATACTGTTATTTCTACATTAACAAATGTAAAAATCTCTAAAATTGTTTCAGGAAGTCACATTATTATATTTCAGCTTCTTTCCAGACTCTTCCTTCAGAAGGTGCTCTTTGCTTCATATAATGCGAGTGATCACGCTATGTTAAGCTCAGGTTTGATGATGATGAGGTGTCCATTATTTCAACTGCATTAAGAAGAAAACAAAGCAAAAAATACTAGTAGGAATGCTATGCAATAAATGGAGTTGTTCCTCTGTATCTCAGGCACAACTGAGATAAATGTTGCTATGCCACAACATCATAGCATCAAAGCACAATTTAAGTTAGGAATGAACTCTGGAGGCCATTTAGTGCAAACCCCTTCTCAAAACAAGTCCAGCTAGATCATGTCTGGGCAATCCTAGAGATAACCAATTTCAGTGATAAGGGAATAAGAAATACCTCAGTCTGTGCAAGCGATACAAATTCTAAATGAATGTATGCTTATGTAAGCCAAAAATCCCAATATTCCATCCTGTTCTTTCTTAACAGAAGCAAGCAGATAAAATTTACATCAAATTTAGGAACATATTTTATTTGGCGAAATCTATGGAAAAGTATAAAGTAGCTATTTATTGTTGTTGTTTAATTTATTAAAAAATAGATTTGTCTTTCAGATGCTTAAAGAAAGCAAGTATTAAAGTAAGAAAAACCCCAAAACACGTTAGATCGCTCTAAAACAAGACAGTTAATGGTGACAAGCACTCATTTGTGGTGGTGGGGGAGGGCCAGAGTAAGAGAGATGAGAGCTTTCCCAGACCTTCATGAGATGTATGTTCACTTTACCGCAAAGTATTTATTATGTTAATGCTGGAACTGTTGCAGAAAACAAAAGAACCTGATCTGGGATTTGGAAAGGTTATTTCCACCTTAGCACCTAGTTGAAGCAAGTTTCAAGGACAAAACCAATTGAAACTGAGGACATGACACCTATACTAAATGTATCTCAAAAGGTTTCTTTTAGACTAGCTCTAGTCAAATCTTATCCAACATCTGTTAGCAATTACAGGCTCCCTGGGTACTCTCCTTGGAAGTGCAGTTGAGTTTCATTTCAAGGCAATTCATCTTGTGTGCTCTGAAAATGCTCTGCAGTGCAAATAGAGGGGTGGCAAAAGGGAACAACCCTTTTATGCTTTAAAAAATCATTCCTCTTGTATCTAAAACCCTGATATAGGAGGATCAAAATAATCAGAATTACAAATATGCCTTCTTAAATGGAGAATTAGGAACCTAAATTTTTTCCAAGTCCTGGAGGGCAACCTTACAAAACCATTTAAATCTTAGCAGCTGTATTTCCTATTCTGTTGGCACCTAAATTTATTATCTGGTTTGGAGTGCTAGCCAATGTTGTACAGCAGGGCCCTTATCCCAGTACTCATCCACCTACTTGGATCTAAAATCTCAGTGGGATCTGATTTCACCACTGATGTGGTTTCCATGTCAGAAACTGACTCTATGACTGCTCTCATTCAGAACTACGGGAACATCATTTGGTAAAACAATTAAGATGTTAAAACTGAGAAGATCCTTAAACCTGACATCCTTTCTCACAGATACTTTAGGATGGCAGTTTTTTATCAAAGTTTTAACTAGATTTAATCAATTTACTACATCTCTTTTATAAGGAGAGACTAGATGCAGCCTTTCTGTTGTGGTTTGGGCCGTTGTTTGCCTATGTTGTCATTTCTATAAAATCAAATTATTTTTAATATATTCAATGAATGTATTGTATTTTATATTAGAGTATAACTCTCAAATTTTGCAAAAATACATGTCTGATATTAAGAGCAGTATTGTGACACCTACGCCAAAGATGTTTGCACTGATTGCCTGATGCAAAACACAGGAATTAGTTTAGGAGTAATGCCTTTCTCCCTCTGGGTGAGCATCTAAATCAGAAAATTATATAGACAACTTGCTATTATTCTTCTGCAAGGTGGGATAACATTAATAAGAGAAAGATGAAGACTCACTTGTGCCCTCAAAAAGAAACGAAAAACCAAACCAATCCAAAACCTTAATCAAATTCAGTGATTCTTCCTGAAGGATTAGTGGACACAAAGCAGTTTTTTCTAGAGCAGGAGCACATAGCTATTTTTCCTGTCTCATGACTGGCCACACTCACTACTTTTCAATTAATTGAGAGAGGTCAAATAAAGACCTTATTTTGTCCTGTATTTAAACAGTAAGATAAACTTTCTCTGCTAAAAAAGAAACAAACCAAGTAAACAGAGTTATCTGTCACAACTGAAAGATGGACACTAGTGCAGGGGAAATACCTGGTTTCCCCCACTGTATTTCTTTTTCACTAGTTTATTGATTCTGTTACCTTTCTTGTTGCTTTTCCTCCTATTCTGAGGTATCGTATTTCTTTTATCCCTGCTTAGGAGAACTGGGCAAAATTATGGACTGTAGACCTAGAGGAAATATGATAGTGGCTGGCATATTGATGTTCATCATTACAAGCTATAAATCCTTCCATTAAATCAAATTTACCTTTTATTCTTCAGTATAAAATTCGGCAAGTCCATCAAACAAACAATACACATCTCCGACCCTCAATCTTTTTCTATTCTTCTTTCTATTGATAAAAACACCATAAATCACCTTATTTTCCACATTTTTTTCCCCAGAAATATCATTGTAGTGGAGTGTTATACAGCTGAGAGTCAACATCAAAGACTAGAGACAAGTAACTCTCTCTGCCTTGTACTGCAAGAGTTTCACATTGTAAGCCCATCAGTTAATAAAAAAGAGTGTCTAGTAAAATCTAGCTTTAGAATTATAACGGCTTCATTAAATCAGTCTTTATCTTTGCAAAAAGTGGCCTTCTAAACCCTGTAGGATTAAACAGCAGATCTCTCCCAAACACTTTGTCCTTCCTGCCACTGTTGGAACAGCTTAATACTGTGGAGAAACATGGGTATTCAATGTATTGGCTCATACACATAGGAACAAGACAGTCTTTACTGCCAGCTCTGCAGTCTTTCCAGAAACAGAGAAGCAGACCACATGATGTGCAAGTATAATAGTCTTTAAACTCACACATTCCCTCTCTGATGCATTATATGTACAGAAATGCTGAACTGTTCACTGCTATTCATGTTCTCAAATGGAAACTTTTGCAAATCAGTCACGGCAAAAATGGATGACTTTTTCTTACCCCTACATTTTTAATGTAGCTGTGCTTTGCTCAGTGATGTAGAGCTCTCTCCCCATCTCTCCCCACCTCCCCAGCCCATATATATATGGGATATATATGTATATATTTTGTACATTTTTGCCATCATTTATCATGTAAAAAATCTATGAGGCTGGCTTGTAGGAAACAGTGGGGAAAATTTTCCTCTTCTATTACGATCTTCTTGTCAATGGAGGCTTTGTTATTTTTGACAGAGACAGTAGCATGTACGTAATAAATCTGTAGGTAAGAAAATAAAAAAGCTGGTGTTTTCCTTTTTCACAAATAGGGAGCAAAGCAGCTTTCCATCTGATTCTTCATTTTGGTTGTGCTGTCTTGTAAGGGTTACAGGTGGTGGACCTATATTGCCATTTTCCCTTGCAGTTCCAGAGACAGGACAGCTTGCAAAAGAGCTTTATTTTGCATTCCTGCAGCGCGCAGAGTCCTGTGAAAGGTTTCCAAGTAGTTTGTCAAATCCATTATGATTGTATCAGTTTTTATATGCTTCATAGTAGGAAACAGAATTAGACTCAGTGTTATATATGTGTGTTTGTGTGTGTGTGTGTGTGTGTGAGTGCGTGTGTTTAGAGACACAAAGGAAGACAGAGGGAGAGAAATAGAAACAGTTGTGAAAAATAATATAATGCCATGATATTGCTACATACATAACCTGCTCAGAAAGCCACCTAAGGTACAAAATGTTAATTATCAGTAGAAGTACAGTTAAAAAAGGTGTAACACTTCCACCCATCCCTGAGACTACAGGTCATTCCTGTGTCATTGAATGCTTCTTTAATTGCTCATTTTATTAGCTGGCAGAACCTGTTCACCCTAGTAAGGTGAAATTCTTTTATTTTAAAGACAGAAAAGAGGAGGAGGACATCAAAACAAGGTAGAGATGTAAAATTAGTCACAATCATGAAAGGATGTTTGCAACAGGGGCATTAGCCATTTAGAAACTCGAACCTTTGGAAGTCACTTGGCTGGGAAAATAAAACAAAGAAACAAGCAAGCAGAGGCTCTCTTTGACCTTTAAAGCAGAGACAATCTCAGAGTTTTCTTCCATCTTGCTATTTGGAATGCAAGAAGTGAAAGAGGCAGTCTGGTTTCTTATCTGGCGAGAGCTAAATGACCAGCTGTGGAATAATGTAAAAATAATTGTGTTTTTACAAGTCAAAATTCCTTTTGGAAACTGATCTGATATTCTGTTTGGTTAAGGATAAAACAGCTGGTTGGAGTCAGTGAGTTGTTGGATGGAAAAAGCTCATCTCCAGGATTCTTCTTTGACTTCTTTGCTTTACTAAGTGTTCTTGGACAGCTCCAAGGAACATTGTCCTGAACAGAAAAAAGATGATTTTATTCTCAAGTAGCAATTATCTTCCCCAAACTTCAGATGGCTCTGACACAGGTCATTAACATGTCGTGCCTACCAGTTTCATTCTTTCACTCAGTCCTACCTCTTCTTTCCCCGAGGAGCTTTTCTGCTCAGCTCAGCCATGCACAATACTTGCCAGCTCACTATGGGTCCTTCACACCACGAGTGCTGTGAGAACACTTTTGCTGTGTCTGTGTGCATGAAGCTTTGCACATGTGCCTTTTCTTTCTCTGCTAATTGCTCGGCTACAGAAGACTAGAAACTCCATCGCAGCAGACTTTGGATTAAGGTTGATTTAGGTCACTGAGTAGCAGTGATGGGATATACACTCTCCAGAAGCCCTCCACTGTTTCCTGATGGGTTGTGTTTAATGAAGAGTAGTAATTAACCATGACCAACCTTGTAACTATTAACCTGTTATTGTTAATGAGACTATAACTTCAGCTATCACTTTGTGAACACCAATTTAAACCATAAAAAAAGAAATTAAAAATATGACTAAAAATGTAGGTATAATGACCATCACAATATTTATTATGAAATCACCAATCTTCAGTAAAAATTAAGTTTGAATCAAATTGACATTGTTAATGCATTGAAATTTTAATTCATGGCAATAGTTGCTTAAATTGTTTTGCAAATGTAGGTAATATTTTTAAAGCAGAGTTCTCCTTTGTTAGGCATTTCAGCTTTCATATTTGAAGTTTATCTGTTTAGATGTTGACCTTGATTGCTCTGTTCTCTTTTTGGGTTTAGGTCAGTTACTCATCCTAAAAGAAGTAAAATTGCTAAGATTTTTATCTGAACTAACTGGACAGATACCTATGAAAAAATAGCACAGGAGGCTTTGATTTGGGATTTAACTTTTGCTTTTTTTTATTCCCTTTCCCCTAAGCCTCGTTTTTTTACTTCCTCTTCAAGTTTTGGTAATGGTAAGCACTATATTTCAAAGTAAGAGCTTCCCTACAGAGGAAATCTATAGGAGTTTTTTTTCAGCATCACATCTATTTACACATTGACCCCAGTAACTATTCCATCTAAGTGTCCATTAATGGTCTGCTTACCATGAAGAAAAAGCATTCTTTTTTAAAATTCTGTTTACTGCATTTCAAAAGCAGAATTGAAAAAAACCCAAAAGAATCTTAATGAGATGTGCCAGGAAAGCGAATCAACAAAGTGTACCTACAGTGGTATTCTAGGCCTTTTTCTAATGTAGACAGATCCAATGCCTAGCAAAGGGGAATGCAGAGGCCTAACAGAGCAGTTCTGATTTTGAACGTACATAGTAGCAAAGAGTATCAGAATTATTTACTGGGACTTTTTCAGCTGTTCTATTTCACCTACAGTATTCACCTTACAGCCTGCTTTCAGCTGCCTGGTCTTGCTCTTCCTAAGTTCTTTCACTTTCAGGAATTTAGATTGCAAGTCCTTTCCTTTTTAGTGCATGTGAGTCTGCTTATTATTCTGCTTGCTGGGGGTACAATAGGAAATTCAATTTCTGAGTTTCACTCTGCCATATATATATCTGACACTGATTTACTGGAACTTTTTGTAAACCTAGTTTGACATTGTCTGTGTTCCCAAAGAGGAGAAAAATCACTGACATTTAGAAATTGTTCCCTGTTACAAGATAATGTTCTTTCTCATCAGAAAAAATAAACAAGACACAGGATGTCAAACAGATCTTTCAAAATGCCACTCAGAATTTTCATTTCAATTTTACTTATTCTTATCTTGAAACTAAATATTAGCCCCACTGAAGTCAGCATTGAACTCCCTTTTTATAAGGTCTGTCACAAAACAGTGTGTGGGTGGTTTATGTCTCGTAATGTCTTTTGCAAATATCTGTCTCACCAAGTGCTGTTATGTTGTCGCAGAGGCTCTCTGAGACCAACCACAGTTGACTATGTACTTCTATTCAGAGAAAAGGATTTAAAATCTTCTCTTGTAGTGTCTTCCTCAAAATACACGATCTGCAGAATGTGCTCAGGAATAAAAGAAATCTTTTTTTTTTTTTTTTTGAAGGAAAAAGGCTTGAAGTTATGCATTAAACACAAACTCAAGTCAGATTTACTATTTGCAAACTTTCAGTAGAAGCATTTCAGTAAAAAAGAAAATCTGATATGTTCATTTATATAGCTTTTCAAAGGGATGTTATGAAATTATTTCATTTGAGCCTACGAGGATTGACAAAAAGCATCTTTGCAAGTAGCTGGTTATTTTGTTAAGCTAGCAAAAGAAATAGCTGAAAACTGAAGCCAATCAAATTCTGAGAGGAAGACATTTTCTTTAAATTAAGGAAGTACCGACATTGCAACCATTTTGCTCAAAGACTGTTTTCTTCTTTGAAGCCTTGCTAAAGGGGCAGTAAGTACAGGCTTGTCTGATTTTTTTCAAGTTTATCTGCTGGTTAATATAAATTATTATTTCTTCCCACAAGCCCTGCTTCTTTTATGTCTATATTCAGGTGTCTTTCTTACATATACACTACATTTCATCATAACAAAGAAAACTTCCTTTCATAAACAATTGAATGAAGCACTATGAACTTGGTAAGGATTATCAAACCATAACCTTAAGTGTCTCCCTGAGCTTGATTTCTGTCAATAACATGTTTAATTTTTTTAGAAAAAAATTAAAAACAATTGAACAAATTAGCAAAAAAAGTCTTCATAGTAAGAAAACCAAGAATGGGACAACCTATGTGAGCAACTTATTTCCTAGTCTATCATAAAAAGGTTATATGGAGGTGTTTTTTTCCTAAAGTAGTTTTCATTAGGAGAATCATTATGTGCCAGAGAGCTCACAGTTTTTGTCTCCATTGTTTGTGAAATAAGATCTACAAAGTTTAAGAGAGTTCAGATTTCCACAAAATACACACTGTGCTCCTTATATTTTTAAAGTTTAAAATTTATATTTTTTTTAAATCCCAGTATTTTTAAATTTCTTTGGAAATAACAAATAAAGAAAAATTTTCTATGAGGTGTCCTTATGTTCTTCAAATGTTACACATTTGTACAAAAAGAATTAGAGATGAAAATTAGCTCAGATTCTCCTTGTGTTCTATTGTAGTTTTCAAACATATCACTTTCTAATTTGGAAAGAAAAACCCAGTATTCAAAATTTAAAGTTCAATTTTTTAAATGTTTCTCACAACTGCAGATGAAAGATACAAAGAACCTATGGAGTACCTCCTATTCTCCCAGAAATGGAAGTACTGAAGTTGATACTACTGTCATAATAGTAAACTGGAATTTGAGGGCTAGGTTCTGCTGTTCCAAAGCTGCTCCTGAAGCAAGGGCTTACAGACACTTAAAACAGCTGCAACAGCGTGCCAGCCGCAGCTTTGTTGAATTCTTGCATAGCCAAATGGCAGGGAAGACATTACATCATCAGCTGCCAAGCCACTTAGCAGACCTTGAAGACGATGCGGAAGGGATGCATCATTGCCTCTGCATTAAGCAGTATCAACAGTGTCCATCACTGTAAAAGAAAGGGTAAGTGGGAGTTAACCTGCAAACATGAAAAATTATTCCCAATTCAGTATGTAGCTAAGGCTGGCAGAATTGGGAGTAAAAAGGGAGGCCATAATGCACTGGATTTTCTGCACGTTTTCCAGAGTTTAAATTGTACCCCCAAACTCTGAACTAGAGCTCTAGTTTACATCCTAATTTGAATACAAACTCTGATACTACTCTTGAGCGCAACTGATGACTCGAGGCACCTAGAACCACAGGTATCATTGTCTTTGGTTTCTTCCACACTTTTGACAGGCCTGTATGGAGAGCCTTTCAGTGGAAATATTGGTATTAATATTAGATTAGGATGAATCACAGTGTAAATATTGAGGCTAAAGTGAGGTTTGCATTCAAATTATGGATTGTTTGGAAGATGATGTCTTCATCCTGCTAAACCTCTGAAGCCAGAGTGAGATGTGTGGGCAACCTCTGGCTGAGTGTTTACCAGGGAATGACTACCAAGAATGGAGACAGAACTGGTTAAAGAACAGATGTGTGCACACAGCTGCATGAAAAGTGTCAGTTCATCATTATGCAATAGCCACATCACAAAACTGGTAAGGAGTGGCTCAGTATTTGCTCCACAATGAGCCACTGATGCTATAGTTAGGACTGAGGGTACAATTACATCTAGTCTTGGGAGAAAAAGAATAAGTTTATTGCCAAATTAGCAAAGGCTAAATAACGGACTATTGTTTGACATTACAACAGCTTTATTGCAGGCTATATTTTGGCTGTGACAGTAGGTTACAATTAGAAGTATGTTAAAGGTTAGAAACAGCATACATTTTGGGCACAAAGACCTTGATTTACTGCTGTGTTCTGCAAAGCCCACAAAATTAACCTGGACATTCAAGTCACAAAAAATAGTTTAATATTTAGATGTCATGGATAGGGTCACAACTGGACTAGATAAAAGTTAGGTATAGAGATTTAGTCATCAAGAGAAGGAGGGTTTGCTACATTTTCAAATTCTGTAAGGCCTATGAGGATATCAGAAGATAACTGCTCCAAATCAAAAAATCAAAAAATTATGAATCACCATATTACAGCTCAGTATAGAGATAAAATTAGGCCTAGAGCCAGTTGTGATCGAAGAGTTCAGATTATTGCCCTCACAGGGCTCAGAATATATGAGTGAATACATCCCACCATAATATGTCATATTACATTTTCTTGGATTTTTTCTGGCATGTATATGATAATGTGTTTCTGTAAAAATTGTAAATATAGCACAGAGAAGAAGAAAAACCTCACCGTTATGTTTATATCTGTATAAGTCTATAGTAAATCAACTGCACCAGAGCTGATGGAAAAAAATGTCTCTCAGAATAGGGAAAAAGAATTCAGAATAAATTAATTCAACATATGTTAAATATGTCTCACAGTTTGATTACTGAGTTCATTTAACACAAATTTCTGAGCTAAACTTGGCTTTCTTCATTGCCTTGCAATTTTGTTTTACAAATTTTGTGCTTGACACTTTATGTAAGATGGGAATCACACTCCAAGACTTACAGTAATACCAGTGTAAATTGGGCATAGAAGCACAGAGCAAAACGGTGTCTCTGGATATGTACTGATGCCCCTGAGATGAAAATATATCCCACTTTCTTGGACAGAATTATGAAAAAGACTGAGCTGAGAATAACCTAGTGTACATACAACCGTCTGCTCTTCTGAACATATTCTTCCTAAATCCTGTATACTCTGACAGATCCATTAAACAACTGTTTTCCAGTGACATCACTGGGAAGATATTCTCTTTTTTTTGGCAGATCTTTACCTTTTTATTTTCATCTAGGTGCATATTATGTTTTTGACATAGAAAATGAGATACTGAACATTGTATTATATCGTTAATAGTTTTGAATATTTAAATGGGAAGTATCCACTTGCCTATGACGTTCCAAGCTTGAAATAACCTTAGTACGTGCTTGAGACCTAGTGTTGTTTTCACATGTTCAGAATTAAGATTCTAAAATTAAATTTTCATTAATTTCACCACCAAATTTATTGTCTGTTTTAAAAGTAATTAAAATTCATTAAAGGCTCCTTAATATTATTTTCTTCCTCAAAACTACTTTTTCATTGAAATTAATGAAGAAAGCCAATAATTAAAATGTCTAGACACACAACATATACGATGTCTAGTCAAGGAAAATAGTTTGAATTTAAACAATTTGAGGAAATATAATTGTCAAAGTGCCTTAAAAATTCAAATGGCTTGTATATTTCCAGGAACTGGCTTTGTAGGACAGCGTAAACATTCATGCAATGAAGGTTTCAATTCACAGTACAAGCTGAAAACAGCACTTTGTAGAATGCATTAGCAAGTGTATATAATCACAAATAAGACGAAGAGCCAAGTGTGTGGCTCTGTGCCACCGTGTGTCAGTGTCCCAGTGTCAGCCTAGAAGAGGCCCTGGTGCCAAGGAGGATGGCACTAGATACAGTTCTGTCTGTACTAGTCAACACGAGGGAAGAGTATACCCCAGTATATTATTTTTTCAAGTTTGTTCTTCCTAAATGCCCATTATAATTTAACCCTGTATGAGCCGTGATTTTTAAAATTTGCATTTTCATACTTATATTAATATAAATTGAAGTAAAGAAGTCCTAGTAAAAATTTTACATCGTACTTGTAGCATGTCCAGAAACACTGAAATTCTTTCTAGAGCTGAGAATATACATTTGATTCTTTTTCTTTGTTTGCATTGTCTGAAACCACACAAACTAGTTGTGAATAGTTTCCTTCATGTACTGAAATCACAGTGGTTACTTGTAATTGAGCACATAACTCAGATAGTGCTGTTTCAGGTTTCCAACTGGATGGATGTATGTCACAAAGAGGGAGAAATATTTAAGAAGTGTTGCCATTACTGGTCTACTGCACGTCAGGCTCCAGATAAGGTTTCTTAAATGTAACTCTTTTACTTGCCCAAATTTTTCATATGTGATTTTTCTTGGGGAAAAAAATGAAGGATTTACCATGAAATTCAAATATTATTTACCCTTAATATATGAATCCAAACTCATCCTGCATGCAGCATTTTCCTGATTATTTTGAACAGAGTTAAAACACTTTTTGGACTGAGATTACACAAGTCCTATGTTCTAAAGGATTCAAAATGTTTTTTAAAGAACACCAGTCTCCTTTTGCCTCATACATTCATGCATGCCACTGAAATATTCTAAATGGGTTACTTTTGTTGAGACGCAGTAATTGCAGGTTAAGAAGCAGGTTTGCTTTTGAAGAAAGATGAGCCCTATCTTTCTCCGTGACCCCTAGATTTTCAGAAAAAAAGATAGGAGACCATGCACTTAATTTTTCTCTGGAATTATTACAATAATGAATGCATAGAAAAGACAAGATGAAAAACATAGTGTAAGAAAGACCTATGACCTATCATAATGAAATTATTTCTGGGGAAAAAAAAAGCAAACTTTTTCTTTCTTTTTTCTTTTCTTTTTTTTTAAGAAAAAATTAAAAAGTACTTTGCAAGAGTGCAAAGCCACCCACGAAGTCATAGATGAACTCCAAAATCTCCTTAGTGATTAAAAAACCTGATAAAAAATTTATAACTCTTTTTCTCCCTATACATGCAGTTAGCACTGGTGATCACTCCTAGCTTTTGATACAGTGAAAGTCCTTTGGTGCCTATTCGAGTCCTTGTTTGTTTGCTGCTGTGTCCCAAGTTATTCCTCGTATCCTAAGGTGAAGAATATTAAATGACCTTCTGGTTAAGATGAATATAAAAAGGCACATTTATTCATACCAGCTAGAATAGATAATAGAACAACAAATTTAGTAACGACACAGATGAATAAACAAAAGGGAAAAAATCATATTTAATTTGATCATGTGAAGATTACCTCATAAAAATATCACTCTCAAAAAGCTGATTTGTCACCTGCTTCTTACAAGATGGCAGTCACTATTTCATGCCTCATGCTGCATTTCTATTTGAAGACTCTGATAAAAGCACCCATCCATGAGAAAAAATGTCCTTTCTTTCACGGAACACATTTCAGGACTGGGCCCTCAGGGACTACCCTCAGCTATTCATCGTGGACAAGCCTGTTAACTCAATTAACCTGTTCTCCCTTCAGTTCTTCTGAGGAGTTCAGGCAGTTTTAATATCTTGTCCCAAAGTTAATTTTATCCACTTTCATCCAGGATTTGCTCTGGCTGCACTTCTTAAGTAAGATATGTATCAGTCTTCTTCAGATATACAAATGATACTGTCTAGACTTGATAAGATATCCTGTGATTTACTAAACAATCCACTGACTCAGCAGAGGTTAAAACTCTTCCTGACAGAGTCCTGAATGCATCTCCAGTTCCATGAGTTTAGTTAAGAAAAATTAAGGACTTCAGCTAGCCAAGGCCAATGTCAGTTTCCCCATTAAGAGTTTTTGGGAAGTGAGATTGAAACAAGCATTTTAATAATTTTTTTCCATAGGAGCCTTGTTTAGTCTGCAGCTCTGCAGCTTGATCTGGAGCTGCACCACAGTTGTGATGTTTACACCTGAACCTGGTACTTTACCTCCCTGACCGAGACCTGGACGTGACTTTCTGATGTAACCTTGACTCATCACAATAGATTTGCTGAATTATCACTGGCCCTGATACCTCTTTCCAGACTTGAGTCTGACCCTGACTTTCCCTGTTCAACCTGCTGACACCTTGCAGGTGAGCCAGCTACTCCAGCTGCCTTGCTGCCAATCCTCACTGCCTTTGGGGCAGAGCCTTTCCTGGGACGCCCTGCCATGGCCCTCCCTTCAGTGACTGAATGGCATGTTTGCTGTGGATTGTGTTGGGACATTTTAGTCCACATGAATCTGTGAACTATTACCTTAGATAGAAACTTCAGATGCAAATAGTTCAACACTAGTTCTTAACTAAGACCAGGCTTTGGCTTTCTGTCTTTGTGGTTTCAGTGTGTTTGAAATGACTGGTTCTCAATGCTTTTCCAATAACAACGAGCAGTGCTGTGCTCTCCATCCCATCCTCTAAGCACCAACAGGGGCTTGGTTCCTAAATGTTTGTGCATCTGGACCTCAGTTTCTTCATCAAGGGAGCCTTACTGCCTGTAGAATGCCAGTGCCAGAAAAACACATAGATGAGCATGTCCTGTACCTTTTTGTATGAGAATGTGTTTTATTCCTTGTAGTACAGCAACTGGTATTAAGCTTATTAAGTTTACCATATCTGAACATTTTGAACAGACATAAGAGAGATGTTACAGGCCATGTTCACAAGAAGATGTTAGTCTAGATTTGCATCTAGCCTCAGAGATGTACATAATGCTATTCATGTTAGCCTGAGGACAGCATGGCACAGGAGTAGAGAGAAGTACAATGACACAGTGGGGAATAGCATAGATTAAAATAGCAAATAAGGGAAGAATTTTCAAAAAATATGGAACTAGAAAAATGCATAAAAATAAGAATGCTAGGAAGTCAAAGGAGATATAAGCCATTTTCATGAAGGAAAATTTTATTAACTCAGAAGAGCTTCATAATCATAGCCACCAATATCTGGAAGAGCTGCAAGGGGACAGTTTAATAATTTATTATTACAAAGCAGAGTTCAGCTTCTCAGTCTTCTCTGCAGTGAGTGCTAATGTACTTCATCAAGTTCAAGGATGAAGGATATGATTGTAATTTCAGATTTTACATAAAGTCATCTAGTAACATCTGTTTCCAATTACACTGTTTATAAAATATAAAAACAAAATGCTTAAAGTAACTCTGCTTTTCACTATCTGTGCACACTTAAGAGATAGTAAAGTGAAATTTTAAAAATATATGTACATAAGAAGGCTAAGTAGGGAGAGATAGTACTATATCCTAGCTTATAATAGCTACATCATGGTTCCTAAAAATTGCTACAGAAAAATCGGTATTTTCCCACCTTTTATTCCTTCTATCATTTTAACAATATTTCCCAAAATTTCTCTGTCCTACTTTTTTCCCCCAAAGCAACTTTGTGGAGCCAAGGCCAAGATCAGTGCTTCTATTCCTGCTCTGCTACATACACTCAAATACATGCCTATAAATGAGTGAAGAAATCTACTTATTCAAGGGTCATATCCATGCTGCCAATTCAGAGTTCAAATAAAGTCACTGATGAATCAGAAACTGATTTTCTACCTTGACTTCTAGAGAAAGACTATGATTTCCTGCTGCAAACCACTTTTTGAATCCTTAGATACACCTATGAACATTTCTGAAAGGAATTCTCCTTGCATTCAGTAGTTCTTCTTCTTCAAAATAAATATATCCTAAAGAGATTTGCAGATCTCATTTGTATAAGCAGCTGAAAAGTTCTACTTTATATTTATATTTAGAAAATTCCTACTTTAATGACTTTCTGAAGAAAATTCAGCTTCATGACTCTCAAGGAAATATGAATTTTAAGAAATCATATTTTTTGGTTATTTAAGCTGAGCAGGAAGGACTTTTCATTTATATGATTTTGGGATGGGGGTTTTTTTGGTTTTTTTTGGTTTGTTTTTGGCAGGGTTTTTTTGGGGGGGGATTGGGTTTTTGTTTTGGTTTGGTTTTGTTTGGTTGGTTGGTTTTTGGTTTTTGGTTTTTGGTTCTTTTGCTCAGGAAGTGAAATAAATGACTAGGGATGGTTTGGGCTAGTGGTCCCCAGAGGATTCTCTTGCCAAAGAGGAACTCCTCATGGACATCACATTAGAACTGCCTACCTGTGTGCAACATATCTGTCACTTTTAATGGTAGGGGATCACAAAAAGGCATTATGCCAGTCACATATTTCCCGAAAACACTTGCATACTGTGTGCATCACCAGGTTTTATGGCATGCATTCAGGACATTGCAATTCCTTTCCTGTCTGCTGGCAGGGCTACTTCGGTTGCTGGACTGGGGAGAGCCTAAGCATGGGAGAGACTTTACCTTAGGCCATCTCAAACCTTTGTAGGCAATTAAACAGGTAACAACCCGGATATTTCTTGTCTACACAGCATAGGAAGGAAGCTGTAGTCAAATGTGACATCCTCTGCTCTTAAGTAGCATGCAGTACCATTTAAAATCTGATTTAGAATGGCAGATTCCTTTTGTCTTCCAAAGGCAAAAAAAAAAAAGATGAACAAAAGATATGTGTAGCCTGAGTATAATTACCAGGACATAAGCTATATGGGTTTTTTTCCGGATGGTTCTTCAAAACAAAACTTAAATATGAAAAAAGCTGAAATAGTAGGAATAGCTCTTTGAAGATTACTTTTATATATGCCTCAGAAAAATATAAAACAGAAGATAAATAAAAATAACTCACTGCAACACAGTATAAAATCTGACACTTCAAAACAGGTTCTTTTATCCCCAGGGAGATAAACAGAAGAGTTGAAAACTACATTAAGGATACTTTATGGTATAGTCTTAACATCTAGGAAGGAAGTTTGGCTGTCTGCCACAACCTTCTGAATTAGACAAGCAACTTAGAGCAAGAAAATTCGTGCCTATTCAGCAGCACTTTAGGGATGTTCTTCTTTAATATTTTAGCTTGCAATGAAAGTTTTCTTCAAGATGTTAATAAAGTCAGATGTGATTTTAAAACTTTTGAGTAGGAAACAAAATTGATGTATAGTTTCTTTTCAGTTTAGACTAGTTTCTTACTTCCTACGCACTACTTCTTGTCTCTCAGGTTCTACCTTTCAGGTTTTGAATATGTAGGTGAATTCCAAACACATTTCAGCCTTAACTTCTACAGATTTTATGAAAATTGTCATTTGGTGACTGGATGAGAGATGCGCAAAATATCTCCTTTGAGGTAAAGGCTTCAGCATGATTGCACTGTACTATTATTCTTGTTATTCTTGTTGTTGCTATTGTTGTTATTATAATAAATACATGACCATGTGCAAAAGAAAGATCTCCACAGCAATTGAAAATATTAAAGCTTCTTCAGTGTAGGTGAATTCAAATCGAAAGCACAGAATCAATTTTAAAAAGTTGACAGTTTGCATTGCTTATGAAAGGACTTGTATATAAGCAAATTTCCTTGGAACTGCATTTTCAGGTTTTTTCAGTTTTTTCAGTTTTTTTATGAATTCATAAATTTCATGACGAGATTTATAAATCATTACAGAAGCAAGCAGGTAAAGTGGAGATTATGTCTTCTTACCAGTTACACAACTGGTGGCTCCGTAGAATAGAAGAATTAAAAAAACCCTTTAAACTGGCTGGGCCAGGTACCACAACTTGTGTAGATACATGGTCCCAGAACACATTGCAGGTTTACTTGCTCTCATTCCCTCTGCATGCCACTGTAAATTAGGAGTCATGCTAGAAACCGAATGAGTAAAATTTGTACGTAAACAGGTTGATCAAACACATCTACCATGATCCATGAAGCATTTTAGAGCCTTTGAAATGACTACTATCCAAATAGAATTTACAAGCAAGGTAACCCAGACCTTTTATCGTCATTCCCTAACATAAGGTTTTATCCAGTTATGATAAAGGACACAAGCACTCTCACTAATTTGCTCTTCCATATTACAAATAAAATATATGAGATTATATTAAGTGACTGCTTCCACTATGTTAGGATTCTTGTATGAAAGAGAGGTTGATTACTGTTGATGCCTATAATTACCCAAAGAGGGAAGAGACTTCAGTGTGTAATACACCTTTCTTGCACAAATACTATACTCCACACAATACGGTGTAATGGGTGTCTGTAAGAATGTCTGGTTATTTAAAACATCTTCTTTTCTTTTGTTGTTTCTACCTTTTTCTCTTTTTTGTACATGTGCTGGATAGCTGTCCATTTTATCCATCTGGAGGTGGTTTTTTTAATAGGTTTATTGCTATTGCAAGGACAGAGCTGAGTGGGCTGCAGCTTAATTGCAGATGGGATGCACACTGTGAAAAAGCTGATGTTTTAAATGTCAAGTCAATTTTTAAGGGGAAAATGGCCCAGAAAAAATATAGATCTATGATTTAAGGACACTATTTTTAAACAGCTGATTGCTGGTAACTGAAATAATGTTCTAACTTCAAGCAATTATGAAGTAATCCTATGATTTTGAAATTCAAATTGGTACCTTGTAAGGGAGAGTCAACTTTTCTTTTTAATATTGCCAGATGACTGTCTTTAGAAACTATGAAAAATACTTCTGTAAATAATAATTTAATGGAATTAAATTTTAATTTAATATCATTAAACCTTTTTAAAAGTTTATTTACTTTCTTCATACTTACACACTAATTTAAATTACTTGATTCTACTTTGTGAGAAAGTTAAAGTTGAATTTGAGCTGTAAACAGATGAAAAACAAGTAAATTCATAACACAGGTAAAAATTTTCCCACCTGTATGTCAGTTGAATGTAATTATTGTTTTTCCCACCACATACACTGATTTCGTTTTTTATCTTTCTGTCAGCTTTTTTAAGATCTTTTTTTTAACTAGATCTTATTTACCATGTATTATCCAAAACTGCATTTCATATAAAAGTCATTAATTTGTGGTGTTTTTATAAAATACTTTTCTAAACTACTATTATAACATCAAAACACTTCCTAGACATACAAATGCATTTCCACAAAGACCCTTGAAATTAGGTGGCACTAGTTTTCCTCTGTCTTGTGTCATAAGCAGTAATGCAAGCCAAAATTAAGAAAAAAAATAGTTAGTTTTGCTTGTCAGGCATGGAAGAGAATGATCTTGGTTTTTTAACTCTCTAAGCATTTTAATACATCAAGATACATTCAAAGCACAGGTTTCATTAGTTTAAAATGCAGTGAAAGGACCCAGAAATTCTGAGAATACGGCTTCAAGTTGCTCTTCTATAGTAAAGAAAAAGCATTGCAAATACTGTCAGACAGAACTTTGTTCAGAAGAGAATCACAAGACAGAAAAAAAATACACATCTCCCTAGTTTTTGGGGTTTTTTTACTTTAATCATAAGGACTTTATCTCATTTTCTCTTTGCTTTCAACATAAATGCACAAAATTTCTGCAACCATAACCACTGAATGTAGCAGGGACACTAAGTGTGTGGTCAAGTTTTAAGTGTCATTCTGCATGTGTACAAGCAGGTATTCACAAGCAGATATTTACATTATAGAAAATTTTTCAAATTCTAAAAATCCTATATTTGAGCTCTTTGATTTTTTGTTTTAATGATATGGTAAAATTCATATTATAATTATCGAATTGCGAAGGTTATTTACAGGAGTGGTTTTTGCTCCGGATTTCTATGGAAATACATTAAAGGTATTGATATTTGAAGCCATCTGTGGTTTCTAGACTTCACATCTCTGATTTTAGACAAGTTGAATGAACAACAGGCTTAGTTTACCCACATCTATGCAATGTAAGGCACTGATGATAGAGCAGGAGCGGCAGAAGAATACAATGTGCCATTGGCAGCTTCCTTGCTTGGGCTTGCTCCCTGCTCCAGGCTGTCAGGAGCCGTGGAACCCCCTTGGGGGCGGGCTGGGCAGGTTCGTGGTGGATCTGGAAAGCAGCATCCTGCTGCATCCTGCACCAGAGAGGGGTAACCCCAGGCTGGAGGCTGAGATGGATCTCCCAGTGGGCTGTCTGGGACAGCCGTAACTGTGCCCTCAGGACCCCAACATTTGGGAGGAGCAGTAAGGTGAGCACTTCCCTATCCCACACCACCACACTTCTGTCCCTGAAGGGTGCTCTTGCATGGAAAAATTTCACCTATACTTTCTTTTCTTGTTTAAGAAGTTTCTCAGTATGTCTGCATTTACGCAACCAAAGTTGTTTTCAGCCCCGTGCAGATGTTTTAGGTTCAGCTAAATATCAGTTTTAAAGCTAGGGTACCAAGTTTGCAAACTATTATCAACCATGCAAAAGATTGACTGGTCAGAAACAGAAAATAGATTTTGCACATGTTTTTAAAGCCACTTTTGAAATAATGATAACGTGTACAAATAAGTTAGAGGAAATCTAGCTTATGTTCATGCATTCCGGAAAATTTAGGAGAATTAAAATGTATACAATTAAAATCAGGAACAATTTGATAACATTTAGTAGTTAAGTAGTAATCTCCTTTCCAAGTATTCCAAAGCATATTATTTATTTCTGTCTAGTAATGAAATCCTAGTGTTTGTTAGATGAAACATGGTATCTGATCTGCCACAGCCCAATAAACCAGTTTGCACAAAAAGAAATGGAGAAACATTTCTTCCATTGTAAGGTCAAAAGTTTGCAACTGTAGATTATAAAAGGAAAATGTAAATTGGGATCTGGCCAGAACTAGAGCATAAATATTTATTTTCTATTGCAACATTCCACAGAATCTCTTTCCTGGCTAGGAGTTGTTTCAGTGCCCATTTGAATGATGCAATTAGAATGACAAATGTCTAAACAATGCATTGCAATAGGTAAAATATTTTTTCTTTTTATTTAATTATCAGAAATATTATAAAAGTTTATAATTTACTTTGATTTTATATCATAATTTTTTTATGCACAATAAGGAAAATCTGTCCATAGGTTCCTTGTGTTTCACTGATTCCTTTTAAAGTTATGTATGCTTTTTGCAAGTGCCTTCATTTCAGAACCAAGGTTTTCTTTGGACACTGATGTATTTCTAAACAGTCTATATCTCGAAACTATTTGAAACTCTGCAAAGCAATTCTGAAGGACATAACTTCACAGTCATTGCAAAAAAAAATCATCGATTTCTCAGTTTTAAGAATCCTTTTTTATATATATCCTTTTGTAAAGATGTCATTTGAAGTACATTATCTCAGAATGATTTTGTTCCACACTTATCCTTCACTGGTTTGAACTGGTAGAAGTTTAACAAATTATTTTGAAGCTTAGAGAATTAATTCTGGCTTCTCTGGTGACGTTATGAGACAGATAGTATTCAAAATATCTTTTTCTATTACACTCCAGTTTTGAAGTTCATTTCTTCTTTAAACCTAGACTTTGAAAAAGGTAACGAACACTGCATATTTTACAGTTTGCTTTGGACAATACATGGCATGCACTCCACTGACATAGAATACCATCAAATTTGAAGTGGTTTTGTGTTTTATTTTTTATCATTATCACTAAATACTGCAAAGTTGCATACTAGCATTTCCTATGTAAAACGTGAACAATTGCTATTTCTGAGAGGAACTCACAAATAAATTGGAAAACCTATTCCATACAAGCTATAAAATTTAGGCTTATGTAAGAGGACAAATACGTTTTACCCAGAATCTTTTTCAAACTCCACTTATTTTTTTGGCCTAGTTTGAGTTTAATTTTTAAAAAAAAGGTGTTGCCAATATCATGGGAAAAAGAAAAAAAAATCAAACCGAAACAAAAGCACTCTTGTTCTTCATTGACTAGTTTTTCTTTTTACTGATGTAGTTAAGGAGGAACACCATAATATTTCCAGCAGCCAAATGTTGTGCAAGCCTAAAGGTCTTTCCTCCAGCCCCTATAGCAGCTGAAGAAAAGGAACAGCTATGAGGCACTGGTGCTCATAAATTCACAGCCAAATTTGTTTCTAAGGAAACTGTACTAAATAAAGTTTGACACTCTTTCATCAGGGCTACTGTAACAGTCTGTCCTGGGGAGATGAATTTAGTTTCATTTTTTTCATTCCATCAGGATGGTAATAGCAGCAGTTTAGAGTCATTTTAACATCCTCTCTATGTCACTTTTCACTGCGTCCTTAAAACTGCTTTGGGGATTATTTTTTCTTTGTCTACTGATGGTTAATGTCCTTTAATCCCAAATCTTTCAACCTCTGAAACACTCCAGATGTACAGAATTAGTCTCTCTTTCTAAATTACTCTTCACACCTTCATATTCCGTCACTCTGCATATTTCACAAAAATAGGTTCTCTTCCACAAGCATACATTTCCACATTTCACACCCTTTATATGTACGAAAGTGCTCAGAGCCTAACCTCTCTATAAGTGTAATTTCAATGCACAAGGTATTGACACAATGAGTTCAGTTCATTTGCTCCTTGCTGACTCCTTGTTGACAAGAAGTCAACATCCATTTGAATTGCTTAAGGATATCCTGCCTGATGTCCATCTATGAGTCCAGAGTGGCACATACCTCCTGTAGGCTCTTTGTCAAATATGTCAGCCACATTTAAATCTCTCAGGTCATCTCAGATGGCACTAGACACCTTTGTTTACAATGCAGAATCAAACACTCCACTTCAGCACATCATTTTTCTGTGGGACCTAGATAACTGTTTAAAGTTAAACACAGCTTCAGGGCACCTCTGAATATGGAAGGTCTCCCCGCACTGCTGGAATCTGTTCAGTAAAACCCTTGATTTGTCCTCACACAACTGGTAAAAAACCCCAAAATAGCCACTTGAAACTTTTTCCAGGTAATACAACAAACATTGTTCTCCTAAATCTACAATGCAGCAATAAAACATGCAAACATAGGTCAGAAAAAGCATTCAAAAATAAGAAATGAGATTGCATGATCTAATAAACAGGACATTACACTATGCAGAAATGGTGATTGGTTTTGTTCATTCCAAAATGACAGTATAAGTAAGTAGAGAGGTATTCTGGTTTTAGAAGTTCTCTCATTTTCTTTGCTTAGGGGGTGATGTTCTCTATAGTTTGGGGGTTTTGGTTGGTTTGTTTGTTTGTTTTTTAGTTGTTTTTTGTTGTTGTTTATTTGGGGGGTCTTTGGCACTTTTGTTGGCTTTTTTCTCCTTTTAATTCGTTGCTTTACTGTCCTGATGGTGGAGCAGGCTTGCTCCAAACTGGAAAAAAACCTTCAAGTGTATTTCACTCACACTTTGTCTTCAAAGAATTACTTATTCTTGTACACGTGTTGATCGCACTTTGTAGTGCAGGAAATGTCAATAATTTTCGGTAAGAATGTGGAGATACAGCCTCAGAATTTCTAACTTTGCTAATGAAGACTTGTAAAGGCCTATACATGAAGAGCAACACTTAGTATTTGGTATGCTGATGACCTAAATATATTTGATTTACATCAGCAACAAGAAAATCCTGTTCCTTCATTCTGCAGAAAAACTTTCAAGGAGCACCTGTTGACATTTTCACCAGGCACTCCTGATGAGTCAGAAACACAGGAGAAAATTAAATGAAAATACAAGGGAAAAAGAAAGAGAGAATCTTTTCCTCTGTAGATAATTTACAAAAAGTGCATGTTTAGGCTTCCTGGAATGTTAGCTTAGACAAAAAAAAAGACAAGGCCTTGCAGAAATAAATTCTTGTCTAAAAAATTTTAGATGGACAGTATATTCATGTAGAAGTTTAAGTCACAGTATATTTTAAGTGGGAAAACTGAAGCCTAAAAATTAAAATCAGAGTCCAGCTTTACCAAGTGAATCAGTGGTAGAATCTTCCTGACTCTGCTCTGCAGTAAGAGGGCAGGGACGTGGGCACAGTGGGTGAAAGGCTGTTTGGTACTTTGTTGCCAGACAGAATTAAACCATGACATAGAACAACAGGTACTTTTTAAAGCTATACATATATAACCGCTTGAATTTCAGTGTAGTTTTGCTTATACAGTGTCCTACAGTATCCTGTATAGCATGGTTTTTTTGTTTCTCCTGATGAGAAAACCTCAGAATTTTAGAGCAGTAATTTGATATTTCATTTCTAGGAGATTTAAATGTTCTGATGTGCAAACTAAAGCTTTTTATTAATTTGCCCTTTTGGCACGATTTTATGGTATTTCTAATATTTGCAGTGGGCTACATCAGACAAATCACTGTGCTTGTCTAATTATCACCTTTAGGATTTTAATTTTGTTTTCCCCAGATGTCTTAGGAAAACTGTTTAGCTTATTAAGGACTGCAGTAAGAGCTTCACAGACTTCATCTTTAAAAAAAAAAAAAAAAGGATGTTAAACATTTTTGTAATTATGTTATTCTTAAAAAGTCAAAAGCAAACACTGATTTAAAATTATTGCAATATTTTTCTCTGATTTCTACTCTGCCATGTGCCTATAGTACAGTTATTAATTACACATACGATTAGTACTTCATTTTATTAGAATTTCTGTTTGCTTGTCTCCATTTCACTGCTCCCTTCCTTTCTCTTTGTCTCCATTTCATAAAACATTCTCCTTGAGGTATTTTTTTTTTCTTTATATTATGTTTTATTTAGAAACTCTCTTTATTTTTTTTTCCTTTTTTCCCTATTTATTTATGTGCTTGTCTTCTTCCTGTTAGTTGGGATCTACTTCTCATATTATGTCTCCCACAGGATTTGCACTGGAACAGAGGAAAGGTTTGAGGAGGAAGGAATGACAGAGAGAAACTACCACGTACTGACCAGAATCCCCTCTTCCTGCACCACTTGATTCCTTGCTGAAAAGGCCATCAACTGGCCAGTGGCAGCAGTAAGGCGAGGAGGACAGGAGGCTCCAGTGAAGGACTGAAGATGACACTGGGAAAAGGGAGAGAAAAGGAAGAGATTTAATGTCTGTCTTTTTGTTTCCCACTACCCAAATCTGTAACTAAATATTTATTTTAATTGACAATAAATATAGTAAATTTTCCGGAAGCCAAGTCTGCTTTTCCTGCAATGCTGAGTTGTGAGTGATTTCCCCATCTTTGTCTCTGCCTGAGATTCCTGCTCTCCTTGTTTTCTCCACTATTACTTCTTTCCCAGAGGTGGGAGGAGGGGAGCTGAGAGGGAGTTTGGCTGTTAGCCAAGACTAAGCAACCACACCAAATCAGATCAAGACGTGCATAAGCTTTTTTCTGCACCCTGCAGAAGAAATCATATTAAACCTTCATCTCGGTTACAATCTTCAAAATCGAGGGTTAGCTTTCACTATCTAAAAGAAGCTGGTGGAAATACCTCTGCTGTAAATGTTTGACCTTAAACCAGACAGGAACTAATCAATATTCTAAATTTTATTTATTTCCATTTTTTTCTTTTTCTCCTTTCTGCCTTCTTCCTGTTCTGCCACAGTCTCTTATCTTTCTTTACCTTTTTTCTCCTACTCTCTCTCCTCATTTTCCTGTGTCTTCAGTACCACAAAGGAATTAAATTTTACCCTCCTGTACTATCATGCTCAATATTTTAGTCATAGGTGCAATAAATTGCATTTTTTAACCATATGTGTCACTGTAGCTCCATTACGGTTACTGTATCTATGATATTACATAGCAACTAAGATCTGGTCCAGAATTCCTCGTGGTACTTAATGGAGTCATTCTCTTTTTCTGTAATCAACTGATAAATAAAATTATTCTGTTCAGACTGAGGGCCTCTGCATAATAAATAGCCACTGGGTTGGGTTTTTTTTATTATCCCATGATGTAATTTAATAAAATTCATGTCATTAGTTTTGTCATATTTAAGTTACCATAACTCATTTAAGGTATAATTCTTTAGATAATTTTTAAAAGTAAGAAGAAAAAGTGAAAACTAACCCTTGCTGATTACAGTAGTAGATTTTTTCCTTCCATTTTTTCCTTGTGATACATGCTGCAACATATGAAATTATTTATTTCTACTATTAATATAGTAAACACAAGCAAATGTAACATACATTTACGTAGAACATTAGATGCTCTTTTACAGATTTCTGAAACAGATGACAGTTTATTGTCAATGACATTACCTGAATTGGCTACGTCATTGCATGAACAGTATGGTTTGAGTATGCATTGGCATAATGTACTGGCAATTCTCAGAAACAGCAGTTTTCATAAACTCCAATTAGAGATTACAATGCCAAATAATCATAAATCATGAATGATGAAGGTTGGGAGACAATTATTTGTGTTCTAACAGCAGTATGACAAAAAAATTTACAATTCATATTCATTGAATTCCATGAAAACGAGCTGGAAATCTTTTGAAGACAAATAAATCTATACACAGGTGCTTGTCTCAGATGATTTGAAAGAAACATAGGGTCTCACAAAATGAAATTTGCCATGAATCCATCAAACGAACATTTAATTTCCTGTAATTATTCAGGACTTTTGTATTTTTGTAATAAAGATACATTTCAGCCATTTTTTCTTTGTTCTTTTACGATCTGCAGTTTTCATTGTGTTATGTTTGTAACACGAGTTTGTTTAATCCTGAGATCTCGCTATAGAAAATGTAAGCAGATACCTCTAAGGAATAATAAACTGAAACACAGTTGGCATAAACACATTTGGTACTGACACCCAAATGAGTAGTGTGTGGGCAGCAATTTAAACACCAGCTTGCAAAGCAAAATGGCAGTATAACAGGGCAGGAAGGTGATCGTCTTCCTCCATATGGCTCTGCCGAGACCACACATACAACCCCGAATGCTGAAACTTCCTGGGTGTTTCAGTATGAGGGTGATATTGACTAGTTGTATCTCTATTCTCAAACATATTCATTGATATAACATAGAGTCTTCTGGGACCTTTCATGACATATGCTCTTCTTTATTCCTGCCACTGACATTCCACAGTATTATCCTTGTGCTGGTATTTCTAAGTGGTTATTTTGAATATTCAACTGAAGAATAGATAATGAACATGTGTCAAAACTGTTCAAACACTGTTTTCTTTCAGAAGTTAACAAATTATTTTAGGAAATATTCTTTTAATTAAAATAAGAACTAAAATTTAAACAGAATTCATATTAAGCTTTTCACAAAACAAAAGCCTCTCTATCCTTTGTCCAGCATGAAAACATAAAGGTTCCACGTCTATGTTTTTCTCTAAGCACTATACTTTCCAAAATAAGAGAAAATTAATTTGCCTATACTATTCTTTACTTTCAGAGTTTCAGAGTTGGATTTAGTATATATGTAAGTAGTTTTGAGTCTTTTTGACCTAAATACAGCTGCTGTAAGTTTTCTTCCTAATGTAAGGTTATTAAAATGGAAGAGTGAACTAACCCCTGTTCTGTTCTGATCTACTTGTATTCTATCCTAGGCTAATTTAGTTTCTACACTTTTCTCAGGCCAAGAGTATGTATGGCCACTACTTTAGAATCCTACCAACTCTTTGATGACTTGTTTGTGTCAGATACCATGAGAACAAAATAAGCAGCCACATTGCTAGGTATCCTCAGATAACAATGACCGCATTACTAAAGACAATTACAGTTAATAGTGTTGCTATTACAGCATTATCTAAACAACTAGTGAAATAAGACAGGCTTCTGCATTTTAGCTTCTATTTGAAATAGTTTAACTGGAGTCTAGTCACTTTAACCAGGTGGCATGAGTCTGTACTTCTCCCAGGAAGAATAATTTCCTATTGCGTTAGGATATATTTTAGTTTAGCGCTTATTTCATCATTCATTCCTACTCTTATTGGTATTTCACATTTCAAACAACTCATTGATTTAGAATTGCTGCTTGGTTTGGGGTTTTTTGGGGGTTTTTTTGGTTTATTTTTTGGTTTTTTTTGGTGAGGAATATTTGCTTTTAGAAATAAATCTCTCCCTTTAAAATATATGAGTAATTTTCTTTTCTAGTAGTAAGTAAAATCATCATTAGCCTTTTCCTTATTAACCTGTTATTAAGAAATAAATTGAAAGTTCATGCATTCCTCTTAGATATTAACCACAGATATAAAAATAAAAAATGTTGCTTGAAAATGGAACGCATTGATAGCACCTGTCTCAACCATCTAGTGCTGTGCAAATCTACTATGTGGATGAAGTGATGCCTGCATGTAGCTTGGAGGACATTGACCCAGAACACACACTACCAAATTTATGTAAATGAACACTGTACTTGATCAGTCAATATCGAGATCCAAAGAAACTCTCCAAAGACTAAGGGTATGCAAATAACTTTTTTAACTTTTTTGAAAATTTTATTGGAAAGGAAGTACTAAGCTAGAAAATGTCATTATGTAGTGCAAATGACATAATTTGACAATGGTGTAAGCAAGTGGTAGCAAGTTTCCAACATTCAGTACCCTTTGGACTAGACCAGATCATCATTTAGTTACTAAGTATAAAGTTCAAAGCATTTGGAAAGTGAATGACATTGGAGAAACATTGAAGTACTACATAGTACATAAGTTCAAATTTATGACTAAGATATCTTTTGGTTATGCCAGAGGATTTTCTACAGCTGCCCGGACACAGAGGCACAAGCGCACACAAGGTCAATTGTAGTACAAAGATCCCTGAAGGAACAATTTCAATTATATAATGCCACTATGCAGGGGAAGAAGAGATCCACATGCTAGATATTTGTAAAATTCAGTAGACACATGCAACATGGAAAGAACTCTAAATCGCTGTATGACAAATCAAAACTCTGTCTAGGATGAGATAGAAAGGTAGAATCATGTGCACCACCAGCAGCTTTCTAATCCATTGGTCCTCCTTGTGAGTCTGCTTACTACCAAAACACAGTTACACAAACACAAAACCACAATTACATTAGCTCAGGTTATGAATGACCCAGGCAAGTCCTGAAACCTGCACTGCCACATCAATTCAAGTTTATGGACTTCTGTTAGCGAGTCAAAATCATATATACCAGGTTAAACGCAAAACAGAATTTTAGCAAAATAGAGAATAACCAAATAGATTCTTCACTGAGACTGCAGTCAGTCACTGGAACAGGCTTCCCAGGGAAGTGGTCAAGCCTGTCAGAGTTCAAGGAGTGTCTGAACTACACTATTCATCGTATGATTTAATTTTAAGTAATGCTGCAAGGAACAGGAAGTTCCTTAATGATGCCAATGAGTCCCTTCCAACTTGAGATATTCTAAAAATCTATGAAAATCATTTAAAATAGAAAATTGGAAATTTTTACTTCTCTATTCAACATTTTAAGCTCTTCATTGGGAAGAAAATCTTTCAGGTATTCAGACTCCAGCTAAAGAAGATAATTTTTAAATAACACAATCTGGCATTTTTCCTCTCCTTTCCTCTCCTATGAAGTAAAGCTGACTACTTCCTCCTTTGTAACCTAACATCCTGTTCCTCTTCTTTCAGCTTAGTGTTGCTCAGATCATCTTCTTTTTGACAGAACATTAGTTTTCTTTAGGTAACATCTCACATTAGAAGCTCTTTAGCTTTGTTGCCTATCATCTGTCTTCATTTTGCTCATTCAGAATTGGTATTTACTACAGTTGGTTGTAGTGGGTTTGCATTATTTTCAAAAGTGTAGCAATAACTAGACTATCTACACTTAGACCAAAATTTGTCTGGCAAGTAACAACAAAAATATTATATTGGTTGTTGTCAGTATCTCCATTTTGGCATATATTTGATTGTACCTGCAATGTGCTTACCTGAGGATTAGAGGCAGGCAAGCAAAAAAATTAATTTCAAATATTACTCATGGTTATAGTCTAGACAGTGATGCAGTGATTATAATACTGGGAAAACAGGCAAAACACTATGTTCCCTTCCTTGGTCATGTATTTTATGATAAATATCCTCCAGTAAATTCAATATGATTTTTTTTCCCTATAAATCTTGGGGGTTACGTCTACACTACCAGTAAGTGCAGCAACATCAGAGATCTCTAATCTTAAATTTGCTAATTGTTGGTAGAAAAGTAAGCTAAATTATCTAGAACTACTTGGAAGAATCTCTACATTACATAAATAACAGCAATATAAAAAAAAAATATTCTCTTTTCTTCTCATCTGTTCTACATCATTTTTTTAAAACAATTGACTATTATTTCATCATGCATATGTGATTTTGGGTAGGACTGACATCTTCTGCAGTAGTAGAAATAACAAATAATAACAGCACAGGAAGGATCCAAAAATTAGCTGGTGGTTTTCATCATTTTGAAGGCCAGAACACTTTGTGAGACATAAAATTTCATCCAGTGATTTCCACGGTATTTCTGAGATTTAAAGTTTGACTTCAAACACTTCAAACGGTATCTTTTAAAAGAGACACATACTTTGAATTAAACATTTTGAGTAAGACCAAGCCCGTCATAAAAGATTTGTTCCAGCAGCTAATTCTGTGTGCTAAAAAGTTCAACTTTATTTGCTAAATCTGTCTAACTAGTTCTTAAACTGTGAATTTTTGTCTGGTGCACTCATGTAGCATCATAATATGAATGGACTGTGATTAGACATTATTAAATTCCTGTTAATGAATCAAATAAAATAAATATCCCAAAATAAGACAAACTTCCCAGAATTCATGTGTTTGTATAGCTCCTTTTTTTTTTTAACACCCCCCAGTTTTCCACATTCTCTATGAAGTCTGGGACACAATGCACTATTCCATTAATGGCTCCGCTACGATGAACAAAGCAGACATTTTAGTATTTTACATCAGCATAAATGTTACTAATTTCCTGCCTTATTTATTATTTTCCTGTTCAGGTTTTAAAGTACCTTACAATGTCATCGTGGTATTGAAGTGAAAACTCTAGTCCAGTTATTGCTCTCTTTGATACAGCTTGCCATTCCATGATCTCATTCTTATTCTTTTTCTTCATTCTTCAATCCCAGCAGCAATTTGTCTCGTTTCCAATTATTCCTGTTTATTGAATGGTGCTGATTGTTCCACTAGCCCTTAGTGATAGATCTATTCATATCGTTAGGCTTCATTTTGCTGTTTACTCAGCAACAATTAGATAAACAACTCCTTAATATGTAGGTAGGGTTAGTTACTTCTCAAGATGAAGGAACAGGATGCTCTCAGTTCTGAAGACTGTGGTGTTTGGAATACACTGACAGACAATGGAGATGTTGTTTACCCTGGAACTGAAGAATACTAGCCCACAGATAATCTCTATTGGATATATGCAGGCATAAATGACCATAAAAATTGAAGGCAAGCATGGAATTAGACATTTTCAATTTTATGTCATCAATTCTACAGCTATATTTTTTATCCTTTTTCTTAAAGATCATGCAAGATAAAATAATAAAATTACTAGAATTTTTTAATAGCAAAACTCTTATTGTATTCACAAGCTGATGTGGAAGTATCATCCTTATGAAGTATTTATGGACATGTTTTATTTATAGAATGCTCTGACAGTTATATCATGCAGAGTACTGAAAAAATGGCAAGGAATTTTTATATTTTATAAAAATGTAGCCCTTAAGATAAAGTCATTATGCCTTTCTAAAATTGATAAAGAACACAATAAACTCTAGCACCTGGTCATTTTTTAAAGAAACATCAATTTATCTCAATATTCTTCATTTGTACAAGTGAGAAATATGCATGTGGAGGACACAAGACAATCCTAACTGCATTGAACAGATGCTTCATGCTTTAGTGTTTTAAATTATGTATGATGCATGAATGTTTCTTTTCATTAATGTGCAAATTGGAACTGAAATTTTGCACAAGTTTTGTGTGTCCTGCATCCCAAGGAATATGGCCAATTAAAATGTGATTTCTTTTTATCCATATGAAAACAAACATGCATTGGATACTGTTCATTAGAATGTTAGTGCTTTCAGTAGATCACACTTTCCCACACAGCAGATACTTTTAATGTGGCCATTCCTAATTTTTTCTCTGAAATGTTGCTGCCTACTCACTCATAACCTAGGGCAAGATTTAGTTTTCTAGAGCGTCAAGTTCCCTTCCTTCCTCCGATTTTAAAATCTGAGCCCATTAAAGATCTGTTCCCTTGCAGAAAAAAGAGAAATAATAACAAAACAAACAAAAACCCCCACAAAGAAACAAAACAAAACAAAAAAACCCTCCGTACTAATTTTGTTAAAAATGGTTCTCCTGAGCAACATTTACAAAGGACGTTAAAATTTCCTCCTGTGGTCTTGAGCCCATTTAGGTCAGTGTTAACAGCATCTGTCAGTAGCAGATCATTCACACCTGCAGTTGCTATCATGTAAGTAATTAAAAAATAACAAGAGGTCCAATTATTATGAAGTTATCATGCATATTTTCAGCTAATAGAACATTTCAGCATGTAGGCAGACATTTTTTTAATATGGTTAAATAATTAGTTTGTGAAAGGGAAGACAGTTACCGAAAGACAGTTCTTATCAGCAAGAAAACCTTTAACCCTGGTTTAACATTATTTCACAGCTATTTACCATTGCAAAATTTTGTAAAGTTTAGTAGCACCTACATAACTTCCTAAAACATGTTGAAGGCATGCCTCATGGTGACAGTTCTGTTTTCACTGAAACTGTAGTTACGAAATGAGAACTACTAAATAATTGCTGCTTTGTTCAGTGAATATTTTTCTCTTTTGTGGTGAAAGTTTAGTACATACCTACATCCAGTCATGTACTCATTTCTGGAAAATATTTTTGATGTAATGGCCATTCTCTAACATAAGTTTTATTCTTATGTCAGTAAGATATAATAATTTTAATTTATATTTATTGCAAGCTGACAATAATTGTTACAATATTTAAGTTGACTTTAATCTTAAAGATCTTGCAGAAAAAGAATCATTAAAAGCATTTTTTCTTAGCATAACAAACTATATAATATCAATATTTTTCAGAACTAGAATTCTAATTTGATTATTCCTATATGACTTTCATAGTCAATATACAGTATTCGGCTTTGAGATCCCAAAAGCTTGCTCTCTAAAAGAACAGATTATTCCTTCCTCACAAGAATTTAAGTATATTTTGTATTAGCTAAAATTAGAAGAGGAGAATGTGTTTTAAAATGTCTAATAAAAAGCCTTTAAAATCAATAAAATCAAGCCTTAAAATCAATAAAAGAACATCCCATAATTCCATGTGCACTTTATCATGCCTCTGCTCTTTTTATATCTAGGGCTTCTACTCTCCTTGCCACTTAGCACAACATACAACCTTGAGTTACACATCTAGAAGTAGTTATGCAATACACAGAAATATTGAACATCCAAAATAGAGGTTCCTAAAGTGCAATACACAAATTATTTAAATTAAAAGGCAATTCAATGAATTGGGGCTGGAAGCAAAAGGCAAGAACATAAAAGCCTTGGATGTGCCAGCCTGACGAGTGACCAAGCCATACTGAGTGTTGCTGACTAAGCTGAAGAGTAGGAGATACAGACCAGCGACAGAAAAATCAGAGCTGTGTATTCTGGTTTAGTAACAGACCTGAATTTCCACGACACCCTTCACTCAGCATTTGCAGTTATGAATGACTACTTGCACACAATAAATTAGTGTTGGGGTTTTTTGTGCATTGTATTGACTCTATTTTGCAGTTAGGAAATAGTCATTTAAAGAATAAATCTGTGGTCAAAGGCAGAATGTCAAAATAACTGCAGTTTGTCAGTTCAGCATTTATCTGAAAGGTCCAGATTTCACTGTAATTATGATATAGGAATTGTATTCAAAACAATGCCTCTGAATAAACAACAAACCATGGGTTAGGTAAGTGAAGGAAAGGTTTAAAGCAGGTGTTCGAATTCAAAGTCTGAAAATCTGAGTTTTGCCAGTGAAGATGTCACATTGAAACAGTGTTCCCCATAGGACTGGTTGGTGAGAAGTCACAGATACTGATCTCAAGATTGCAGTGACTCAGGTAAGGTCCCTGATCCCATTTAAGAAAGTTTGGGCAACTGCTGCTTTATGAATCCTTCTCATCTGTTCAATGTTGGACACTGAAATGCCAGACATGGTCAACTCCCATAATTTTTTCTGTGTATAATGCAGCACAGTCATAGGCACCAAAAGAGCTTTCTAGCAATAAGGAAGATCTTCTTAATTTAATTTTTTCTATCAATTGTTAACACATTTGTTTAAACAAAATATATGCTGACAGTTATTTAAATATTTGTTAAGATACAGAAGGACATTTAGAAACCCATCTCATTCAAGAATCCCACTCCTCCAAGAATTTCATTTTTCTTCCTATGATTTTTCTTGTCTTGTATGTGAATATGGGAGATGATAAAGAATTTTATCAGTGAATTCATAAAATCACTGTACTGGTGTCATTTGGGATAGAGTTAATTTCCTTCATAGTGGCTGGTACGGGGTTATGTTTCATATTTCTGCTGAACACAATCTATTGTTATGAACTATCAGAAAAAAAATTCTGGCCTAGAAAAGTGCTTTTTTAAAAGACAGACATTTTATATAGGAAAACAATTTTCTATACTAAAATTCAGCAGATCATTTCAGCTTTCAACACAATTTACTTCATTTTTGGAATACAATCAAACTGAGCATTCATGCATGCTGGAAATGAAGATGGCAGGCAGGACAGCAGGCTGAAGCACTGCACAGTATGCTTTATTTAAGAGAGCATACAGAACTCGCACTCACTTTGTGTAATCCGTGGTCCGGGGTGTCCTGAAAAGGTCATGTAAATACATGTGGACAAAAACCAGACACTTTAAAAATACAGTTATGAAAATGTGAAATTAGAAATAAGGCAGCAGCCTGATGGGCTTTACCTTGTCGTGTACAATAGCTGTAGCCAACTAACAAAGACTAAGCCATGTCATGCTGAAACGTCCTGTGAAAATAGCACCTATGTTTGCTCTAATTTTTTTCACTAGTTGATAGACATTCCATGGCTACAAAGGTATCAATTTATCAAATAGTAACAAGATTTATTTTGGATGCAGGACTACATGTTAACAAATTTTGATAGCAGACATAAGCAAAATGTCTTCTTAGATATTTTGTTGAAGACTTCAATAAGAAAATATTGTAAGAGCTTTTCTTTTAAAATACCAAGAAATGGAGGTTGGAACAATGAATTGGACTAGAACCTGTGACTCCTATATCCAATGGGAACATCCTAAAAATTGAGAAGCTGGGAAGATTTAAGTTTTGAAAATCTATTTTGCTTTCTGTGTAGTGATCCCATTACTACTTTCCTATAAAGCTGACTGGAGCAGTCCAAGCAAGTAGAAAGGAAGTCTGTGCTTAATCTGCAGCTCCCAATGAAACTTGTAGTGCACTGGGTGCTTCACCTCTTATTGCTGTTACTACCCTCTTTAGGTGTGCATTGAGCATGATGGAGAGCACACGTCCTCCAGTTCCAGACATTTTATGTATCTCAAATGCTGGGCAGAACCTGAATAAGAATTCTTAAGATCTTAAGATAAATTTTGAAATTGATTGGAAATGAAAACATTCATTCACAAAGTATTTTGGGACCTAACAAACCACGTATTTCAACAGGACTGAGTCACTATGTATTTCAGGCATATTCTTCAGATTTTTTTTGCATTAAGGTATCTAAATGTTTGGGAAAGAAACATCTACTGCCTAATCTTGCCCTCTTCACTGAATCTTTATTTCTGGCCATTGCTAAATAGGCCTGAAGCTAAATGGCTCTTTAAACCAACCTTCAATATTTTTTTCTAGGGATTTGCATTACTTCTATTAAATATTAGCATCTACATATTAATCTACAATTTAGTGTTCTTAGTAATTTTTTACTAGTACCTTGTCTGTGAACTAATAAATCAATATTTTAATAGATTTTATTATATATATCTAATGTCTAAAATTTGAGCAAATTTATGAGCAATTACTATGGTTCATTTATAAAAGGAACATTTATGCAGGGCACTTAGCTATGGTTTTTCAGCACAGCTCCTCAGAAAACACATTTTTTTTATAATAACTTCTTTAATACTTTTATATATTTACACTGGTGTCACGAGATTTTAGGGTTATGAAATGCACAAAGAGTTTAGAAAATGTTTGGGGAGGAGATTCTAACACACACATTTCTCAAGTACTGTAAGAAGCTGCTGTGGAAAGATGAGATAAGAAAACCATGCAGTGAAAACATATGGCCTAACTGTAAGGAAGAACTCTGAAAAATTCCCCAAAGGACTTCTGTGCTGGCTTACAGACTTCCACTCAAAGTATGGACTATGATGAAATACACACACAAAGAAATTTTACTCAAAACTCTCTGCAGAAAATGTAGTATGTTAAAATAAAATAGGTAATTTATTATTTATTATTTCGTTTCGATGAATATCTCTTCAAAGAGAAAAAGTATCTCTCGTGTCCAGTGCATTCATCCTACAACTCTCCAGACCATAACCAAAACAAATTTGGCAAAGACATTAAATTCAAGTATATCATGAATATGCAACCTATTATTTGCAAAGGAACTTCGTCATAAATTCATGTTGGGACAGGCTTCAAAGACGGCTAGAAACTTAATTTAGGTTTGAGGTTGTTTTAGTTCAAGGTGATACATTTGAGATAATTTGCTTTATCTCCTTGTAACATGCACTTTTTCTCCAGAACATGCTAATGGTGCTATAATTTTAATTCTGCAGGTGTTCGAATTTACCTCTATCTAAATGGCTCAGCAAAAGAATAATGCACTTGAATTAAGTTTTATGTGTTATTAAAAAGGCTTTCATGTCATTTCTCAGAAAAGTTGCAATATTCAGCTCTTTTTCTGTGTGTTATGGTTAGTCTGTATATTCATAATTGCTATTGGCATTTGCAGTAATTATAATACTCATTAAAAGAAAGGCTACTTAGCATTTAACATAAAATGGTGGGTTTAAGTAATTTTCTTTTTTTTTTTAGGAGTCCTATACCCTTGCAGTGACATTCTTCTTTTTTATTCTGGTATGCAACAGAACTATGCTCTTCACAAGGTTATTTTTCCCTCTTTTTCCATGTTTCGATTTCTTCAACTTGAACCTCCTTGCAGAATACCACATTGGGAAAGTGTTAGACTGAGATTTGACATGTGGCATCACATAAGAAGTGTCTTCATGAGCATCAGGCACTTGAAAGCTGTATACTCCTAGAAATGTTGAGTTTTATCACAAGAACAATTATCTGCAACATGGCAACTTTGAGGTGGTTACACGACCTGACGCTTACTCTCTTAAAGATTACCTTCTACTGTGCTTCATCAAAATCAAGTTTTACAAAAAAAGTAATCAGTAGAAAAAAAAGCCAAAAAACACAAGTATGAAATTCATGCATGTGAAGAAAAGAAAAAGGAGTATTTCAGCTACAGATCTGCTTATACATGTCAGTGAGGTTAGCTGAACCCTTGTTGTGGTTACAGCTAAGACAAGGTTAGTTTTTGCAGTAGGTGGGAGCAAGTGCGGCTAAGGCCCAGATGTTATTCTGTATCATCTCATATCACTGCGAGGGGCAGCAGAAAAGTGAATATTAGGAGAAGGGGTTCCTTCCAGTCAAGCAAGCGTGGTGGACAGAATGGTGGGGTGGCGCTGGTTTGGGTGGTATGGCTGGGTCGAGCACTGCGCTCTCTATTTTGTACAATTTTGTTATTAATATTGTTGCTGTTGCTGATTTTTTCCTTATCTCAATGTCTCCAGTAAATTGTTTTATCACAACCTGCGATCTCTATCTTTTGTGCCTCCAATTCTCCTCTCCAACCCACTGCAGCAGGGAGGGGAAGTGAAAGGGAGGGCAGGGAGAGAGCAGCATGTGATTTGGAAAGTCTCAGTGGGAGCACTCAATTGGGGAAATGATTCCTAAACCACAACAAATGTAAAAGTCAGAAAGTCATTTCTGAATTGCATTTAGGAAGACAGAAGGCAAAGATTTAATTAAAATAACTTCTGCTTCAGTGTCATATTTTAGCGTGGAAAGTCTTTAACCTAATAATATCGAAATCTTTTTTTGATTCAAATATTTACTGAGTTTTCATATCTCATCTTTGATCAGCACAGACTTCAGTCTATGTGCTAGGTAGGTAGAGCCGTAGCGTAAAACAATGAAACATACAGTATCAGAAAAAGATTTATTACTATGATCCCAGAGAAGGCGTAATTTGCATACAAAAGGAAAAAATAAGGCAAGTTTAATGTTACTTACTGTTTGTTTTCTTTTTGAATGCCCAGGGAGAGTTGATTATCAGAAGATCTTTACCATTTATGTTGGTTCTAATCTGACTGTGTAAATAGTAAGGTGGCTCAGACAAAGAAGACATAAAACAGCCGTGTTACGTGAGTAAGAGAAGAGCAATTTATTAACTGTAACATCACTGTTCAAGGCAATCTTTGTTTACATGAAAGACTTAAACCTACCCAATGTGTGTAACAAAATAGTTTTAATATAGAAGTGGGAAACATCCTTGAAGGACACAGGAAAAAGCACAATGAAGAAAATATAGAACAGGAAGTGTGCCAGGTGTGGCCATTTAAATCCAACTGAAAGGGGAGATAAAGTTTCCTCATAACCATGTGCAACTTCCTACTCATTCCATCTGATGAAAGTAAAAGTAAACATATAGCCAAGAAATTGGCAGCCAGCTACACAAACCAAGATTTATTGGCTTAACTCAAGTCTTGGTTTAACTCAAGGACTATTTAGCCCAACAGGGGATAAGGGTGATAGCTGCAATGGCGGTCTTTGAATAGCAATCTTTCATCTTTCAATACGATTTCTAATTTTGCTGCAAAAAACTTGCTGTTCTACAATAAAAGAAAATTTCTCCTCCATTTCAAGAACCAAATCCCTACGTCCACTTACCTTGAAAGCTGGCACTTAAGTAAAAGTCGTGTGATCCCAGCAAGGAAGATATAAAAGAGCACATAAAGTGACTCTGTACCATGAACAGACACCATACTTTCTTGCTTTGGTACAAAGAAATATTCCTGGACACTTCCGTATGACTTTACTTGTATATCAAAACCAGATGGACAGAGGACCAGACTTTTTCTGTATATTAGAGAATTTTACCCTCAGTATAATGTTCTGGAAGAAATAAATGCCATTAAAAGAAAAATGTGCAGCAGACAGCCTTACTTTTGAAAATGACCGTTTCCACAGCACTAAATTTCTACTTATTTTCAATCAGCTTACACAGACAACAATAGCAGCAATAGCATGGGACAGAAGCGAAACTGTAACCCAACCCAAAAAGAAGCATAAAACAGAAGCATGTTTAACCACCTGAGAAGTAGGAAAGCTAATGCTTAAAACATCTTGTGAATAACTAGAAAATTGTATACAGGTGCATCTTACAACACTGATCTTAATAACTGATTCACCGAGATACCAGGCCACTAAGGGAACTTGGAGCAAAGGTCAAGAAAAGATAACTGGGAAGATGGAGAGTATTGGCAAAAATGTGTCCCTGATGCAGTAAGTGCAGAATCAGCCCAGGCTGGAGAGTGAACAGGAATCTGACAATATGAAGAAAGGGCTACCCTGAAACAAAAGACTTTCAACATCACAGGTCAGAGTTTAAAAAAAAAAAATCTTGGATTTACAGTGATTCCCAACACAGTATATTGACAATAGATGGAAGAAATGCAATGGATTCTACAATCTTGCAAGAGTTTGCAAATCCTCAAAGAGTGTGTGAAGCAGGGATTATGAAAATAGGTTATGCTTTGAGTGCACTCAACAAGCATAAGCCAAAGGGACTGTGAATGTACTTATAAATCATTAGGGATTTCCATAGGAATCCTTGCAGAAGGTTAGTAATACAGTGTGCTTAACATCACTCTCGTTGTTTTACAGTGTAAGCTTGCAATATTTCCTTTAATAATTTTAATGTGACTTTTAAGAAGGCTGAATCCAATTAAAAAGCATGAATTTAGTGGCCTCTCATACTAAGCAAAAGAAATAGAATTTGAAATGTTGTGTAGAAACTCAAGAAATCGATAAAATGAAGGAAATTAAAGAAAAAATAAAACATTTAGCACAGTCCAGGAGAAAAATCGCATACAAATATAGTAAAACTGAAATATTTTGTATGACATATATACTGAAAAAGACTGAGGAAGGATGTGGAAAATTGCTCTTAGAATCTGCATCACCTGCATAGTGACTTAGGGCAAGAGTCATTTTAGTGGGATTTGACAGAGGTGTAAAATATAAGATGCAGATGGTAATTATTCTGCTCTACTTGGCACTGGTGAGTTTTCAGTTGGAATACTGCTTTTTTGGTCACTGAACTATAAGAAAAAATATAGACAAAACTGGAATCCAAAATATGGTAGCAAGAATATTTAGAAGCTTTGAAAATTATCCACAATGCAAACAAAAATTCAAAAAACTGCCTTAATTTGGTCTTGAAAGGATTGTTTAAAAACTGATAACAGCCTTCAGAAAATTTAAAGGAAGTATGGTCTTGTCCATAGAGAATATACAGAGAATAGCATGCCTAAATGACAAGGTGTTCTTCCTGTATATGTCAAAAAAAAAAAAAAAAATTCACATGGGTCAAAAATGTTTAGGTCTGTTGATAACATAGGACATATTGATAGGACAATAAAAGATGTCGTGATTCTGCATGTCTACCATTATGTATATATATTAGTTCTAATAAGAGGCTTGAAATTCAAAGGGAGTGAAGGTTCAAAAGGATCAATATCTATCTCCAACAGTGTTCCTCCAGGCTATATCAATATTTCACTTTCACTGCTAGTAAGGCTGAAACAGTGAACTAATGACTATAAAGTGATATTGGCATGAAACTTACTCTGGTCTTATCTGCTGACCTGTGGCAAGAGCATTTTGCTTTTTTTAAATCATAATAAAACATGAGACTCCTATATAAGTTCCAGTGCTATTCACCATCACAATGTCTTTGAACTTCTTTCTTAGCTGCTAAATACTAACCAAAATTCCAAGATTTTGCAAATGGTTTTCATTACCAGTCATTCTGTGATTCATTACACTAATGAAAGTGGCAGTGAAATATTTGCTTCAGCTTTTTACATGACTGTAGTGTGCCAATATTTTTCAGCCACCATGTTTGAAAGGTTTTAGATGTGTCAAAGCAGTTTCAAAGCTGTTTTCTCTTTCAACACGGAGTTGAAGCTTACACATAAAACTAATTTTTTTTCAGCTGTATTATAAACAATTGCACTTTTTTCTTGCTCTACTAAATCAAGTTTATCAAGTCACAAGAAAACACCAGAGATGTACGTAACCTGTTAAGCGAGGTTTCACTTTCATATGATGTTTTAATAAAACATTCATATGATAGTTTTAATAAAAATTCAGGAAAGTGACTTGCATTTCTGAACACTTCAGAAAAATTCACAAGTATTTTTGATAGCTAACTCTTATTAGAATTCAAAGCAAACTACCATGTTCACAATCCAGATCATCACAGAAAGTTGAAAATACATGTGACTTTATCTGTCAAGTTTTGATAAGGCTAATTTTTTTCCTGGCAGCATTCAAAACAATTTTTATGTAGCCAGTTGTTTTCTGGTGGGTGGATTTGTTTGTGAATACACCAAAGCTCTTGGGAAATATTAGTGACCATCCTTTTAATACAGAAAGACTTCTTTTCACTGACTCCTCCTAGTCCATATAATTTTTCTGTACAAAAATTATCTGCATTTTATATAAATATATCCATATCTGTAGGACAAGGGTGACAAAACAAACAACTTCCAATGGTTCACATTCTAATTCTTATTTAAAATAATGTAGAAAATTATTGGCAGTTAAACCTCCCTAGTGTCATCTAGCTGCAAAGTAAAGTAGAGGTTATTTTGAAAGTAACTAAAGTCAATATCTTTTTGGCCAGGTCTTGAAAATATTTTATATTTGTATTATTTTGCAAGAGCTATTAATTTAGCTTGCTTGAATACAGTTCTTCATCCACCATTGGAATTTCCTCTTTTGTCCTGCAAGGTGGTTTCTGGTCTCCTGTGCTTTTGTGATTTTTTTCTAATACTCAGAATTTGGTGGCTCATACAAAGAGATTATTTGAGCACATCTGTATTCACAGGAGCAGCTGAATGGAAAATTTTATTTCTTGTTTTCATTTTTTTCCTGTTAATTTATGCTTGAAGGAATTTTCCCTATTGACTTTGAAATGAAGGTGCCTTCTTTCAAGGTGGTGTCAAAGATTAAATGGTTTCATTTTTCCATTAGCAAATACTTTGTAACAGAGCTTTGAAATTATTGTTCATCAGTTGACACAGTCTAAGTGAAGCCCATTTAAACATAATTTGGTCTATATGAGCTAGTTTTCTTTTAGGGTTCTCATACTATTCATCATTTTGCTTCTAATGATAATAGAACTTGAAACATTATTTCAAGGTTTTTTTTCTTTTTCTGAATAGTACTTTCAGCTAAGAGTTCATTGCTAAAAGACAGTAAAAGTGAATTTTTTCCTTGAAACTGTTCCTTTCTTTAGGCACTGGCCCACTGTTAGTCACAAGTTGCACAAGCAGACTTTTTGGTAGCTAATTTACTGGACACAACCTAAAGTTGACAGCCTCATTATCATAACAGGATTTGTAATTTGTATTTATGTATTGGAATACAAAGAATTATGTCCACTGCCATGATGTCATTGGTGCCAGACAAATAAAAAAATCAAGAGCTGAAGGTGTAGAAGACCATGGCTATGGACTCCTTGGTTCTAAGCAACTCCTTAACTGTACCTCAAACCTGAAGCAAAATACTGGTCTAAGCTCAAAGCTATGGCAACTATGTGACAAAAGAAGGAACTCCTTCTCGTATGGATAATGGAATTGAGCTGTTCCACCGGCATTCCCCCCATTTATCCCCACAGTTTTCTTTTTCTCAAACCAAAATTTAACAACTTTTTGGACATCTTTTCTGAGCCACAGATGCGCATAAAGGGTAATTTTAAAAATTGCAGGAGATAGTTATACAAGTCTTAGATGTGATTGAACAGCAGATGTATAGAACACCTTGTACAGTTTTGTACAGATACTTAAATTTTTATTGATCTTCTACAGATTCGTAAGAAATAGTCCATGGATTTTCTAGATTAGACAACAACAATTTGAAACCTACAGAACTACATGAACCTTTAAAGTATCCTCCATGTCTACTGTTTTATAACTCTATTTTTAATGTTCCCCTAAGATTTACTGGAGGATGTTATTGCAAAAAAATGTGACTGCTGGCAAATCAAAACTGGTTTCGCATTATATGACAGGTTTAATATAGTAATGTCTAAGAACAAGCTGTAGATTACTCCACGTGACTTCAAATAATATGCCATGAAATCTGGGCTTAGACATATAACCGACATAGCATGGGCTACTTGAAATCAGTGTCAAAATAATAAACATATATTGAAAGCCTTCAGGGTGAAGTAGTAAGGTAGCTAGTATCATTACCTTGAAGGAAGAGTACCAAAGAATTACTGATTGACACCTACAGATGTTTTATTTAACAGACTTTAGAGATCAAGAGTACCTGCAATGTGAAAATTGTGTTAGCTGGACTGGAAATTTACAGATGTTTGAAAAGACAACTGAAGACAAACAGAAGTTTTATTATAAGGTAGAATGCCAGAAGCTGCCACACACATGATTTATAGTCAGTATGAGGCACAACATCAGTATTGCCATATGAAGGTGCCCAGCTGCCTCATGAACTGGCTACCAAAAAAGCACATAATAAGGAGAAACAGAAGGTGCTGAGTAGCTGTATTGTGTGCCACTCATTTTTCTTGGGCCTTATCTTTCTCTTCCTTTTATTATTATGACCTCTTTTTAAACTTTTTTTCTATTGTTAAACTGTTCTTATCTCAACCCATGAGTTTTACTTTTTTTTTGCCTGATTCTCCATCCTGGCCCACCAGGGTGGGGAATAAGCAAGCAAGGCAGCTGCATGGTACTTAGTTGCCAATTGGGGTTAAGCCACAACAGTGGCTCAGTTTCCAAGAAGCAGAAAAAGTCTCCGGGTAACGGCAATATCACATCTGTTGCCATATATTCTTATAGCAATCCATAAAAATAATACACTTTGCACTATGCAAGTGGCTGTTATTCCTCAATACAGCAGAAAGCCATTAAATATTTCTATGACTACTATATATTACACAAATCATAGCTACACAGCCAATTATATAGATTCTTCCATGGAAGAAACTCTTATGTGGGACTAATACTTTCTTCTGCTGTTCTAATACATAGATTAGCAAAATACTGTTTAAAAATTCAGTAATTATTATTTGTAGAAAATAAGCTCTGATTTCTTAGGACTTCTCAGTACAAAAAAACATTTAAACAATTTTATTACCAAATTTTGACCAATTTTATATGTGAAACTCTCATTGCAAGCATCAACCTATGTGAAATTCCAGGTGCCATATCTATGCATAAATATTTATGCTTATATATACATACATACATATAAACATAGTTGACAAAACTATGTGTATATATATATTATTCACGTATACCTCGTATATCCATTTTTATACCTAAATTCATAATTTTTAAAAAAATTAGTTTAATAAGAAACAAAAAAGGAATTAAATTATTTCTATCTGAAATTTCCAGCTTATTTCTCTATGCTATGCAATGTACAGACATTCATTCCACTATGTCTGTGGCACCCAGAATATTTTCCATTCACTGAAAAATAGCCATCCTTATGATTTTTAAAATAAATCAAGGTCAAGCACAGATTGGAATCTATCAAGTTCTAAGATAGTTATACTTGCATGACGGCAACTTAGAGAATTCGTACTTGCTTCAGTAGTTTAAGAAACATCATTCATATACCATAGAGAGTAATAGGTATGTCTCATCTCTAAGAAAGAGTCACAGCAAAGAAAGTGTCTTAAATTTCATTGGTTAGGACATTTGAGGAGTAATGGAGAACAGGGAATGGCAGGGAAATGGAATTTTCCCACTGGGTTAACCAAAACACAACAGAATTCTTATTCTCTTGGGACTCATCTCTTATCATTGCAGGTCTGTGCTCTGCTATTCTTCATACTATGTCTGCTTCTCAAGGCCTCTGCTATCACACAAGGCATATATTTCTCTGGGCTGCATCAATATTTTACAGTCATAAATATCCAATTTTATATAGAATAACCACTTTATCTTTACAAAACCATGGTTGGACCATAAAAAGAGAGATAAAAGTAAAATAAATTAGCTGTGGACCTTGTCAATTAGAGAAATTGCTTTCATAGAGTAATCAAGAAACACAAAGCTACAGGCAGGTCAAGAAAAGTTCAGACGGAACAAGTCTGACAAGTCTCAGTCCTGAGGCTCTGAAATATCGGTAAAAACTTTATATGGTCTATTTCTAGGAATGACAATATGGTCCTGTATTCTGCAACACAGAATTTTGTTCTATTCTCTTCTTGTTTATTTCTGTTTCTACCCATTTGCCAAGTCTGTTTTATCTGATCCTTTTTCTCATGAATCATACATTGAGTAGGGGTAGCAATTTGCAGAAAGAATGTCATAGCGTATAAATATTTGTTTTTATCAACAAAGATTATGGGTGTAACAATGTCAATCCAACATTCATTATGTTTGGTAGCACACTTTTAAAGCTATGTGCCATATGTTCCTTTCCATTAAAAGACAGGGAAATTCCACTAATCCAATGCAAATCAGAGTGGGGTATAATCATAGCAGCCTACAAAAGGAAGCAAGTGACACCAGGTGAGAAGTGATTGCCATGAATGCGTTGTATCCGTACCAGTATTCATCCCATGGTAATAGCTCCTGGTGGATTTTCTAAAGAAGAAAATGTGAATAACTGGAGAAGGAAAAAGGCATAAAACAACACTTAGGAGGCCGAAGTCTGTTATGCTAGTTTTATTGCCAGTGTTGGAAGTACAGGTAAGGGTAGAAATTCAGAGCTTTTTCAAAGGTTATGCAAACAATACGGGAATTTCTTTTGTTTATTTCCCCACAACTCATTTCTTGAATACATTTTCTGCCATGGGGCCCTTCAGCTGTAGATTTACTACAGTGGGATTCCAAGATGATCCACCACAGCAGTTCTTAGTCTGGACTCAAATTATACAAAACTTCAATTTGACTTTGAAGTACAGAAATTTGCATGTGCTTTAACCGAAAATTTCTTGAAACTAATAAAATATATTTTCCCTGTAAATAACCACTTTATTAGAAGTTTCAAATACTAACTTCAGAAACTAGATACTTAGAGGGTATCCCTAACATACGATTTTAGTATATTTACTTTAGTTTCATTTTTTCTTATGTTGTTTTTGGGGCCATTGAGAAGGTCATTCCTCTCTATCATGTTTTCCATTTCCATTTTGCAGCCACACCTTATCTCATTTTTGTCTTATCTGGACTCAACAAATGAAATTATTCCTTTCATTCTTATAAATCCAAGTTTCTTTTCATACTGCCTACACTACTGTAGACCATTGGGTTTTTTTGTTATTACATTTGTAATATCTTTAATTAAATGGCATTCTATAAAAAGTATAATTTACACTTAAACAATAAAGTAATCTTTTCCTGCTATCATATTTAAGATTGCTTTTCTCCAAAATATTTCATATTGTGAAGAATATGTGTAGTTTCACAGGGAAACCTGCTCAGTTAATATAGTTTAAATCAAATTTACAGATCCGTCTGTTCCTTTGTGCTAAAAGACAAGCTGATGGGGAAGCAGGCCAGCCTGGCTGAACAGAGATTTAACTGGAACTCAGGTTAAAAAATAGGAGAGTTTCTGAACTATGAAAAAAGAGGCAGGATGACTCGGGAGAACTCAGGAGGACTTACAAGGATGTTGTGAGGTTGTGCATAGAAAAAATTACAAGAGTAAAAGCCCAACTAGAATTTGGCTACTGCTATAAAAGACAATAAAAATGTTACTCTAATTAGATTCTCAGCAAAAAGAGGGGCTGAGGACAAGCTCCATGCTTTATCAAATGGGGGAGGAAATGCTGTGACAGATGAGGAAAAGGAGAGGTAATCAATGTCTTCTTTGCCTCAGTCTTTAATACTAAGACCAGTTGTCATCAAGGTACCCAGCACTGTGAGCTGTAAGACAGGGACAGGGAGCAGGATGGAGCCTCCATAATCTAGGAGGGAGTGGTTGGTGACCTGCTACACTGCTTAGACATACGCAAGTCCATAGGGCCAGATGGGATGCAGCAAGGGTACTAAGGAGCTGGTGCACATGCTCACAGTCACTTTCAATGGCCAGAAGGAGGATGAAGGGAACGACAGACCTGACAGCATCATCCTCAGTGCTGGGGAAAGTCATGGAGCGGAACCCCTTGATTGCCATCACATAACACACACAGGACAACCAGGGCATCAGGCCCAGCCAGCACGGGTTTATGAAAGGCAGGTTCTCCTTGACCAACCTGATCTCTTCTATGACAAAGTGACCCACTTAGCAGACAAGAGAAAGGCTGTGTATATTGTCTACCTGGACTTTGGTAATGTCTTTGACACTGTTTTCCTTAGCATTCTCCTAGAGAAACTGGCTGCTTGTGGTTTGGACAGGTGTACTGACTAAAAAATTATCTGGATGTCCAGGCCCAGCAAGTGGTGGTGAATAGAGTTAAATCCAGTTGGTGGCCAGCTGCTAGTCGTGTTCCCCATGGATCAGTATTGGGTCCAGTCATGTCTAATATCTTTATCAATGATATGGATGAGGGGATTGAATGTACCCTCAGAGTTGGCAGATTGACATCAAGTTGGGTGGAATTGTTGACCTGATGGAGGGTCGGAAGGTCCTACAGAGGGATGTGGATAGGCTGGATCAGTGGACTGAGGCCAAGTGCGTGAGCTTCAATACAGCAGAGTGCCAGTCCCGCACTTTGGTCACAAAAACCCCAGGCATCTCTGTAGGCAGAGTGGTTGGAAAGCTGATTGGTGGAAAAGGACTTGGGGGTTTGGCTGTCAGACGGCTGAACCTGAGCAGAGGCCATGATGACCCAGAGAGACTCTGACAGCGCCAAAACGTGTTCTTAATGCTGCTCTGTTTTTTGTCCTCTCTCTTGACACTACTAAACATTTTTCTGGTTCTGTTTGGATTCTTTTTGAATTTTCTTAGCTGATTCCTTCATTATTTATAAAGTCCCCCGGTAACCCCTTGTTAGTGTATCCTTGTGTCATAGAAATTTATAGCTTCTTTTTTAGCATATTCACTCTTGGCAAACACCATAAGAACAGAATGCTTGGGCTGTAGTATACAAATACAATCTGTGGAATTGCATTCTCATTGTTTTCCAGGACACTTTACCAAGAAGGGAAGATGTGCCAGCAGCATGAACAGTATGAGCTGCTGCTCCATAGGTGGCTCATGGTCATTTTCAGGCCTGTTTTTCTCCAGCTCGTACTTTTCATTTTATTTGTCTTGAAATACTGCTCTTTTTAGTGCTGTTATTATTTTTGTTTTAATTTTAAACTGGCTTTTTAGTTTGTCGAGGTCATAGTGCATTTTGATCCTGCCCTGCTTCCTGCCTTGGTGATATGAAATGACACAGCTAGCTTAGTGTTACCCACAGATTTTATATAGAGGTTTCAAAATACCTTCTCTGAAATGCCCAATTCACTTAATCAGGAAACATTGAAGAATAAACTATTTTTCAAGCAAATGTATATCATTCTCCAACCAGCTTTACTTCTAGCTCTTATTTCCATAGTTTCAGGCAATTAACAGATAATTTTCTATCCAGTTTCTATATTTGCATCTGTGCAGTTTTTCACAGAACTCTTTTATTTAATACATTAATTTGCTTCAATGCTATTTTTGCAAACAATGTATAAAAGAATTTTTACTCAAATGACTGACTGATTATAAAGCGCATATTTTTTTGGCCTCTTAACTGTACCAGTGTATGAATTAGAACAGCCTTTTTCACTAGCAGAAGATCTCATTACTTCTCTAATATTTTTCCATAAATCAGTATGTGCAATTGATGCTGATATTAAAGTAGAGATTGAGCCTCATTAAAGCTCTTGCTAAGAAATATTGGAAGAGTTTAATTATTTTCCTTTAAATTCGCTGAATAATAAAATCTCTCCAGATCATATTTCTCTTAAAAATTTCAAACTTTGAGAAATGAACCTGCTGTAATTTTTACCCCTAATTAGTAGTCGGAGGATATTTTAGTGTATTCCTGGTTCAGATAATTCTTTTTTAGTTAAAAAATGGAATTAATTTTTCGTTTTTGCTTACATGTATGTGGAAAGCTATAAAATATATTTGAGTAAATATAAAAGGGTTACTGATACTCCAAAATTAGCATCAGTATTGTGTTATCATTCAAACTATCATTCGTTATTCTGATGTTTAAATTCCATAATAAGAATGGAGCTAAACAATAAATTGAAGTTTTCACTTATCATAATGTTACCTACATTATGAATTAAATATAAATCTTCGTAATATTTTTTTAAAATAAGACTTTTCAAACATACATAAATAAAAAATAATAACTTATTATAATGTGTTTCACTTGTAGCTGAATGCAGTACAGAAAAAAAGAGATGAAGACATTGCCAATCACCTAAGACTAGAAAAATGATAGTCCAAAATTGAGACAGCAATTTTCTGGATCAAACTAAATACTGATTTATATAGTCACACCTTCATATCTCTAACTGGCATTTCATTTGCTTCAGTGAAATACAGATAAAATTACTATTCATATAATAATATAAATAATAGAGTACATAAGTCTAGTTTTACAAAAAGTGCTGCGTATAATTTCATATTTAAGTTTATCTACCTATGCAATCATATTGTGTTAATGTCTATAATTATATATTTTATAATTGTTTCTTTGTATAGCTTTTATTCCTAAATATCAGGTACAGTATTGAGAAAAATAACACAAAAGAAGAAAAGTAAACCAGGTTTGCATCAGAAGTCATGTAAGAACAAGTGGTGAATGATAAGTTATTGTACCCCATGAATTAGTCTAGATGAGTAGTAAAAATTTGTAATGAAACTTCCCATTCCAAGCATTTATTATCTGAGATTTTGAGAAACCAGATTATGTTAAAAAACTTATCTTTTTTAGTTTAATTTCTTATTTATTCTGATATTTTAAGTGTCGTTGTTAAATATTTCATCTCCAAGAAATTTCAACCTGTAAAATGATTGTACTTTGTGCTGTGATTTGCACCTAACATATAGAAAACATTATATTCAATGCAAGTTTAGTTAGCTGAACTAAAATTGTGTAAGGGCAGAAAGAGTCAGAAATATTGCTAGTGAATGAATATGAAAGAGTCATCCACTGAGATACTTCACTTGTGTAAAACAGTTTACACCCACCATGCAGTAAATAAACTGGGGGAGTTGCCCCTAAGGTGGAATGATTGTGGTTCGGGGATGGGTTTGGGATTGGTGAGCAAGTGGTGAGCAATTGCATTGTGCATCACTTGTTTTTCTTGGGTTTTGCCTCTCTCTGTCTCTTTCTTTTCTTCTTATCTTTTAATTTGTTCCAATTATTAAATTCTGCTTATTTCAACCCACAAGTTTTACTTTTTATTCTCCTCCCAATCCCACCGGGGTGCTAGGTGACCAAGAAGCTGCATGTGGCTTAGTTGCCAGCTGAGCTTAAACCACTACAACAACCTACTTTCTAAAGCACCCAAATAGTCAAATCATTCTACTCATAATTTCTTTTGATATTTCCTATCAATTTGGAAAAGGAAACTGATTTATCACCTTTTCCCATTCAACACATTTTACTTTTGGACTGTAAAAAAAAAATACCATCTCTACTTGCTTTTGTCTTAAACTAACCATGCCCCCCAAATTGCTTAACATTTATCTCCTTCTGGTATTTCTTGCACGAGAAAAATTAGATTCTTGGAAAGTAGTTGTTTTAAAGAATAACACACATTGTTTCACAGAGTGACATAAGGAGGAGGTGAAGAAAAGGCATAAGCTTGGGGATATTTTTTAGGCCATGCTACAATAAAATAAGACTATATTGTTTTGTAAATAAACCTAAAGCATTAAAAAAACAGGTACTTTACAAGATAAATGACACTTCTAATTTAATATTGGAACTGTGTTAAGAACATCAGATTGACATTAAGATTATTGTTTTGAAATTGTCTCTTATTGAATTGTAAATAAGAACTAAAAGAATTCTTTTCTGCTTTCAAAAATGTAGAATTTTTCCTAAACTTTCTGAGCTGAGACTTGAGTATGTCACTGGCCTTGGTGAGAATATGACTGGAAACATTGTTTGAAAGGGAAGAGGAAATCAGTCCTTCCTGACAGAGAAAAAGTGTTGAAATTTATCAGACCTTTGACTGAGAGGGTAAACTTTTGAAGACTTTTATTAGTACATTATTTTCACCAGCTCCAGATTATGTTGTCCTCATCAAACTTAGAGTTATTGCAAATAGATAATTTTCTTCTTTCAGAGGAAGCTGGAAAAAATCTTCAAACTTTCTCCCCTTCTCTTTATTTGGTTTTGCATATGCTTAATAGCATATGCATCAGAAAGCAAGAGACTGAAGAAAAATCAGGGAACAACAATTTTCTTTTGTTTCAATGAGAAATGTTGTGAATATTTCCTGCATTTTTTTCATTTTGAAATACAAACTAAATCATTAATTGTACATTCTTGTTTCTTTATGGCAAATTACCCAATGGTATAACAGACTGCAAATTGCACTATGTATTTGAAACACATATCAAATGTTACTAAACCGAGAATTAGATTGAGAACAATAAACTGAGATGTAGATCATTGCAAAGAGATAAACTGTGAGAACTCAACCTCTGATTTCCCATTTACCCTACAAAATAATGTTTAAAAATCGGCAGAATATATCTATCTGAAACAAAATTCCTAACGTGTAGGAAAAAGCATGGGGAAAAGAATAAAATTATTAGCTGTTCATTTTGAAAATTAGCCCTAAGTTTGATATTGAACATCCCAGTCATGTTGGATATTACTGCAATAGCCTTCAAATTATAGCAAGTGATTGCCAGTCAAACATTTTCAGTGGTTAGTGGCCAGGGATTTGGTTGAGATTTTTTTTTGTTTAATCTCAAGTAGAAGCAGAGTAATCAACATCTGAACATATTAGCCATTTTTTTTTTGTGAACAGTTTTAATACCTATGTTGCACTGATAATCCTCATATGAGTAAATATAATGAAAATAACAAGAGATTTTTGCAAATAGGTTTCATATTAGACATTTTGGACTATATCGAATGTTAACTTATTTTATGTCTCACCATAGTACTTTGGTAGGACTTGAGTGACCTATGGTTGATTTTAAATTATTCCTTGTGCTATAGACACTGTTCTGTCAGGTGATTATAATTTTTTTTTCTAAAACTTTGGCAAGACTTAGTAAATGTTAGGCATCTGGAGAGGGAGTAGAAGAAAAAATAGTGCAGAAATGACCAGGAATAATTGGGTAAATTCAGCATACCACTGCAGAATAATTTCCCAGAAAGAGCACCCTGACAAAAATTCTCTCGTCAAGGTACTTATTTTCCTGCTTCCACTCATACACCAGAAAATTCAGTTCCTTGGAATCCTGAAAACTTGAAGTACTTTTTAATATTTTTCGTTCTTCACTCATTCTTCACTCTCTTCACTCATTCCTTTCCAACTGCTCTGAAGTTGTATGACGTGGTTTGCACTTACAATTTATGCTAATTTCCAAAATTTATATCTCTTTTCATAGGTACTCAATGAGGTATTTTTCTCCTATTCATCTGTCTGTCCACCACATCACATATGTGATTGTATATTTCCCTCTCATGCACAGTCTCTGTGAATAAATATTAATTTATTAGGACTGATAAATCAGAGGTTTCATATTGGATGTGTAGATTTAACAGATTAAATATTGTAGTCTGGATACACTCATGGGAGAAGAGAATTAAGAGGTCTTTAGGTTCATCTTTAGTCTCTCTCCCATTTCCTTACTATTGTGCTTGTACTTTTTGAGGAATGGAAGTGAGAGTGTGTCTGTCACTGCTGTATTTCAGCAGTCCTTCAGTCCATCCAGTCCTGGTTTTGCCATGTAGTACAGAGAGAATACTGCCCTCTTCTAAATCACATTTGGGCTGTGTTCAGTCTTGAAGACATTTTTCTTAGCACAAAAGTTTCCAGAAATGTTTTAATCCTAAAAGTTTTCCCTTTTAAACAATTAAAACTGGATAGATTGGCAGTTTGCTTGGAAGAACTCCCAGACTGAGTACATAGAATAACCCAGAAAAGAAATCTTAGAGCAAAACAGAAAAAAGTCCATGATTGATATCCATGGTCAGCAAATGGCAGTAGAAAGGAAAATGTTTCAGTCTAAATCCAGATCACTTAGTGCTGTTTATGTCAAAACCAATTATTTGAACTTCATTCTGTAGTAGGTAGCTGGTGCAAATGATTTTGTAACAATATAATGTACTAATGTGCCAAGCAAAAAGTCCACTTTTAAGGCAGACAGTGCAGCAAGTACAATTGCAGTTACCTGATGGATGCCCTGGTGTACATATGTTTTCTACCCAAAATTTATATAATGATACTCGTAGGCACCACCATTAGCATACAACAATTCATTGTATGTTTAATCATACAATCAAAAAGAGAGAAATTAAAAGAAAAAAAATACCTGTCAGATTACAGAAGTACTGTTATGGAGCATGGATGTAGAAGGTTCTGTTTATCAGAGATCTTTGCTACTACAATGAATTTGTAAAGGGATATGTAAGAGTGTTTTCCTGATCTGTCAGCACATTTTTAGATTTAATGGCAATAAGTAAAATAATTTACCTTGCAAATTAGTGAGGCTAAAATTATAAATTTTCTGTCAGGCAATAGGAAGATGACTAGCATCTTCAGATGTTTTGGTTATACTATCCTCTCATTCTGAACTTTATTGGAAGTCTATTGTACAAAGCAATCTTTCATAGACACATATGACCAAGAAGAAGTACAGAACTGAACTAACAAATATTTGATAAAGATACAGAATGGCAAAAGTATACTTTATCATTTATTAAGATACATTTTTTCCTATATTTCCAATAGCTTGCTATTCTTCCCCCTATATTTTCTTTGATCTTAGTGTTCATGAGTACAAAATAACTAATCTTAAAACCATGAAATTCAAATGTCTAGTAATTCAAATATGAACTTAAATAAGAGGTAATTTTAAAGCCTCTCTTGGGAGAAAATTTTAGTTACTATTAGCAATCACTCAGGAAACAAATTACTTAGACATATAATATCATATCTTTCATGCTGAACTCAAATTAAATAAAAAGCACTGTTTAGTACATTGATTTAAGCATCTAATTCAATTATAGCTCAGAGTATAAGAGACAACAGAAGACAATAAGAAGTGTGGCAATTGATGGATGCTACAGAAAAAAAAGATTTTAAAAGATATGGTGTGCTGGTTTCAGCTAGGGTAGAGTTAATTTTCTTCATAATGTCTGGTATGTGGCTGTGTTTTGGATTTGTGCTGCACACAGGGCTGATAAATACAGTTTAGTTATTGCTGAGCAGGGCTTACACAGAGCCAAGGACTTTTCTGCTTTTTGTACTGCTGTGCTGGCAAGGAAGTTGGGGATACATGGGAGGTTGGGAGGAGACACAGCCAGAACAGGCGACCCAAACTGACCAAAGGGATATTCCAGACCATGTGACATCACGTTCTGTATATAAAGTGGGGGAAGAAGGAGGAAGGGGGGGGATTTCGTTCTTTGTCTTCCCAAGTCACCGTTAGGCCCTGACGGAGCCCTGCTCTTCTGGGGATGGTTGCACACCTGACTGCCCATGGGAAGCAGTGAATTAATTCCTTGTTTTGCTTTGTTTGTGTGTGTGTGTGGCTTTTGCTTTCCCTATTAAACTGTCTTTATCTCAACCCACAAATTCTTTATCTTTTATCCTTCTGATTTTTCCCCTGATCTCACTGGTGAGGGAATGAGCGAGCAGCTGCATGGGGCTTGGCTGCTGACTGGCATTAAACCATGTCATATAGGAACTGGAAAGATCTATTCTTTGTATTTATATGGTGATTCATGAGTAGAGGAAGTAGAAGGGTTGACACTAGTTCGAATCTGATTGTGTGATAAGACAGGAGCTAGCAATTTTCCAGTGAATGTTTCTGCTGCAGGACTGCAGCATGGATAAAATTGCAAGCAAGTAAAAAGAGACATCAATAGCACTTCACAGTAGAGAAGCTAGAGATGTTGTAACAACAAATTGAGATGGATCTTCCAGGGTGGGTAACAGCACTATAAGCAGACCATTAAAATGTGTTATACATAGGGCCTTAGTTTTTCCAGGAAAGAAAATAAGTTGCAGGGTCTACTTTTTGTTTTAGTCAGAAAGCCTTCATTTTTCTCTCCTTCTCTGCCCGTCACTCTTTGTATCAGCATGAGAAATCCATTTCAGGGTTCTTAGTTCCACTATGTCATATTGTTCTTTCTCTGGAAACTTTTTACAACAGAAATGTTTGCATGACTGTTCATAAAGAATTAATCAGAATCACCAGCAAGCTGAACTCATTTAAAGAAGTGATGAACTGAAATTATATATTGTTTTTCTGTATTCCAGTAACTGTGTTGTTCAGCTTCTGTTTTTTGCTAGTACATTTAGGTTCATTTCAATTAATCAGTTAAATATCATTGAAAATAATTTGAAATGCTTCCAGCTAAGCTGAACAAATTCCTGTTTAATCAAGAGCTCTTGAAGTGCTTTCTCCTTTGTTCCCTAATGGGGACTTGCCAGATACATATTCTGTTCAATCCACCAGTATGTGATGTTATAAATATATAGATTGTTAGTATTTTAAAATGTAATTTTATTTAACTATTCTTCTTCTTCTCCTTCTTCTTCTTCTTCTTCTTCTTCTTCTTCTTCTTCTTCTTCTTCTTCTTCTTCTTCTTCTTCTTCTTCTTCTTCTTCTTCCTATTATTATTATTATTACTATTATTGTCTAGATATATATCACTACCAGATGTAACATCCCAAGCTCTCAGGAATGAGCATTGGTGACTGCACATATTCCAAGACAATATACGTAGTGTACAGTATGTGTAGTTAATTCTGAAATAATGTATAAAAATTAGGAACAGATTTTATTGTCATTAAGCAGAAATATAGAACTGGATTTGGGACAGAGATATTCAGCAGTCTGATAGACCATCCTTTGAAGAAAGGGTATGGCCATTTCTATTCTTAAGGTTTCTTGGATTAGATACACAGTAAACTGTGAATAGAGACAGCCAGTCTCAAACAGAACACACATAAACCTATATCAGCATCACACAAAATTACAAAGAGAGTAGATGATACAGCTGGAGTTGTTTTCTACCAGTTTTATGTCTCTCTTGGTGAAACAACTGCTAAGACAAAAAACCCATCAGGTGTGAGAAGCCACAGTGGAACAGCATTGTGAGGGAGAGGAAAATCATATATTTCTGTTCCAGAATTGACAGCAGAAAACAGGATGTTTGTGAGGCCTTCAGGTTCATCATACGTGGGCAACTACAGGTCTGTGTCACACAACAAAAATAAATTTAGAGAAATTAGCAGGGATAGTGATGTATATAAGAGCAGCTAAAGAGATAGTGGGGATAGAAATGAACTGGAGGGATTTTTTTTTTTTTTAGTTTAAGCAATTGATATAGTTGGAAAAAAAGAAGAAATTTCTGCTATATAAAATTAAAATATAACTACTCTCCACAAAACTTTTCTTTTAGAGAATATCATAGAATCATACAATGCTTTGGGTTGGAAAGGACCTTAAGGATCATATAGTTCTAACCTCCCTGACTCTTTTCAGTAGACCAAGTTGCTCAGATATGTGGAAGTTTAGTTCATCCCTTGGTTTTGATATAAGAACAGATAATACAGAACATCTCAAACTTGTTTGTAACGTACCATAACATTTTCTTTATGCACACTTGAACACAAAGGTATAATAGAGCCATTTGAAATAGTCTTGTGACACACACGGATAAATCAGAATCGCAGTAGCTCTCCTGGTCAATATACCTTATGACAAAAACATTGCTCATGATGCATTGCTCTGTATTTAAGAATGTATTAGAGTAAAAAAAGGAGCAAGAAATATATACCTGAGTCCTAAATATTTCAACTTTGATTACAAATGTTTACTAGGACTGTCTTTTATAAATATACGTTAGGGGAGCCTGTGGTAGAAGGGGTTGTGGTCTCAGTGCTGCCTGCTGCTGCTGACCTAAAGTAATATAGGCAATAAAACCTTAGGACGTTGGTAGGAAGTGCCTATGAGGAGAAGCTCTTGAATAAATCATATCATCTTTTACGATCGTTCCATTGCAGTGTCAGGGTACAGGTGACTATCAGCAGCAGAACAAGTCATAGGAATATTTTTAAATAATTGAATCTGAAGACTTATTTATAGAAATAAATCAGATCAGCAAAATCACATGATTTTGTTCTTTCTGAATTATATGGCATTTTTTTATTCAAGCAATAGCTATATAGCTATAAAGCTACAACCTTTAGCAATTCTAAGTAAACAGTGCAATGAAAGAATATAGATACGGTATTTGCTTTAAGACTGATGAAAATATGTACTTAAAGATATTTTCACTAGTCTGCCTCAATATGTTTTGCAAAAATAATTTAAAAATGGGCTTTCCATTCTTTGTTTTATTTAGGCTCTTTATTTATCTTTAAATTCTACATAATTAATATGGTAACTCCCTGATATTATTCTTCCATTGATATTTTGGATAATTTTTTGTAGGTATAAGTGGATTTAAACTTAAATCCTAGACTGGAAAACCCTAGTTCAGTAGGAAATATTTCTTCTGTTAATAAAAAAACCTCAAAATAACATCAAAGATACTTAACTAGGGCTATCTTAAATTTCTTTTAAAGTGAATTAAAATTTCAGCTCTATTTACTCAGAAAATTTGGCAAAAGTGGCTACAGTTATAAACACACTTACTTAAAACAGACAAAGGGATTGAGTACACCCTCATCAAGTTTGCGCACAACTCCAAGCTGAGGGTTCGGTTGACACATCTGAAGGAGGGGTTGCCATCCAGAACAACCTGGACAGGCTCAAGAATTGAGCCCATGTGAATCTCATGCAGTTTAACAAGACCGAGTCCAAGATGCTGCACCTGAGTCTGGGCAACCTCTGGTATCAACACAGGCTGGGGGATGAACAGACCCAGAGCAGCCCTTTCGAGGAGGACTTGGGGTCACTGGTGGGTGACAGGCTGGACACGACCTGGCCATGAGCACTCACAGCCCAGAGAGCCAAACACATCCTGGGCTGCATCAGAAGCAGCGTGGGCAACAGGACAAGGGAGGGAATTCTGCCCCTCTGCTCCACTCTCCTGAGACCTCACTGGAGTAACTGCATCCAGCTCTGGGGTCCTCAGCACAGGAAGGAGATGCACAAATTGAAGCAAGTCCAGAGGAGTGCCAAAAAGCTGATCAGAGGGATAGAGCACCTCTCCTATGAAGACAGGCAGAGAAAGTCGGGGTTGTTCAGCCTGAGCAAGGCTCTGGTGAGATCTTATAGCAGCCATTCGGTACACAAAGGGGGCCTACAAGAAAGCTGGGGAGGGTTTTTGACTAAGACAAGTAATAGTAGGACATGCAGTAATGGCTTTAAACTGGAAGAGGGTAGGTTTAGGTTTAGATGTTTTCTGTGAGGGTGGTGAGGCACTGGAACAGGTTGCCCAGAGAGGTTGTGCATTCCCTATCCATGAAGGCTGTGTTCTGCCACTATAACTCACATTGAGTGGAAATTCTTTTTTCTTTTGTTTTGCTAACAATAAAACCTATAACAACCAGGAAATGAAAACTTGTATTTGATGGGCCTGTACAATGACTATTTAATTCACAATCTGTTTTAATGGCATATAAACTGTGGATTCATGACACAGGAATTTTACCAGTTATAGATCTGAATGTAAAATAAGATGATTTATTTTTATTTTATTTAGATAATTTTAATTCTCTTTTGTGTTTAAGAGGCCCAGCAGAAAATTTCTCCTTTTTATATAATGCAGAGAGAAAAGAAAACATAATGATCTTGTTTGATATTATTATGGATGAATCTGTATAACTACAGGTTTAAATCTGTCAGTCCTGCACTAATGAGACAAAAGACTGTTTGCCATGAAGATGCTGTTAAAAGCAAAATGAATGCTGCAATGGTCTTTTAGCTCCAATTGTGTTGTGCCGACATTTGGTGTAATTATATGCAGTTGAGTATAATTTTATCTTTCATGCCACTCTAAGAAATTCTGGAGTAAATTGAGGTAGCTATCTGTTTTCAGATGAGTTTGATCACTTTATTTTACCCCAGTCTCAGAATTTAGTTAGAGAGGTCTGAAACCCCGTATTTATCATAATCTGCTTCGTTTGTTCAGTCCCCGTGCGGCAATTCCAATTAGAATTTTATCAAAGTCGTCCTTACAGCAATAATGATAATCCTTTAGCATCTATCTGGATTAGGTCTCTGTTTTATTCTACTAATGAATACTCTAGAGGGGTCTGGGCAATTTTACAGAACAAATTAACCTTAAAGCACAGCCATTTAAAGTGTTCATTATACTGGACACCTGCAAAGTGTACTGGGCTTAAATGCAATTTAATAGACCCTTCTAGGCCTGTTTTAAAGTATCCTGAAGAGAGTATGAATAAGATGATATTTAAATTGTGATGGTTAGAATAGGGTTTTTTCTCGCATTTTCAATAAATATCAGATGTGCTATGTATGAAATATCACTTTTGGAATACATCAAATATAATAATGTAATTGCAGCTTTTGAAATCTAAAATGAAAAGTTTCAAAACACTGAAATCTGAAATGAATGTCTCTTCAATTCCACCTTTGTGTATAACATGCTTAAAATGAATGTCCTACATGTGATACATTTTGTTTCTGATTCAAATACTCCTATTATTGCAAAAATACATGAATTGTAATTCTTAAATGGGCTGTAATGGAAAGGGATTGGGGAAGAGAGGGCAAAAGAGCAGAGGGAAATGGAAAAGCTAATTGGTACTCTCTGTTTTCAACTGTTCGTATCCCCAAGCCTATCCCTTTTAATTTTTTTTATTTAATTTAAAGTCAGAGTCTCTTCGTTATCTCATTACACTACAATTATAACATACTCCACTGCCAAGGACCAAGAATGATTAATTTGCCTTGTTCATCAACCTAAACTTTGCCACTAGAACTAAATGCAAGCTCAATCTGAACGCATCAGATACTGCTTGCATGACTATTGTTATCATACTAATTCAATAGGTAAATAATTTGTTCTTTATGAATGGTTATGAGAGTTAAATAAACAGACTTTATATTTTAATATATTAAGACAGCTTCTGAAAACATGAACATCTTTTTCCATACGTGGCCAAATTTTTGTAATTCCATATTATAAATCTTGCTGGCAACACTACATTACAGGAAAACTTGCTGCATCCTTGGATAAAATGTGACAGAAAATTCAAACAAAACCCAAAAACATTTGCATATTTGCTTCGTTTATTTTGGAGCGGAAAAACTTTAGCAAAAAAGAAGTATATACTTAGTTTGTGGAAGCATATGTGTAAAATCAAGCCAATAAATGTTTTCTTCATTGAAATCCCAAATAGCCTTCTGTGGTAGAAGACAGTGACAAAATTGAAAGCACAGATTAAGCTAGGTTTTCCAAATTCAGAAGGCACTGGTGGGAAAACAGCAGAGTTCCAGAACTGAGAATTTCTGAAATAAACTTAGTTATCCTAAAATCTCTGCTGGCAATTCTGCTTAGGCCTGAAAAAACCTACTGTGATCTCAAAAGGGTTTTTTTCACTCTTAACAAGTCCTCAAACTTTAGTTTATATAAACAATATAAAATTTCCCCACGTAATCTTTTGCTTTTTTTTAAAAAAGCTATGTATTTGTAAGTATATTTTAGCTATTAATAGATATCTATTAATCTGTTTCTAGCATTACAGGGGTTTTTTTCAATGCCTTCTAAAAGATATATATGTTTGAGTCCTGGACAGTATTCTGGCCCCTACCTGTTGCCTATCCCCAGGCACAGAGTATTTTTCCTCCCACTCCCAAAGGTTATTGTCTTAACAGTATATTTCTTTAAAATTAGATAATTAGAGTAAGTTGCTGATGATACTGCTAGTTTTATAACTCAAGGCCAATTTCTTTGCCTTCCTTACGTTTAAAACCAATCAGTGGTTGTTTTCAAAGTTTTTATCACCTTGTGGTTTCCTATTCAAGATGTGCTGAAAAGATGTTAAGTCCCTGCTTCAATGCTATCTCAGCTCATAACAGAGTACTTTAGAGTTAGAAATCAGCAGATGATATCTTGGCCTCATTTTATTAGATTAAATGTTCAGGAAGTTTTTAGTTCATAACAATCCATAACAAGAATATAATCAAAAGTGGAAAGCAACCAAACCCATCTTTATACCACAGTTGATCTATATATTTTCTGCAATAAAAGTAGTCTCATGCACATACATAGAGGAATTTGTAAAGTTAACACAGTTTTGAGTTTCTTTTTCTAGGAAAATTGCCAAGACTCTGTCCTACTTGAGCACGCAGGCTGCTGTTTCAGGGCCACATCATCACACCACAGCAACCGAAAGTAAGCTAGAAAATTTTAGCTAAGGTCTGACACAATATTTGAATTTGTCCAGGCTAAGGTTGTACTCCCGTTGACTGTTTTTCATTTATATTCAATTAAAAGTATCACCATTTCTGTGTTATTTTGACCAAACCATCTTTCCTTCTTTTTTTAGTCAGAAACTATTTAAAAAACCCCTAAAAACTCAAAACCCACACTGCTTTCCCAGCTGCAGATAATACCTTATTTATTAAATTCCATGAAAATATTGTATAAATCTGACTGACAACATTCTAAAGGTATTAAATATCCAAGTTCTTATTTTCTGAGTACACAATTAGTGGGAAGTCAGTTACCGTATCTTCCTTGGTTCTGATCTTAGTACACTCTAGGAATACATTCAGCCTACTCAAGAAACTAGTATAATATCTACAACAGCCATACAAAATTAGGCAAATCTCAGTTTTCTCACACATTTTGTTTTCTTTCTCTTTACACCAAGTGTTCCTTCTTTTATTTTCTGTAAGTTTCATCATGGCATGGATTGTTATCCTTATTAATTTTTCCAGAGGGTGAACGTATTCCACTACTCATGTGATAGTTTCTTAGTGATATTTTATGGAATAAAATGGCTTTAGCCAACGTTAGAACTTGTCCAATTCCCAATGTTTCTCTAGGTGACAAATAAATTCTATTTTTTCTTCTGATTTCAAACAACTTATTCATTGTCTCTGGGCTGTGCCTTGACCATAAATCTTTGTTCCTCAGTGCAACACAATGGAAAAAAAAGACATTTTGGAAAGACTTATACTGCTGTGCTGTGGCCTGTTTTCAGCAAGTGTAGCCTTGAACTGGGGGACACTGAGTGTGGAATTCAGTTGCGTAAATGTAGATTGCATGAGATGCTCTGGGGTATCTGAAATGAGGTCAGTAGCTATGACACAAGACCTATAGGCTAACCGTACCTCAGTAAGGTAACAGGTGAAGGACTAATGGATCTGAAACCTCTGAAGTTGCAGTAGTTACCTGTGTTTAGGCAGCTGACTGCCACACTCAGATGATTTGAAAAGCCAGTGCTAGACAACTGTCCTGAGCTGAGTCAAAATGAGTTGTAAATAATAATGAATTATAACTTCTTAGTATTCAGACCAGACTTTTATTTAGTTTTTATTTGTCTTTAATTAAGGAAATAATATAAAGTATAAAAATCACAGAAAATGTACCTTTGTTATGAGTTTGCTGGAACAGTATTTCTTTCAAGTTTCTTCACTCACACCTTCAGTTTTCTTAGACATTCTGGCAGGAATAAGATCCCACTAAGATCCTCTGTCACTGCATTTCATCAGAGACTTATTAAATAATCCCATCTGCCTGAAGCAATAACTACTACAGGAATAAAGCGATTATCTATTGTTACCTGATTTGCACTTCCTCTAAATCTAATGAATTTAAACACATTTTACTTGGTGTAACATATCACCATATCATTAAGAAGCTGCCATTTAAATATGTTCATACAATACCTACAATTCAAACTAATATGTTTTGTGATGTAAAAACTGGTCACTTAATGTGGCATGGAAAAGCAATTTGAACTAAAATGAGAAAAAAAATTAAAACTATTTTAAACTGACTTGAAGGTACAGAAGGTGGGTAACAAATAAGAACATACTTGCTGCTGGTCTAAAATGTTGTTTCACATCGTGCATATATAGAGGTGGTGAGCCTAAAGCACAGAAAAAATCACCATTAAAATCATATTGGAAAAATAGGAAAGATTGGAACTTGAAGCCTACAATACTGAGAACTCTAGGTTCTCAGAAACTGCGCAAGATAATTGCAATTTCAGTCACCTAACTTGTAGTTGCATGAGAGTTGAGTTTATTCAGTCACTGGATTGCAAGTTCATTCCAGAGGCCAGTTTGAAAATCCAAGATTTTTTTGTTTTAATTTTTCTTGCCTTGTGGTAGGGAAAAATAAGTAATCTTCCTAGAGTACAGAGTCCTTGGTTCTGCTCTCGCAGTTTCTTGGTTCACGCATCAGATGGGCCCAGCTACACCCATATCCTCTTACTTGCTTCTACACACACATTTTTTGATCCAGCAAGCATCACCATGTGTTTGTCCAAAGATGACTTTTAGGAGGAACATTGACAGTACATGTCCACATCCCTAGGCTGTGGAGTGGAAAAGTGCATTTACACCGCAGCAGTGCACATGATGCACAGTAGCAATGTGTGTTTGGCAGTGTCCGTAAGAGAGAGACAAGGGAAGCATATCCGACCTCTTTAGGACAAGACTGACATGGGGCAGAAAATTGGTCATTATTTTAAAATACTTTCATTCTTGTTCCAGTTGAATGAATAATTTCAAGTTTTGAAAACAACATTCAGTGAATTGACATTTAATCCTAAAAAGCTACTTAGTTAACCACCAATTGTATTCAACATAACAGCAACTAAAGTTGGGATAAACTGTTGTGTGTTGCGTTCTCTCTCCCGGANAAATATGTGCACAATATTTAGTAATTTAATAAGCACAAATGCAAAAGGAATGCAATGGGCTTGTCGTTCACCTGTCTGAACACTATAGATGAACTCAGGACAAAAAGATTCAGGTGTCAGTAAAATGTCTAGTTCAAACATCAAAATACATCAGAAAATTTACTAAACCCTCCTTGGACAAAACTCTGGAAAACACGGTGGAAGAAAGACTGGAAATTAAACACCAATACAGATATTATTTTTTATTCCAGGGGCAAGGAGCTTGCCTCTGATCTGCCCCCCTCTAGCATACTTAGTAGACTACTACTAGTAATGAAAACACCCTAAAAAACAAATTAATTTACTATGTATAGTGCTTCAGAAGCTCAGATGAGAAAACAAGGAAGAGGTGAACAGTATTAGTCATCTGTCTCGGTATTTCACAGGAAGATTTTCAGATCCTGCCATCACTTACAGTAGAATAGGCTACATAGGTAACAAATCAACTAAACACCATTTTCAATCTGAAGATAATTCTTTGGGTGACTCATAAAGTCCAAGAGATTTGACATGTCTGTCTCTCTATTTTAGTGGAAAACTTTCATCTCCATCTTAATTTGGGCTGAGGCATTCTGACTATTTGTTGTCATGCTGATTGAAGGGCTACGCAGGAGTAGTCCACGGCAGGGTAAAAAAGAAAATGTTCATAACAAATTACACAGCACTATATTGCTTTTCTGCACCCACCTATGAAACTTTTACTTAGTAGTCTGTCCAGTATTATTCCAGGAGATTTATAACTACATTTCAGTCAATGTTCCAAGCAGTGCCTGAAAACAGTCATTTACATTTTCTTACCACCGGCTTGGGGTTTTGGTTTTAGTTAATTCTTACTTAGCAGCTGATGCACTCTTGAAGTCAGAATAACATTTCTGACCAAAACAAAAACATCTTCAAAGCTGTTTAATAGAGAGAACTTGTCAATCCTAGAGAGACACAACAGAACCTTGTATTTGAGAAGAGCTTAAAATTTAGGGAAAACTGTCTATCAGCTATCAGTCCTATGCAATATTATTTATTTGGTGCACATTCCATTTCCAGAAAATAAATGGTATTCATAAGATGAAGTAGATAAATGCTTTATTTATAAGATAACATTTTGGCTTTCAGCAACTGCCTTCCTTATATTGTCCTCTGAAGCTGGTGGAAACAGTAATGTTACAGCATAAATAAAATGTCTCTTAAACCTGCAGAGAACTTGAAATAGTGTTTTTTCAGCTAAACAATGGAACACGTGATAATATAACTTGCAGAAAACGAACTTGCAGCAGTTGAATTTCAGACACCAATCTTCTCCACAAAAGGGAGAGAAGGGAAAAAATTTAATATGCATTTTCATTGTAAGCATAGAAAAACAGACAAAGACGAGCCAAGATGAGCCAGTAAAAATTACACATTGAAAAATATGCATTACTTTCACAATCATATTCTCCAGTAAACCCTGGATTAAACTAGTCTGGCAGTGCCAGAAGCTAGTGTTTAGTGCCAGCGTCTGTGACTGTCTCAGTCCAGCACAACTGCTGTTTCCACTCCTTTTAAGTTTCATGTGCATTAGTATTAGGTGCTTTACAATTCCTTTTTTCTGCTTTCCTCAAGTCATCATCTTTTTGGTCACTAGAGTGCACATGTTGTGGCTTGACGTGGCCAATTGCAGTTGACATTTCCAGTCGCCCAGGGTTAGCCCAATATTAATTAAAACATCGTTCTAGGCTATTATCATTTTTCTTCATCATTGTAATGGATTTTATGCTATTTTTAAAATTCTGCTTCTTTCAGATAGAAATAAATCCTAATCTTACATTCCTAAGCAGAAATAGCAAGTTGAATTAGCAATCTTAGTGCCACTTAATGAAATCCTTATATTAATCTTCCCTCTCCAATTCCATTTTCAAAACACCTAAAGCTAACATCTATACAGAAATAGCTTTTGCAGATCTAAGTCTGATTAAAACCCTAGTTGATCATTCAGCGCACTCAGAAGACACCTGGAATGGCCGTTATTTCTCACAAGCTCATGGGTCTCATTACCAACCAACATATACTTCTAATAAAATTCCCATGTGTAAGAGTAGATTTACTATGAAAAGCCATTTCTCAATGACTGTACATTCTGATACACCACACTAATTCCCTAGCCATATCAGATCAAGGTCAAACTTGCTTATCTTCATGAGAATAATTAGAGTTAATTGCTTATTGCCTCAATTCCAACACCAAAACAGCTGAGAGAAAGTATTGGAACTTATTCCATCTGGTACCTCAGTCCCTTAACTGTGCCTACATGGAAAGAGGGGAGTCGTTTCTACACGTGTCAGTGATGCCATGATTTAAAGTCACTGAACCAAGTCCCCTTAACTTTATGTCAGTATAGTCTGAATTTCTTCATTATTAGTGAAAATCCGTTATCCCATAAAAGAAAGATGTCTGACAGGTTTAGATGACCAAGAGTCAAGGCAGACTATTGCACTGTTGTCTAGATTTCAGGAGATAAGCATGTATTGCTTTTTGTGTTCAGAATAACTGAAAATCCCTTGGAGAAAAAAAAAACAACCTAGAGGCTTAATCCCATAACATCATTCCTGCAGCAAAAATTGAATTTAAATTTTGATTTTTCATGTCTCTGTGTACAGAAGGCAAAAGAAGATAGTATGTGACTTAGGACCACTGAGCCTTTAGAATACACTTTATTCCACCCTCAAAAAACTTATGAGTTTGTTCAAAAATATTTATATGTACAGATATTCTTGTACCCAGTGCTTACAAAGTGCAGGCATTAGCAATATGGAATCTGCTGGTTTGCAAATACAAATTTTACTAGTATCACCAAATAATCAAAAGGGAATTGTTGACCCTTGTTTTGGATAATTAATCACTACAGAGCTGGAATTCTGTGCAAAATCTCCACTTTAGCAGTTTACATTATCATTTTCTCAAACATCAGTATCTCAGAAAGGCTTCAGGTGTGACTGCTTTGCCGTACCCACCTTCAAACTAGATTATCTTAGGCTATGTTCCTGAATTAGCTGTTGAAAGATGCCATGTACATTGTTTAGTAGAGAATATAAAATTGTTTAAGAATTGTTTAGTTCACACTAACAAATTTTGCCATTATCAATTTTCATAACGTAAATGGAAGAAAAGATGTCTGACTGCAAACCACTTTTTCTGCAAGAAAGATATTCTGAGTTTCTTCTCACAAAATCTTATGAAAATTGCTTTCCTGTAAAATTCCCACTGAAACACATCTTCACATAGCGTTTCTCTGCTATATAGCTTAGCTGGAAATGGTTATTATTTAGAACTGCAAGTATTACTTTAGAAATCACCTAATGTGCTAGTCATCTTTACAGATTTTTCACCTAATCTCATGCGCTCAACAAGCTATGTTTTTTCTACTAGTTCTAATAAATTTTGCTATACCCCACACACAACAAAACACAAACATTATTGTTTTAATATCAGTACTACTTCAAGTTCTGATCTTCTGCTTTTAATGTGATTTTTTCCTAAACTAGGAATAATAGTAGCTCAAAGTAATTTTTTCTTTTTCCTAAGAAAAAATTAGTTTCTTAAAAGTTCAATTATTTTAATAAATAGAAATGAATAATATTTATTATTTCTTCTGATTCTAAATTTATATGAGCCTAATAGTTAGTACTTACGCTTGGAAATGTAAAACTTTTCAATAGATATTATGAACTAAAACTAATTAGTTTTATTAACTGACAGTAATGTTTTCAATTTCTTGTAAAAAATAAGTTTGCATCCATTCTGGTTGCCATGACAACAATATGGATTAATTGTCCTCCATCAGAACATTCTCAGAGCCTTTCATAATTTTGCAGTTCAAGTTTATTTAATAGAAAGGGTCAGTATTTTAAATTCCTTAGTTCTTTAATTTGGTTTTGAAGAGACTATTTTTATATCTTCTTGGGAAAATATAGGGAAGAACCTAGTGAAAGATGGAGACAATTTATGACACACAAAGCCTAAACAGAAATTTTGTGTTCTTAAACAATTGAATTCTAGTAATCTTGCATAATTATTGCTGTATCATTTAAATTGTGGCAAAAGAGGCATTTTCATACTCATTTTAATACTCATTTTAATAAGGTTTGTTAGAGAAGTTAAGCATGACCCTAAATATGGTAATGATCTTAATTGAAGCAACCAGAACAGAACATTGCATAGGCATTAAGAGAAGTGCTCATAAAAATTTGACCAAAAAAGAAAAAATAACGAAAGACAAAACCGATATGAGTCTCTTTAACTTAGAGATTTAATGTGATACATAATTTAAGATTTAATAAATTAATTCAGAAAATAGAATAGTTTTTACCTTCAGTTGTGCTTAGTCTGTACTCAGAAGGCCAGATCTAGACGCATTGACCATACTGGTATTAAGAAATTTTAGATTCAAGAAGTAGATCCACAAAAGTGTTGACATGGTGGTGTTAGAAATGTTGCAGAATATGGTGCATGCTGAAGGGTAAATATTAATTATATTACATGCAAGTTTTAAGCAGCACATTAGGTATTTACAACAGATTCCATTTTGAACTGGTCAATAGAAAATAGGAAATCAGAATGGGCCTGTATAGACCCTATACATTTCAGGGTCTACAAATTTAATTCTGAGCTGTAAGAAGTTATTTTCATAATAGCATTACATCCTGAGATCCTCTTCTCAGATTAGATGTGCACCCTTTTATTTTTGTAAAATGAGAAGACACTCTATTTTTAATTCTATTGGTGGTTGTGCTAGTCTTTTTATGTATCATCTCAGAGATTAGACCAGTGATCCAAGAAGTAAAAAGTCTGCATTCTGTACAATCATCAGTTTTAGAGAATTTTTACCCATTGTTCTCAAATCCTTGAAGAGGATTTAACCTACTCATAGTGTCTTCCCTGTGCTGCTGAACTCTGCCATCCTGGGATGCACTTCAAGACTTAAGGGATCAGAGAGAGAAAAGTATGGGGATGAAAGAGTCTAGAGATCAGAGACATAGGCTTGGCAGAATGGATGCTCTGGCTTCAGCTCTGTCTAGGGTACTACCAGAAACATGCAGAGGGACTTCTTGCAAGGGCAGGTAGTGATAGCACAAGGGGTAATGACTTTAGACTGAAAGAGGGTAGATTTAGGTGAGATATTAGGATGAAATTCTTCACCGAGGGTGGTGAGACACATATTGCTCAGAAAATCTTTGGGTGCCCCATCCCTAGAAATATTCAAGGTCAATTGGATGGTATTTTGAGCAACCTGATCTAGTGGACGGTGTTCCTCCCTATGGCATGGAGGTTGGAACTTGGTGATCTTTAAGGTCTCTTCCAGCTCAAACCATTCCGTGATTCTATGATTTCATGTATTTCCTTTAATAACTGCTTAATGTCAATGGTATTATCTGAAACTTCTGTTCTCATGGATATTTTCCACAAGAAACTATCATAACAGGGTTTTCACTGCTCAGGAGTCAGACAAAAATTATTAGAATTAATTTTTAGCAAGAACAATAGTAAATGTAAGTACAGAATACAAATACTATAAAAAGGAAAAGAATGAAAGAAGGGAAGGGAAGGGAAG
>VZTG01001215.1:5633-114194 GCA_013397845.1 Melanocharis versteri
CGGCCGCCCCCCGCCTCTTCCCCCGCAGTGTGCCGTCCAGGTGAAGCTGGAGCTGGGACACCGAGCCCAGGTCAGGAAGAAACCCACCGTGGAGGGCTTCACCCACGACTGGATGGTGTTTGTCAGAGGGCCTGAGCACAGCAACATTCAGCACTTTGTGGAGAAAGTCATCTTTCACCTGCACGAGAGCTTCCCCAGGCCGAAAAGAGGTAGTGGGTTCTGCCTTGGGATGAGCGCTTGGAGGCGGCCCGGAGCGGACGCAGACGATGGCTCTGTGCCGGTCTCGCTGGGGAACAAAAGCGGCCGCCAGTGCGGTGGTGGGCTGCCGGGGTTCTCTCCCGCCGCTTGTAGGGCTGTCCGGGGTCGGGAGGGGCTCCTCTCTGCCCCTTCACGCACTTGCTGCCGCGGGGATGTCCACTCGCGGTTGCCTGTGGTCGCAGATCTTGGTCCGGCCGTGAGTCTGGGTCCCAACTCCTGGTCTCTCGGTGGTGGGTGGCACGGAGTTAGCTTCTGTCCCAGCGCAGGTCCTCACTGGCGATTTTTGCCCACGTGTTACTTTCTTCTGGCTGGTGCTGTTTTCTCCCGACGTCCTGTATGACTAGAATAGGGATGCTTGTACATGTGTTTCTGTTCCGATTTTGGTAGTTGTGTTTGGACTCCCTCAACACCCTGCTTGTTCATCTCCTGGGCTTCATCTTTTCGTGAGTACATAAAAGGCTCTCAAAAGGTGTGTGTGCGTGGTGCATTTATATCCATACAGATTTGGCTGGGAAACATGTAAGAAGCCTTTTGTTTTCAGATCTATTTCCTGAGCCTTTGCTTGTCTTGATTATTGTAGTGGGATTGGTTGAGGTTACAGTACAAATAGAAGTGAGAAGGTTTATTTATCTATACAGACACAATGCTTAGGAGTTATCTTTCATTTGATCTGTAATCTTTACTGGCATCTAGTACTTATCCAGTTCCTTAGAATAACATTATCATAAATCCTGTCTGCTTGGAGCTAGGTGGGGATAAATTGAATGTTCACAGAGGAAAAAACAGGGAAATTTTGAGTGTTGAGATAAAAAAGCCTTGCTTTGTGGTAGGGTATAAGCATATAGTTTGATTTAATGTTTCTCAGTTGGAAAATACCAAGCTGTTACTTTTTTTTATGTCAATGACTGTGTTTTCTCTAGAATACTTTCCTTCCCATAAGCATCAGAGTGTAAGAATTACAGTATTTCAGCTCCCGAGTTTATCCTCTGAAGTACAGGCTATTGATTTCCTTTTATTTTCATATAGTCAGTGTATTTTTTTGATCTATTTAAATCAGTGCAGTACTACAAATACAGTTTTCAGTGAATTGTATGAAATACTGCAGTATTACTGTTGAATTAAATTGCCTAGCTTGCTCTGGGGAGTCTTCCTCTTGCTTTCTTCTATTTCTTGTGCAAAAAACATGACTTTAAGTCAATCTAAATAGTTCAGCAGAAAAACTCCTGAGAACAGGTCTAAGTAGCCTGATTAGCTGAGATGGTATTATCCATATTCAGTGAATTAGATGATGTGTTGTATGAAATCAGTGGTGGAAAGTATGCTTAATACTTGAGGCCCGGTCTGCATAGGGGTTGTTGGTGGTCCTCTCTGCTTTTATTATCTCTGCTATATTTATTGACTTGCTGTCTGGCCTCCGGGAACATGAGTCTGCTGCCCAAATTTGGTTGCTAGGTGTGATGTGGAGCTGGCTAATAAGAATATAGTTCAGGACTTTCGCAAGTGAGGGGTACATCATTTGCTGCTTGCTTTGTCTCTCCGGCTGCTGAATTCAGTTATACAGTCATTTAAGTCGTTGTTTTAAAGTGTTTATTTTGGGGTTTTGTTTGTATGCATCGTTTTCATGATGTGGCAACTGCTGGGGAAGATGTCCTCTTACATAGCCTGGGAGGGGACTTGTTGTACAGTGCTTACGCCTGCCTTGGATAGTAGGAGACCTCTGCAGCCACTCTCATTCGGCAGATTATAACTTGGATGGCAGACAGTCCATTCACTTCTGGGCTTTGCTTAGCATCCTAAAACTACTGGTGCTGAAAAAGCTTCAGGTCCTCGAAATCACACTGGGGGAATGATCTATGTGTGTATTACCTAGAATGTTTTCTGCTGTTGAAAAGTGTTTAAAAGGGTGGTAGAAATGTGTGCCTTGTGAATGGGAGCAGTTTAACGTTCTAATCTAGAAATACTGTTAAAATTTTTGACAGAAGTTTTCTAAGGTGTTTTTTTCGGTCTCTGTAAATCAGTGCTGTTAGTTTGGTTTGATACCTCAAGTGTTGCGTATTTAGTAGGAATGATACACATATTTGAAGTGTTAGTCAAACTACTTGTTTTCCATCACTTTGTCTGCAGTTATATACTTTATTATTTTAGCATAAGATAATTTACCACTTGGAGATACTTGGTAATTTCACAAACTTTTCCTGAGCAATGGGTTTAGCATGCTGAAATTAGGTGTACGATACTGATCAAAAGCAAGTACTAGTATACCGGCTAGCCATAATAACACCTAGTTTTCTGATAAGTGTTCTTTTTATCTCTGCATTCATGATAAGAATGGCTGCTCTAAGATGTATGCTTGTTAGACCTAATGAACTAAAATTTTTCCTGTCTGTAAAGCTCATGGATCAATTTGAAAATAATAAATCAACAAGCTATCATAGGTGTTATTAACTCATAACGTATTTCTGTTGCTAGATCACTTTTTATTAGGGGCACAGTAATTCCAGCTCCCACGGGAGGCAAGGGAGATAAATTATTGCCAGGTCATTTGCTTTGCAAATTTATGAGAATAGCTGGATAAACTGTCAGTTTGCCAGCTACAACTATGGCTTTGCTTATCTGTTTATGCTAGAAATTTTGGAAATACTAGCTGTTGGCAGTGAGTTTGCAAAGGTGTGTCCAAGTGTTTGTTCTGCTAATGGTTGCTACAGAGCAAGCAGGGTCCTGTATCCCAAAGTTGCTTTAGTTTTAAGGTGGCAGCATAGCTGGAGTGGTGTTCAGTCACTGGAGTGCAGAGCAGGTTGGTTTGTGTGTGTCGGCAGGATGGAAGGGTGACGGTAACTAATGGGACAAAGTGTAGATAAGCTTGAGTGACCTAATAAAATAGTATTCTTCATCTTTCAGTCTGTCTCACCTTAAAATCCTGAGCTTGGCAGTGGTTTTATTGCTTTCTGTTTGCCTTATGATGACTGAGTGCCTAAGTTTATGCTTGCATGGTGGAGTATACAGGGGTGTGCAGTGATTGGTGCTTTTTACTTCATCCCATTTAATGGCCTGCTCCTGCTGTCTGATTTCCACGAGTGATTTCATGGAGGGGTGGCAACGGGACTGCCTGTCACATTCAAGAGAGTAGAGTCATGCCCAGACTCAATTTTGAGTAGTATTTGCAAGACAGAAGCTTGCTAGGGTCATCATGCAGTCACAAATGCTGCTGTTTGCAATTCCTGTGTGCTGATATAAATTGGTTAAAAGAAGATACGGAGAATTTTTTAAGATTCTACCTTTACTTTAAAGCATGTGCTACTTCTCTTTCTTTATTCATGTGAAGAAAATAGTCCTGTGTGTAGAAGTGAAGTATTTTAAAGCATGTCTGTGAAACAAGGTGTGTCACCGGATTGTGGTTAGGCAATGTAGAAGTATTTTCATCTTGCCCAACAAATGCTGATGCTCTTCAGCAGTTGCCTGACTTACTCTTTCTCTTACAGTATTTCAGTTGGATAAGGAAAAGTATCTTTTGTGTTTTGGTCACTCAAAAGCACACCTCAAAAACAGCATTGGAGCTGGTGTGTTCTGAGTAGTTAAATTTCTGTTAATCAGTGGTACATTTTGACAAACGAATTTTTTACTGTTTAAAAAAAAGGGTGGGCAGTATTTCTGTGTTAATAGCTTAGTCAATGTGAAAATGTTGGTTTGGTCACTGGAATGTTGTAACTTTAAAAGTGGGAGATGTTGCTTTTCTCTATGGAGCTGAGAGTAACAACGCTGCTTGATACATCTCTTAGCTCAATAAGTTTTAAAATGGCATGGCAAAGTGGTAGAAGTAAAGCTGCTTGGTATTCTACTACAGGAAGGACTATCTGTAATAGTCTTCTAGAAAGTTCACATTTCCAGCATTGGTTGTTTTCATTAAGGTTGTCTGTTAGTGCAGAATGAGATTTTAGTGAATCATAACAGTTTGAAATATATTTAGCTACTGCAAAAGATGCCTTTTGCTATTCTTGCTTAATTATTTCTCCTTTTCATGATTTTTAACTGTAAAAAAACGACAACTTGTTGTGCTCCATTTAAAGTAAATGAGAGTCGTAACTCTATTAATTTTAGTGAAGTAAGTGGTGTGAGGATAGGGACCCATAAGCTGATTTTTCCCAGGTAACTGAAATTTTCCTTTCATACCAGCTAGTGCAGGCAGACCATTAAGATCACTAATCAGGCAACTCGTTTTATGCTTGTATTTTAGTAGAATATGTAGCTACACTTGTAAGAATTTACAGAAATTTCTTTTTCGTCAATCTAACAGATACAGGTTTGATACTGCATCTTTTAGGGCGGTTGTTGCTCTTAGTTGCAGAATGGTCACATGAAATGACTGATATCTAGTGAAGGACACCTTCATTTGTTTAACAGGAAACTCTTGAGACTTAGTTTAGCTACTACTGAATGGGAAGGTGAATGGCTTTGAGAGTACACGTGGTTTTTGGGTGTGCTTTCTAATTCAGCCAGATGCAAATCAAAAGGACATTTTACAGTCTTAAAAGAAAGTGCAAAGAGTATGAATATAGGGGAGTTATCACATTTGATATTTACATAAGTGACATCAGTAAATAATTGGTGGCTTTGATTTTAAGACACTATGTATACAGGAAACCAAGTTTCTAATAAATAATTTCCCCTTGCTGATATGCCTCAAAAAATTATCACATTCGAAGCCAGTATTTAGGCTTTATTTAGAAGTAAACTGTGTGAAAAAACTGGGAAATAATAGGGCTGCTGCATCCTCTAGTGTCAAAAAAGTCTATTTGCACAGTTTTTTTATGTGTTTTAATTGTGTGATTTATGTGTTCAGTGTGTCCTTTTTTTCATTTTCCTGCATGGAAGGGATTCTACTCATATCTACATTTCTTCTCCCTGCAAGGGCAAATGCTGATCTGTGTCAGAAGCTGCCAATCAATTCTGACTCTTTTAAGTCTTAAAATATGAACATTAGGTTAAATTTGTGTACTGTTTAGTTGCTGAAACAGTTTTTTTAGTTTTAAGAAGCTCTAGTTACTTCTTACTAAAGCTACAATATCAATATTTGCTGATTGTAACTCTTCTAGATTTTAGATGGTGGGAAGTGTAGTTTCAGGGCTGTCATACAAAACATTTTTGGATGGCTGTAGAATAATACTTGCTTGAAGTAGAGAAAACCAGATTATTCTGTGTAAGATGAAATCTATTACTTAGTAAGATGAGGGAGAAGATACCTCAGTATTAAAACTGGAGATAGTTAAAATTTTTATCACTTATTTAAGAAAATGAAAACAACTGTGTTGTTCAGTACTTATTGTTGTGACTCCATTTACATCTGTGCAGTTTTTATCCTTAGAAAAATAAATGTGTCAGAAATGTTTAAACCATGTATTGTTTACAATTAAAGGTTAGGCAAAATGAACTGCAGGCATAGTTATGTCTGTTAAGATTTAGTAAGTTGTGAAATGTTGGACAGAGATTCGTTACTATTATTTTGTGTTTAAGTATGAAGGCTGTTCTTGTAACAATGTTATGCAGTATGGTTAGGATTAGTTTTTTGTGTGTTGCGTTTGGCTTTGGTTTTGGGGCTTTTTATAATTTTTAATTCAGATTTTGGGGAGAAATGTGGAAGGGGATTAATCTGTCCTTTGTTCTGGTAGAATCTGCAGAAAAGACAACTTGATAGTGGCAACCTGAATGTAAAGCCTGTTGATGATGCTTGCAATAGCTGGGGAAAACATAGTTAATTTATAAATGTTTAATCCAGGATTAAGTCTTTAGGCTGCTGACATTTGACTCCATGAATTTTTGTAGGATTCTTGTGATGAATACCTGCAATTTTAAACCAGCAGAATTTAGTTCATGGGTGATCATCCTCTTTCTTCCCTTCCTGGCAGTGATTGATAGACATATATGAAGACAAAGGAACAGTCAAATTCTAGCACTCATATATGTTTGCATGAAAATTATGATTTCTCATCTTGTCATAAAACGCTTAGCTTGTAAGTCAAGATGTTGTTTGCTTTTTGTGTGATTTTTGCCTTTTTGACGCACTTTTTAGTATATGAAGGGCTAGAAGAACAGACTGGTATATAAAATATTTGTATGCTTACTTAAATATCTGTGTGGGAATTGATTTTAAAATTAAATCTATTTATGTATGTCATCAGAGAATTTCTTATCTTTGGCTTAACTCTCTCTCTTGCTTGCCAGATATGGGCTGTATCACAGTGTTAATCCTTTGCCAAACTCCTGCACTGACTCTGGCTTTCTATAGGAGTACAGGTTTGTTTCTTTGAGATTTGTGGATGAGCCCAGTGGTTCTGTATGAGTTTGATTTTAAAATTTATGCACGTTATGGTAACAGAAGTCTTGACAGCTGTAACGTCATCTAAAAGACAGATCAAATGTAGTTTCTTATGAATGCAATTCAGACATATTCTGATCAGCTGATGCATACAAATTGCAATTGTACGACTTCAGTGACTTGTCCATAATTCAATGGAAAAGACCATATGACTATTCACAGTATGTATAGTATGTATTTTTCATAGAGCATCTTGGTCATACAGGTGAATACCAGCATAAGTGTTTCTATTTTCAAATGGTTGTGATGACAAAGTGAATTATTATACATAACAAAGCAAAACAAGAGCAGACGTGAATGAGCAGTGTGAGGTGGATTGATTTTGCTGATGATTCCAATGACATACTGTGGTTTGCAGTAAGTCCAAATTTGCTATTTGCACCTGCTGTTCTAAAGCTTGTACAGAAGAATTCCACCTAATTCAGTGGGACCCCAAATGTTTTGCTCATTCTAGATAGAAGTAATGTGAACTTAACATAAATCTTGAAATAGGGGTTGACAGACAAGGTGTACGCTTATAGGGGAAATCGAGGACTATGTATGCTTAGAAGGAGATAGTATTTTACCTTACGTGTGCCAACTTTAAAGGGCAAGTTATCCAGGAAGGAAAAATGTGGAGATTCAGTGGAAACAAAACTACTTGGCATTGTGGGCTAGAGCCAGCAATCATGTTGTTTTCTATCATCTGTGTGGAAAAATGGCAGGTCCAAAAATGTTTGCTGTTACTTGAAACAGCCTTTCTCTTAGTGAATTTTTCTTGAGGAATTTTGATTGACTGGTATTAAATGGGTAAGGGGAATTTTAATTCTTCTTGTTATCCAATACCAGGCTCTATAATAACAAAAAATATGCACATTTCATTTTACATAATGTGAATTCCAAGTGAGTATTTTATTGAAGAACTTAGTAAAAATAATTTACACAATGGGAGTTTGTGTCATCACAGCACTAGCACCATGTTTTACTGAAAAGAAGGAGAGAGTTGAATTAAACTTGAAATCTTGTATGCTCTCTGAACGTGGAGATGCACAGATCTGGTGTAATATTCAAGGGCAGGTATTTTTAGCTAGGATGATGCCAGATGATTTTTATTTTTGTGGGTTTGTTGTGTTTTTTTTGTTTTTTTTTTTTTTTTGACTTGTTGGGTATATTTTGTTTTGTTTTAGTTTTGTTAGTTTTCTTCTTCTTGCCCAGCCTGCAGGTGCACTGTAATTCTGGACACTCTTGGTGTCTTAAAATGACTTAATATGGCTATGAGGAAAAGCAAAACTATGTGAAAGAGTAAAGTATATTGAAATGTGTACAGTCTCCAGCCTGTTTCTGTGAATAGGTCTCAATGAATATTGCTTTGAAATAGTTGTAAAAAAGTGTTTCTTTGAATATCCCTAAACATAAAAAGCTGAAAAGCTTTCACTTTTAAAAGAGTCGTGCACCCTTGGAATATTTGTTTGAGATGGTGTTGTGTTTCATCTCTGTGATGTGAGCTTTAGCTGGCGGAAAGAAATGGACACTAATAAGCAGAATAGTAACATTAGTTCTTTTTAGCCAGATCCAATGCCAAGCCCTTTGCACCCACTATCCAGTTGCTGCCTTTCAGTAGAGGAATGCTTAGTAAGTGGAGGTGCCACGTAGGGTCCGTGTCCTGTGCACAGTGTGTGCTGGTTTGCCCCGTCTGTGTCTCGCAGGGCGCGGGGGTTTTGTTTTGCTGAGCACTGGCCCAGCAGGCACTGCATTCCAGAGCCCGGCTCCTGTGCATGCTAGGGAGTGACCCAGTGGACAGGCTGACAGGGAGACAGAGGTGGATATCTACTGCCAGTGGATAACTCTGCATAGGATCCACACCGGAGTTTTTAAGAAATGGGGAGGAAGGCTGTGGAATGGTTTTGTAATGTTTGAAGACTGAATGTGGAAAGTATTTATGTAGATTGTTCCCTAAATTTAGTAGCTGACAAGAGGATGGGAGTGCAGTTGAACTAGTTTTTGGCAAGTTAACTATACAAAAAAGTCCTCAGCAGGTAAATTTCAGGTATCTAAAAAATAACGAGCTGGCCATTGGCATGAGCAATAGCAAGGCATGAGGAGATAATTATAAGAAAAATACTTAGAAAGATTTTTTTTTTTGAGAGTTAAAAAAACCCCAAAAGGTGTATCTTGTAAATGTACTGCTTTTAGTCTTTCTTTTAGAGATTTCCGAAGAAATCTTTGATTGCTGTACAGAAATCAGAAGATACTGTTCTTGTAAATTCCTCTGTAATATATGAAGGTTCCTGATCTGTTTTGTCGTTGCTACTATTAAAGTTATGTCTGTTAGAGCTGCAAGGGTCTCCTCCTGTCTGCGATAAAATTCCTGCACTGTTAAGACTAAGTCTTTTTGGCGCTCAGGTTGTTATTTCCTTGCCTGGCTGTCACTAATGTGTCTGAAGTGTTTTTTAATTAAGCGTGTGGCTTCTGTGAGTATTGTAAATGCTTCCATTTGTTCCTAGTAAATATTCTAAAACAAAAGGTCCCAACTTAAATTTGGTGAGGCTTTTTTTGGCCCCTTTCAGTTCTGCCAGGTTTTAGCCTATTTCTGCAGAATATTCCTGTGATGTCTTTTCAGTAAAAAGTATTCTACCCATAACTTATAGTCTACTCGTTAATTAATTACAGTTAGGTTAATAGAAGTGGCAGTACAGCAATACAGTTGCATTATCCTTACTGTTTGAAGAATAGAGATATTTCGGGAAGACTTCTCAGGCTGTTACTTTTTTTTTTTTTTTTTTGAGATTAGTCTTAATGTCAGAATTTTTTGCTTAAGGAAAAGGCAACCAGAACACATAAATGTATTCCCTGTCTTGTGGTCTTAAACTCTTCTCTGTGCAAGTATGGGGAGGTAATAACCCTCCAACCAGTCTCTGTAATTAGCTAGTATCCTTTCTTCTAAGGATATTGGCTTTTATTATTCTCTGTATAATTCTTCCCTAGGTAATTCTTTTAATGAAAGATATTACAGGTAACTTAAAAATGCTGCGAGTTATTTGTGTATAAATTATTGTGAAGCAACTCCATCCAAGCTCTTTAAGTGCCTTTGGCAGTTGTGTGCAAATACACCAAGACCAGTCCTTGAACCTAAATCAAATAAGGCAGCCAGCATCAGTAAAATACTTGTCTGCTTCTGCAGGCACTGCTATCCTATCCTAGCACTGCCCTTCTAGAGGGTATTGCCTGGAAACTAAATAGAAACAGATTGCTTTCTATGAAGCAGATCTACATTAGGTTACTTCCTTGATTTTGTGATATAATAGAGGCAAAGTTAAACAATTGCTGCAGACCTTGCAGGTATTGAAACAAAAGTTTAGTTATATTAGATTACTGATCTTGGACTGCAGGGATATTTCCTTACATTTTTGTCTTAATGCCTGAACTGAAATTTACATTAGTTGAAATACTAACAAACTGCTTCAAGATTGACATTTTAAGCCTACGGTCAAAAGTAGCTATTGTGTTTCAATATGGAATATTTAAATTGTGGCTTGGGGTTTTTTTTGTTTGTTTGTTTTTGTGGGATTTTTTCAGTTTGTTTTTAGGAGTAGTTTACATCTGGGAGGTTGTCAATATGTGTATTCTAGACAACGAAAAATTTTACATTTTGGTTTAAGTTCCTTCCTTTGTAGTCTGTCCTTAGATCTCGACAACAATATTTTCTTGATTAAAGTCTAAATTAACCTCTGGTTTTTGAAATTAGTGTAATGATCATTTGATATGTATGTATTATTTTAAGATACAGAGCTAGAATACAGTCTATAAATGTGTTTATATATATTGAAATTTTATCGACGTTGTTTTAATTTTAGTAATAAGTGATTTTGGAACCTAGTACAGTGATTAGATCAGTTTGCTTGCCTTGAAACGTCAATCACTTAATCTAAACCTAGAAAACTTCTGATACATCCTTTTACTTAACCGTTTTATTCTAAAATAAAGAAAACTGGCATCTGTATCTTCGCATGAAAAACACCAAGGGAACTAAATGGTGATTGAGGCTGGCATGCAAGATAAGGCACTGAAGGTAAGGCTTCTTCCTGCTCTCCAGAGAGAGTCTATTTTCTTCCCTTCATTTCTATGCAGCCTGATGTATTGTACATTAATATTACATAGCTGGTGTCTAAACCACTTCTGTAACAGTTTTCGCAAAACCAGTGTGGGAGCCCATTGGGGGCCCAATAATTTAACTGCAGATTAAGGATACACTAGGTGCAAAATGCCTCCACCAGTGGCCAGGTATGGGATTGAATGGGTTTTTGCCATTTTTGTTCCCAAAGCTAAGAAGAGTGGACTTCATAAAAATTTGGGAAAATTCTAAATGATTATGAGAAGCACGTTTTTTCAAAAGTGCCACAGAAGAATGGAAGGTGGGTGTCAATCAGGAAAGGCCAAATATTAAAGGTTGCTCTCCCTTTTTTGATATTTGCTTTATTGACCGAACCATTTGTTAGAGTTCACCAGGCTGGTACTTATTCTTAAGAGGATGGATTTGGAATGAAATTGTCATTGTCTGTTGGTTTTTATTTTCGGTTTTGGTTTTTTTGTGGTTTGGTGGTTTTGGATGTGGCTAATTTTCTGCAGCACCTCTAGAATCTGTGAATTTATTCTGAGAGGCGAAAAAATGTGACATAGGTGCATGTGCCTCATTTATACAAATTATGCATATATTCATTTGTACAACTCCAGAATAGAGAGTCCATAATTCTGATTTAATATTGACTCTGTGTATTTACATTCATGTGTGCTTGTGCACAGTAGGAATTACTGGAAAAAGTTTTTAGACTTTGACCAAAAAACACCAGACACTTAAACAGCAGGGAGTTTAAAGATGTTTTGCATTTTTGTGTGTGTCTACACCAATGTGAATTATATTACTCAAACAGTATTTTCTTTGGCCAATATGAAAGTTTCTCTCATGTAAAGAAATATAGTAATTAATATTCAATTTGTTCAGTTGAATCTCTTCGAAATTCCAGATTAAGAGGCAAAAGTGTTGCTGGAGTTTAAAGGGGTTATAGTATTGTCCCCTTGCCTTTCTCAGAGATTTTTCATGGTTATCAGAAATCATGTCGGGACAGAGAGAACCAGCTTCCCCAGCTTAAATGAGGGGGAGACCCTTTCATATTAAAAATAATAATAATACAAATGCAAAATGCACTTATATAAATTCTCAGGTTCCTATCATTGTTGAATCTCTATGCATTTGTAATTTGTTACTGACACAATATCACTATCTTAAAGGGAAGGTTCATGTCTTTGCTTCCTCTGCAAACTTGGGCAGTTTCTCCATTTCCCTTTACAAGTTATGATTATTTGTCACCCCTTTCTTTGCTTCCACACAAGAAGGGGTGAGAGCTGCACGCTCAAGCAGGAAAATGTGCTTCCCAGCTTGCAGAAAGTGTTGGGGAATCAGGTGTAGTGTGCCTTATGCCCTCATTCTCAAGGTGTCTGTATGTTTGCCTTCTGTGAAGCAGTGTTGGTTTAAACCATTGCTGCATCTTATCTGTGTTTGTTCTAAGTCACTTTCAAACATAATCATCCCAGTGCTAAGCTTTTAGTGTGTTCATGTTTGAACATGTGGGAATTGATATGCCTTATTTTCCTTCTGTGCCTTCTGGAAATTAGATTTTTAGCGTTGCCCTAAGATGGCTTTGAAGCCCTACAGGCAAGCTGGAATATCAAAGGGCTACAGGAATTCAGCCATAATTGTTTTATGGCTTGCCAGAAATCAGCCCTATTTGTATAGGTAGCATAGAAAATAGCTGTGATTTGACAATTTGGTGCGATTTATATCCACCATAAAAAATAATAAAAAAAGATAAAGGGGTATTTTGGAAGCAGGAACTAAGCTGTAAATGCTAATTGCTTCTCCATTTTCTCAAAGGAACAGAAAGGAAACAGGGTTTAGAAAGCATTCTATTGAAGAAAAGTTAAAAAGGACCTTGTCTACTTTAAGGGTGTTTAATACTGTACTTGCACTGTGAAATTGCACTTTTTCTTTTCATTTAGCACGTTTAGATCGCGCCATCCAAAATGTACATATTAATATGAACTTAATTACTAGTAAGTCAGAAGGAGAATTCATGCAAACTTATGCAGCAGTATAAGTAGTCCAGGTGACCTCACTTCTGGGAAATTGGGATTAGTTATTTTTCTTTTGTGAGTATAAGCTTGATGCCCTTGCTGTATTCTGGAAGTCTTGCTCCAAATTGCTTTCCATTTGTGACTGAAAAGTAAAAGTGCGCCAGCCAGAAATTGCAATTTGATACCTTGGGGAAGCCCTCTTGGGAGTGTTGGCAATCTTATTTGGAAGCTGGGGTTAGGAAGCACTGGATCCCCCCAAAAGAGTTTTTCTTTCTTCTGTGCTGATGAGCACCTGGTGGCAGTAACTTACTTGCGTTTGTCTTGTTTTACACTTGGCTGTACTGAGTACGCTAAACCTGTGAATGTATGTGTAGGGTTATCCCAGAGCACAGTGAGGGGGGTGATGTAGGGAAGAAGTGGTCTCTGGTTTACAACTCAGTGGCTTGTGGTAAGAGCAAGTGCTGGAAGATAATTTCTTAGAAAAACGTAGCATTTAAAGAGATGTGACTTGGCATTAGAAGAATCTAATTGCCATAATTAGGAGACCAGCTGCCGTGTCTGCATGCATGTCTGAAGAGATGTGGAACTGCAGGTCACTTGGTAAAGTAACAAAACCAGTTGGTAGCAGATGAAAATTCCAGTACTTAACAATTACAGGGGCATCAAGGGAATAGTGTTGCAACCACTGTTGAACGTTTAGTTGGCAATAGTCTGTATTCTGTGAATACAGCAGAGCATGAAAGGAAAAAATGATCCAACTTAAAAATGAAAATTTGACACCCAGAAAAATCAATGACCCAGTACAGTATGCTGAGCATAGCAGAGGCTAACAATTCTGTTCAGTACTCATCCTTTTGCTGGTCTGTAGGCCTGCAGATATCCAAGCTGTTTGTAATAGACTAGGCACCCCTGATTTCTTTGTCTCCTCTCTCCTTCTGGTTCTAGAAAGCTGCTGGTTTCTTTTGGAACGTTAATGTTGTTCAAGAAGAAATGAAACTTCTGTTTGCTGTTGGACTTAACTTCATACATGAGCAAGGTTTGGCACTTCTAGTACCGGCCTGCCCTATCAAATCCCAGTATTACTGTTAGCTCTTACTCTGAAAATCTCTGCAAGAGATTTTTATCTCAAGAATTAATGCCATTCATCTTGCTACCAGTGGCACTCCTGTCTCTAAAAAGACTGATTTCTTTATTTTGCCTTTGTTTTGTGGAATCTGGAGGTGACTGGACATTTTAATAAGCTGAGGGATTTGTTCAAAGTTCATTCCTTCTAGATCTCTTGATTTAAAGCTGTTGTTCTGAATGGCTTTAAGTCTCTCTGGTTATACCCGTAGTTGGTTTCCAGCTTTGACATTCATCTGTTAAAGATGGAAGAAATACTTGAAGATTTGTACGTGTGCTGGTCATATAGACTGTGGATCTTTTTCTGTAACTAAATCTTGCTTTTAAGACATAGCTATTTCTTGTCAGTTTATGGTATTTGAATGTTGTCTCCTGATTTGAGCTATCTTGCTAGTATCTGTAATTTGGCCTGACAAGTATTGTCCCTCTTATAAAGCAGTGCTTAAGGTTTGATTCTTGGGCTTCTCAGTGAGCTAACAATGTCCTTGCTGGGATGGGATTTTTTAAAAGTAGCTGGTGAGGATTTGGATTCTGTGAACTTTGTATTGCATCAAATGTGTATTCCTTTTACTTTTTTGAAAAGCTTTGCCAGAAATGGAAACCATACAGTTGATCCAAGAAGCAGGACAAATACCTGGTGCAAATGCTTCTATGCAATGAGATGTGAGAAATTGCACAACTTGGTGTTTAGCATGAATAGAATTGCCCGTTCTATGTCGTTAGAGGATTTATCACTTCAGGTGACTTGGGTGCAACTTGACAGTGCGGTTGATAGTTTAAGCATTGTGTAGCTTAAGTTGTTTCTCATGCAATTTATATTCTAAATTGTTAGAAAGTCATTCAGTTGTGGAGCAGTAACAGGGTGGAGACTTTGAATGTATCTCAAGTAGCTTTCAAACTTGTGGCATTCTTAACTAAACTGGCATGTGAAGGGGGACTCTCCAGCCGTCTGCTATAACATCATGGCTATAATGATTTCACTTTCAACAAGCTCCTAGTAATAAATAACTTCGAGATCTAATTTGTGTTGTTGTGAAACAGAATTAAATTAAAAGTTGTTATGATTCCTGGGCATCTCTGACATGTGAGCTAGTCCAGAGGAGGAGGTGTATTTGCTGTGTACCTTCTACTTTATGTGCTTGTGTGGTCTCATTTGGTTGCTGTTTTCCCCTTGATTATCTTTGTGCAAAGGAACTGTAGGTAGTCTGTGGTAGGTGAAGTGCCTTTGTGAGTTTTTCATTCCATACTGTCCCCATTCTCAGCTTCTACACTAGCAATCATGTGGCATTTCTGATTATCTTGGTCTCTGTGCACTAGTTGAAGCACCCAGAGGAGTTTATTTTCCATTTGCTAATATGTGTATCCTGCACTTGTGCATGCATTGTAGTTCTTGGGTAAGAATCTGAAGTGCATCTATTCTTTCTGTGAGTGCTAAGAGTGCCTGAGAGACTTTAAAAGGTAATGGGTCTTTACAAGAGGTCTTGTTTATACCACTTCTTTGTGCTTGCTGCTGCTATGTCATTATTTCCTGTGTAAAGTTTATAGCAAAAAAACCCTGAGCATGATCCCTTTTAAACATCTATAAAATAAGATCTCTAGCTCCAGAAAGTGATTTGCAGCGAGTGGGCTCATCTACCAAGCTGAAGACTAATCTTACTGTGCCTTAGTTAAGGATGAAAATAAGTAGTTCTGGAGTTGCTCGACACCCCACTTAAATACTTTGTTCTCATGTTCCTCTTTCTCAAGGATTGCTGTCCTGGTTTTTAGACAGCTGATTTTATTCTCAGAGCTCTTGTGAATACAGTTGGATTCATGCATACAGCAAACAACTTAGTAGAGTGCATGTGTGAGTTAATGGGTGTGGGTGCAGCCTGCTGTCAAAATGGATGGCTCATCTCATTCAGTGGAAGCTTGTCACAGAAGATGAGATACTGTGTTAAAACAAAAGACATCCTTAAATTCCTTGAATGCGTAAGTATTGCTTTGATGTTGCTGCTGATGTATTGTGGTCTTGGCTCTGACACTTGCACAAGAAGCTTTAACTTACTGTAGAACTGTACTTTTAGTGAATTTCACTTACTTCTAATACCTGCAGACTTTGCAGCATGTTTGGGAGTTACAGGAGACTGCAGTATTAATTTTTAAGATCCAAAGGAAATTGCTAAGCTTAGGCAAAAGTTTCCACTCTAGCTGACAAATGGTTATCTGCCAACTAGGAACCATACAGATCTGTAATAAGAGAACGGTAATAGAAAGCTTTTCACTTAAAAAGAAAAAAATGTAATATTTTAAAAAGCTCTTTTCTTCAGTTTTTCCAGTGATACATTTTGTTTTTCTTGAAGTGGCCTGTGATACTCTGTTTACTCAGTGGATAAGGAAGGCCAGAAAAGGGAGCTGTCTTAGTGTTTTTAGAGTTTGTACATTTCTGAAGAGCAGTGAATTCCCTCTTTATTTGAATGCTTGCAAGGTTACCAGTATGAAAGTCATGTGGTACTCCAGCAAACTTCACTGCCCAACTAAGCAGGGGGTTTAGAAACTTCCATTGTGGTCATGCTAAAGCTGATCTTACACCTTCAGGTATCTGTGGTATCCATGCAACTCGTGTTTATGCTTTTTATGTTCTATGTACATCCTTGAATTTTTTACTCTTGTTTATGTTGGTTTGTTTTTGTGTGGGAGCATTTAAACTAATTGGTTTCTCAACTGGTAATCTTAAATCCCCAAATAAATTAATCAGACTACTTCTTGGATTTGATATTTGCAGGGAAATAGGGAAATGACCTCATAACATCTTTTTTTCTACAGTATTTGACCAAAATGAGCAAGCATTTTTTTCTTTTGTCTCCAGATCTGATGCCGGAGATGAAGGTTATTGCAGTGACACTTAAAAATATGCCACTTAGTTCAGTGTGCTGTTTTCAGAGCCTCCACTTGGCACACTGGCACAGCGAAAGCAGTGTTCATGAACTGAAGGTATGCTAGTGATGGAGAGTAAGCTGCAGTCTGTCAGTGGTGTGGGAGCTGAGTGCTGCCTGCCCAACACTCAGAATTCTCTCTACTATAGGCTCATAACTCAGTAGGCTTTTATAGCATTATGGTGGAAGGTGGACATATAACTAAAATGTGACAGCATTATTGATTTGATATGTCTGTGATAGATTTATCTGGATGCAAAGTGTTACATTTCTCAAAGGATAAACAAAAGAGGTCAGCACTGACTCAGGCTACTTCTTATGGTTTTGACAGTTGTATACCAAAACCACGACTTTAACACTCTGCAGAGGAGCCGATCCATACTGAAGCTGAACCACCTGTTCATTTTCCCAAAGAAATTCATAACTTGGCAACAGTCCTGACTTCATAAAAACAGTGCAAACTTTTATTTCTCATAGTATTTTTATTTATAGCTCATCACTTCCTAATTCATGCCATCAGCCTGAGTTCAGTGGAAATACGAAGTTGAGAGGTTCTCTGTGGATGTCGAGTTGAGTCTTTCTTCTACAGCAGAAGAATATCTGCTTGATCCAAGAAAGTAAAATAAACTTTTGATTCCGAATGGGCAGGGCTTAAAGGTCCAGCAATTCCAGTGGTACTTCTGGCACTAGGTACACCATGTCAGACTTCTAAAGCACCATTCCACAGCATCTAGCCAAGGAACAGCATTGTTAGGATCATGGGGTGTTTTTTGCATTCCTGACAATGGTAGAACATGGTTGGGCTAGAATACTTCAAACACTGTTTCTTAATATAAGCCTGAAGACTCGTGCCAATTGCTTGGTAAAAGTGAAATACTCTTGCCAAATTGTAGAGCAGCAAATGGTTAGTACATCTGTCTAGAGTCTTCTCCTATGTTTCTGCTGATTTCAGCATGCATGATTTTATGCTCATGTAAAATAATTAAAAAAAAAGTTGTGGCCTTTGTTAGTTGTTGTGATCTTTTAGAATTACTGATTTTGTTGCCTCATTAACAACAAAAGAAAATTCTTCACTTGTGTAGCTGATAGTAATCACAAGTACAAGGACTGTTTTCTGTCCAATATGGACAACTTGTCTTCACTGAATATCTGAAAAGGTAGAATAGTCTGCTGCATTCTTTTGCTTGCTCCCAGGCCAGCAGTGTTCAAAAGACAGGATGTGACATCAGGACAGATTTTAGCAATGAAGATTTCTGTTGTCATCAAGATAGGGTTAATAAATATGGAATGCAGAGGTGTTCCACTTAAGCAAGGTGAGGGAAGAAGAAGCTTTTAAATCACATGTCCAAAAATTTGTCTCTCATAATGGTCAATTTGTTTTTCTTGCATCTATAGTCATATGAATAGGGCCAGATGCAAAAATTTTCTGACTGTTTTTTCAAAAGGCCTATTTCAAGTGTTTTTATTAAGGGAACAGTTGAAGTCAATGGTGTTATGCTGCATGCTATGCCTCTCAGGTTGCAGCAAAGTAATTTGAAGTTTCAAGCTTTTGTCGTACAAGCCCTTAGAATCTACGTGTCCATAAGGCATTTTATTAAAAATCTTAAAACTGGATCTGAGCTTCTCTAATGGAATTGTAGTTATTCCTTTTCAGCATAGCATATAGTTGGAAACAAATAGCTTAGATTTTTCAGAAGTTAAATACATGGAGTGTCAGTGCAACTGAACCCCCTTACCAAGCTTTTGAGTGGGTTAACTTGAGAATGCACGGCCTTGAAATCAACAAGAGTGCAAACAAAAAGAAAAGATAAGAGAGGGTCATGTTCGTCCAAAACATGGATAGTCCACAGTGGTTAGCTCAAGTTGGTCTTCCACTTTTCAAATTTTAAATGCTTTTTGCAGGCATTTCCAGGCTTATAGAATTGCCTTAGGTAAGGTGAAGGTGGGTGTTTTTCGTGAAAGCATGTATAGTAACTGCTTGGGCTTTCTCTGTCTTCTTCATTCTGTGGAGGGAAGATGTACTGTGGGCATTTGTCAAGAATCAAATTTCAGGGGAAGTATGTGGGACAAGTGGTGAGCACAGACTCACCAGGAGCTTTAGGGTGGGTATTTTCCCTAGTTCAGTGTTAAGCAAAGCAGTCTTGCCCACAAGTCCTTAAACAATTAATTGGGTGTTGTCTGACTTACATGTCTGCAGACACAGTTCTGTATTAACATTTTTGTGAGACACAGAAACTGCTGTGGCTGTCTACAAACTTCGGTGAACTTGGTTCTCCTGTAGCATTACAGACTGGTGAAGAGAGGGAAATTCCTGCACACTGTTAGAAATTTGAAACCTCAAAGAGCATGAGATTGTAAAGGACAATGAGTCCGGAGATTTAAAAAACTAGACCGGAGATTTCTTTGATTAGATCCAACAGGTTGTTACTTACCCCATACTTGTACCAGTTGTAAAATAACTGACATAACAATGAGATAAGTTGTTCCTAGAACCAAGGGGAGAAAACAGTTCCACAAAAAAATTAGAAGATGCAAATTCACTCTTCTTAATCATGTCTGAGATAAGTATCATGAGGAAATCCTCCTGCAAAAAAAAATTTGTGTAAGATTTTTGTTAGTTTTTTAATACATTGTAATTCAAGCAGATTTTTCTTTCACTTGCTTTGTTCTTGATAGGTGTTGTAATTTCAGCTTTTTACCGTTTGGGGTTTTGTGGGTGTCTTTTTCTTTTCCTCACCCTGAAAAGCTTTGTGATTATTACATTATTTTAGGGTTTTTTATCTGCTTAAGAAAAGGTCAAAACTGTTAACATCTCTGTATGATGTCCGTGGCAACACTGCGTCCTACATGAAATTGGCAAGCAAGTTGTTCTTGCTTTGTGTATAACTAATCCTGCCTTCTGATACTTAAGCTTTTATAGAAGGAGAGTCTGAATTGCCTTTACTGTGGTTATGCACAGTTATGGACAGCAATTAAGAGTTCAATGAGAGCTGTGCTTTAACACCTGGATGTTGTTTTGAAAAAATAGCAGCCCCTCCTCCCCTCTGGCACCCTCAGATATCTTAAAAGTCTAATACATGGGCTTGTATTTTTTACATGCTTTGAAGAATTTGTCAGTTTGTTAATTTCTTTTGAAAAGATTATTAGTTTAATGAAACCTTTTGTGTCTTTATTAACATACTTTGCTTTGAACCATGAGGTTTCTTTTAAAAAACATCAAAAATTCCTACACCTCAGGCCCAAAAATACAAATTCTTGAACACAGTGGTAAAACACTCTGAGGCACGTGCATGAAGCTGCATACTTGCCTAAGTGTTTGCAGGCTTAAAGCCTTTGGTTTTTTCTGAAATTCTGTCATTCTCTTTTCCCATTGCGTTGGAAAAAAAAGATTCTACCAATTATGGCACTTATTTTTTCTCACAATACACTACTTGGGAATTGACAATACTGTTTGATTTCTGTAAAATATGTAAAATTGTGCTGATTACTATAATTTGAAGCAGTTTGTTCTTAATGTCATACTTAGAATTGTTTAACTTTTTTTCCTGAACCTTTTTCCAGTACCAAAAACCTTTGTTTAACATCTTTCTGAAATCTGTTTTTTTGGGGTAGCTCTTTTTCTTCCCTTTCCTCCTCTGCCAATACTCCAGTGTTAGTAGGAGAAAAGTAATGGATTATTGCTAACATTTCGTAGAGAGAAATTGTACTTAAGAGATGACTCATTTTGTACTTAACAGGCGACTTTGGATTTCCTGACTTCCTGGAAGTTGTTTGGGGATGGCTATGATGTAAATAATTTTTTTATTGGTGAAATATTTAGAGTTTGTATTGTTGATTTAGTTCATGGTATGGTTCATTTATTCCAGAAGGCTTTCCCCAAAACAGAAAGCCAGGTAGTTGCTATCAAATGCTTATGATGTTAATTTAAGCTTTGCCATTATAATACTGTAACAGAGAAATATCCAGCTGTATTATGTTATGGGTATGTTTTTGTAAACCTTAAAAGATAACTGACTTCATGGAAGGTTACTCTGTCTGGAAAGCTGAAATAGGTGTGTGTTAAACTTTAGTTCATGTTCTTGATGTTGGAAGGTGTTTGCATTAGATTAACATCCTTACAACATAGTAGTTGACATACCAATGTATGTATTGTAACTTAACATCCAGCACTAAATGCATTTTAAATGTAACTGTAGAAAATGTAACAAAGCTGAGGGAATGCTACACATGATCAACATAGAAATACTTAGGAATAGTTTTTTATTTTGGTGGTAAGTTCAGCACTCAGTTACCTTAGGTAACAAGCCGATGTAAGAAAGAGGAAACCAGGCTTTTTTCAGGAGTACCCACTGATGGGACAAGAGGCAATGGGGACACATTGAAATATGGGAAATTCCATCTGAGCTGACCAAATATCTTTTTTTTTTTCTTCCAAAACTGTGCAGACAGTCAAATGCTGGATGACATTACTCAGAGTCCCCATCCTTTAAGATGCTCAAACTTCAACTGCCCAAGTCCTTGAGAAACCTTTTCTGCCTGGAGTGGGTAGTGGTGAGAGGAAGGGACACTGAAGCTGACTAGAATTCAGGACAAAAAGGGGAATTTCATGGTGCCCTCCGATGTCAACTGCTCTGTGACATAGCAGAAGATGTAGCTAGAGGCCTGATATTAGCAAAGAAGTTATGCATGCAGCCCAAAACTGTTTTCCTGATTACCTGTCTGTCAGAAACTGTGAAACTGACGGGTGCAGTATGCTGTGGATGTCACAAGCTTGCGGGTTTTCAGCAAGCGATGAGAGAAGTTTATACTAGGAAAGTTGACCAAGGAGTCAGAATGTAGCAGTTACTGCTTATCACAGAGTGGTTTGGGCTGGAAGGGACCTTAAAAATCATGTCGTTTCAAACCCCCTGCCATAGGCAGGAATGCCTTCCGCTAGACCAGCTTGCTCAAAGTCCCATCCAGCCTAGTCTTGAAACACTGCCAGGGATGGGGCATCCACAACTCTGGGCAAATGCTCAATTTTTTCATTTAAATTTGTTCGTAATTTTCAGTGATGCATGATTTCAAACAGAGAAAATGTATGTGTGAAGCCTGACTGTATTCTTCCTTGTTATTATTGTTTTCTCTTGACATCCGTTTTTGGCTATGGTCAGGGAAGAAGTAATGAGCCAAGAGGCCATTTGGTTTCATCAGCTTTTGGATTTTTGTATGGGGTGTTCCGTTGCATGAACAGAGGTCACTAGAGAAACGTCATTTTTAGTCCTTCGTGATTTTGAAGATTTGCTTAGAATGTTTTGACTTACAGTGCTTATGGCTCTGAATCTTAAGTGATGGCATTTCCCACTACAACTAACAGAAGAGACTCTCCCATGTTGCCTAGGAAAATTTGGGGTCTGCAAGAGGAACAGTGGATAAATCTATTACTAGAGAACAAAAGGCTTTTTGGAAGGTTTTATAGAGAAAAAGATAAGAAAATTTAAATACAAACATGGACAAACTTGAACTAGCTGAGATTTCACATCTCTAAGATGAGTTAAGAGGCACTGCTGTCTCAGGAAATGCTTGGGAGGTAGATTCAAATGTGACAGCATCTTAATGATACTTGAGACAAATTTCTATTTTTCTATCTTCCTCTTTATCCTTCCTTATAAGTCAGTTGAATTCATCCCTGGATTGTTTCTTTGCTGTACTTGATGCTGAAATTGATTTTCTAAGGAATGAAAGTATTTCCTGTCTGAAAAGGAGTTTTCCAACTATTACGAATCCAAGCCCTTCTCATCCTCTTTTCTTTTATTAGTAATTCTAGTTCATGTTTTTTTTCTTCCTGCCTGTCATGCTTAAGTGATTAACTGCATATGAGAAGCTGCCCTTGAGATTTGAAAGATTGATCCGTGGAAAACGCAAATGATTTTCAGTCCCTTTACATTAAAGAAAGATCTGAGGATTGGAAGGAAAAACATACTGTTGTATAGGATTACACCTCTGTGCTTGTAAGGTTCAGTTTCTTATATTGGGAGTGAAGAAAAATCTGCCCCCAATTTTTGATTTTGTTTTTCTGTGTTAGGTAACACCGGAATACCTGCAATAAGTTGAGAGTTGTCTGTTCTAGAGTCTTTTGTGTCTTGTTGATGCTCACCTGGCTCAGTTTATTGTTAAAATGAGATTTTGGCTGAATTTGGGGAGGAAAGGGAGGAGCAGAGAGGAAGTGAATTTTAAAGGAGTGCCTCAATGCCCTGCATGTAAATATAGAAAATTTAAATAGATGTTTAAATTGTTAGAAGGCTTAATCATGCCGTAGCCCCTTGCTGGGAGAAATAATCTTTGTTTGTCTGTCTATCTATCTATCTATCTATATCTATATGTATATATATGTATCTTTTGGGAATGAGATAGAATTTATGCAGGACAGGCTAAGAAAAACAAAACAAATGGTGTAGAATTTGGATGAATAGAGCATTGGAACATATGATTTAATGTACAAGGCAAAAATTGTTGAATGATTTTATGTGCAGAAGAAATGGAATGTTTATTCTCAGAGTGTCAGTGAAATGATGTGTGGCAACCTCCCTAGAGGAGTATACTCTGAAAAATCTTAGGCTGTATTGGATAATTGTTTTTTTTTTCTTAGACTGTTGGGAGCTACAGCAGTTTTGGTTGCAAGTCTTCCAGGTGTTTTTTAATGGTAATGGTGTATAGTGAAATACAGTGCTGATGTTGGCATGTTTCAGACAGATAGGATTTTTAGGTTTGGTGTTAGATTGTTTAAACTCAACTTTTTGTGAAAGATTTACAAATTCATCAGTTTTTTCATCAGTTCATTGATGATTAGCCTGATTATTTTTGGTGTTTATTAAGTCTCCTTTCTTCCTTCTGATATGACTGTGATTCACAGCTGTGTCTGTGTAATGTTAAAAAAAAAGGTCTAGTCAATACATGTGCTTAAAACATACAGGCATGTGTTGAAACTTGGCTTTGTTTCAGGCAGACATACTTACTAAGGGGCTGGTATTTTTCCTGGATATTCTTTTTAGCTGCTTCTGAAATACGAGATGTTCCCTGGCTTCCCATGTTAATATTATTGCGGGATCCTTTAACTAAAAGTGCACACAAGGGTAAGAGAATGTGCGAAAAGACAGTCTTTCCCTCACCCAAATGTATTGTGGTAGAGCTGGTTTGAGAAGGAATGAAGATAGCCTTCCTGAAGACATGCTGTGAATTGATAGCATAAATATATAAGAACTTATAGAGGCATCAAGATGTCCAGTTTTTCCAATTTTAACCATCCACAACTTTGGAATTTGCCACAAGAAAAGTGGGAATATGTATGGTGTTTACATTGGTGTGTTCAAACTTCTTAGTCAAAAAAAGCAATGGTTCTTTCCAACCTCTGTGTTCCAACCTTGCCTATGTGTTAGGAAAAGTGTTCAAACCTTTCCTGGTAGTCAGGGAGCTGTTATGGATATGGCTTGTCTTCAGGCAGTGCTGTTAGCCAGGACTGACAAATGGAAGAAAGCGTGGGCAACCTTGGTCTCCGAGTTGTGTCTTGGTTTAGTAGTTGAGGTGAGGAGAGCAAGTAAAATCTGCATGTAGACAGGAGATAACATGCAATGATCCTGCCAAGCAGTGTTGTCTTCTTTCTTTATGACTGGTTTTGTGCCCTACGGAGGTAGGCTCAGGTCTGCTGCCAGTCTCTGTAGTAGTGTGACTCATTTTTTTCAGATTTGTCTTAATGTTCAGGATGCGTGTACACACACACACACTTCAGCATTATATGTGTAAAGAGAAAACAAATGGCAGTAGTCCATTTTGCTCTTAATGACAAGTAGCACATTTACACATAAACACAGCTCAAGAATTGAAAGTGTTCTCATGATCTTCCCTCTTCTGATTTGGTTTATATCCTGGAATTTATTTAATTGTAAAACAAACCTAGTATTTTTACATTTGATAGAGAAAATATATTTGAGGCATTTAGAGAAATTATAGGGTTTGTGAGTACCAAATTTTTGTGTTAGCTTTTGGATACTATTGCTGAGGTTGAGCCAAATGGGAAGAATTTGGAATGCCGAAAGTTTTGTCTGGAAGACTAGAAGAGTAAACCATCAGAAGCTGGGGACATATTGTCTACAATGGGGTACAGTATCTTCTGGGAAGAGCATGTACTACTTGGTACTGACGCTATAGATGCCATCTTCAGTATGTAATGACAGATAAGTACAAAAAATCTGTGATCCTGGCTGGTAGCAATTCCTTACCTCTGCAGATTGTAGGTGTAAACATGGCCCTATATGAAGAGTAGGTAAAACCACCAGCAGGCTTTTTGCCCTGGCAGAGGCTTGGAGACAGCAGGAAGTGTTCAAGACGAGGAAGTACAGGCTTAGGGAATCAATCCAGAGGAAACCTGATTTCAGATGTTGACAGAACTTCTGCGTGCAAGCATGCTTTGTGGTCTGTACAAGATCCTTCTTTGAGCTTTGAGAAGTGTTGAAAATGTAGTAGGAGTATTTTAATGTTGCTGTCCTAGACAGCATTAACAAAACAGCAAAACAGTATGGAATTTTCTGAAACAAAGAGAGATGTAAGAAAGATCTAAGATTAAAGATGTAAGAAAGATGTAAAGAATTTTTGACAGGGCCTGTTGTGGTAGGCGTAATGGTTTTAAGCTGAAAGAGGGTAGATTTAAATTAGGTATGAGGACTTCTTTGTAAAGAGAGTGGTCAAACACTAGCACAGGTTGCTCAGAGAACTGGTGGATGCCCCATCCCTGGGAATATTCAAGGTCAGATTGGACAAGGCTCTGAGCCACCTGCTCTCTTTGAAGATATCCCTGTTCATTGCAGGGAGGTTAACTAGGTGATCTTTTAAAGACCTCTTCCAGCCTAAACTAGTCTACGATCTTTTTGTCTATCTAAAAACTTTGGTTTGTAACGTTTTTCTTTGGTGATCTAAAACACTTCATCTCAAATTTTGGGTGGAAAAGAGGTGTTGAATAACCTTAGAGAATAACATAAGAGAGAGTATACTCTCTCCAGGTTGACTGTGAAAGTCAGTGACCACCACTGTTACAAATGACCTTTACACAGATAAATATAAAAGTGAAACCCTCAAATGCCTTTCATGTTGTTTTCAGCAGTAAGTTACTGGTCTCAGTATAGGCAGTGGGTATAAAGCAAGCTCTCTCCCCTCTGCCCCCCATCCCATCAAAAAAAAGTCACTAGAAGTGTTTCACCCAAACCAGCAACAGCCCAGGGGGAGGGCTGGAAATGGAAACTTAATTGGATCCTTCTTACTGTTTTAAGCAAAGGTATGGGCTTTTTTCATACACTCTGAGTGCAAGTTCTGTCACTTGTGTCTCAGAGTAGTTGTATCTATTGACGCATTGCTTTCCAACACTAGAGAGGAGTTACCACTTTCAGTCTTCAATTGATTTTCTCTAATATTTTTTGTGTGGACTGTACGGCTATTTGTACAAATTACAAGACAATGACTGGAACTTCCTGACTGATTTCATCCAACAGCTTTGCCTGTCGTGTAATAATCACATGTTGTAGTACTGTAAATTTATTTTAAATTTGATCTGTCCATGAATGCACACATGCAGGAATCCATAGGCAGTAGCACTAAATCTAATGCATAAATAAGCTCTGCCAAGCATTACCATTGTATGTCCTTATAAATACCAAAGTTTGTTAGCTTGTCAGACAAATATGTGACATTTCAGAAAAGTATCCCATGTTCACAGAATCATTCACAAGACTATGTCAACTCATTCCCAGTACCTAACAAAGTAGTCTCTGTTTCTGTTTGTTGTGTTCCCTTTCTCCAGTCAGGTGTCTGGAGTCAGCTGCGTGTGGGCTGCTATGGGTTCAAGTTTACTCTGTCTTCACAACCTCTCACTCAAAGCAGGGAGGGCCCATGTGCTTGTGCTGTGTGGTTAACCAAACACCAGAATGGTGCTCCGCAGAATTATGTGGCACTGCAGCGCAGCTCTTATCTAAACCAAAACAAGGAGGGCTCCTCTGGCACACTTAAAGCTTTACCAGGCAGCTCTCATCTAGCCTTTTGTATACAGTATGTTTAGCATGGGGAAACCAGCTCCTCTGTTGGCAGGTGATTACTGCTGGCTTTTGCTGGCCTTTGGGAGGAAAGAAGGGGAGGGGAGGAATAGTGGGGTCTTGACATATACCTTTTCTTTCTCATTCCTCATCTTCATGATTATGAATGTTTCTGATTGTGGTGTTCTGGAGAGAAAGTCTCAGTGAGGTTTGCTTGTAAGTTTTAAGAACAAGGTGGATTTTTTTGACTCACTTATTAATCTGAGCACAGTATGGGGTAAAAGCACTGAAAGCTATTTCAGTTTTCAGGTAAGATTTTGTGGGGCTCAGCCATGATAGTATTTGGCTCATTAATTTTAACTGTGGAAATCAAAGTATTTCACAGAAAAGAGATATGTATCTCTCTTTACAGATATGGAGAGGTGGTAAATTGTCCTGAAGGGCTGATGGCAGAACCAGGAAGAGAGTCCAGCTCTGCTGGGCACTGAGCCCAGAGTTCTCACCATGACACCAGATTGGATATAAGGTCTCTAGCTCATTTCCTACGTCATTTATACTGCTGCTGGGGAGTAATACTCCAGCAACAGTAATATGTGGTTTATACCTTGAAGTTGTTCAAGGGAAAGGGCTGAAGAGCAAACATGAGAATTTTGAACTATAGGAGTTGCAAGTTTTACATGTTTCCTGGAGAGAATTGATCCCTTTTTGCATGAAACTAAGCACAGACGCCTTCATGGACTGTCCACAGGTAATCCCTTAGATTCCTTTTCCACATTTTTCGGTTTGGCCCCTTTGCACAGTTAATGACTTATATTTGAAAAAGCTCTCCAACTGTGTATCCCCTAAACACTTTAGGGTTCTTCTGCATGAGTGTGTTTGTGTTTGCACACCCAAATGAAACAGGGGATGTGGAACTGGCAGGTGACCAATTTCTCTCCCATTGTCTCCTCTCAGAAATTTTCCTCTCACAATTATTATCCCCTCTCTGTATTTTGATTCCTCTTCTTTCAATAGAAAATTATTTAGCTTATCTTTTCAACAGCCCAGCAGACATTTAAGGTAAAATGTATTTCTCTTGGAACACCAGCAGGCTGAGTGGACTGCTTTGTTTGCTGAGGTCAGCATGTGGTGTGCTTGTGCAGTAAGACTGGCATGTTCTGCCTCACATACCGAAGCCTGAAAGCATGCACACAGTCCTTATTTGGGCCTTAGCTGATTTATAGGATACCCTGGTCATGTTTCTAGTCCCTCAGGTGACATTCATTCCTCTTCTTTTTCGTTCCTCTCACTTCCAACAGTGCTCATCACAGTTTAGACCTCAGCAAAATTTACACTGTTTTCTCAGGACACTGAAGACTACGGTGCCTCACTGTAGGTCAGTTTCAGTGACTACAATATTTTTTTTTGACCTACCGGTTCCACAAAAGCCTCTTCTACTGACTGACTGTCATGAGAATTTACATACAGTGCAACTTCTGCTTGGTCTACAGCACCTTTGTTTCAGACTCAAAGAGACAGGAGGTACTGAGATTACTTAGTGATCTTAGTAAAGGTATGCTAATAGTCTGCTTTCTACTTTACATGTAGTCAAGTCTGTAAAGAGTGATAGGTGCTGGCTGCATTTTCTGATGACTGTGGTGATGATCACTGATCACCTGGTGGTGACTGGTTTGGACCACTTTTCACACAGAACAAGGAGAAATAGGCAGGGAGATTTTTGAAGTGCTCTTACTTGTTCTGTGAAGAGTGGCTGCTTATCAACCGTGACTACACCAGATCAGGTGCTTTCCCTAGCGCTGGTCTGTTAATTCTCAACTGCTGCAGGAAGTTACTCCTCTAATATTGATTTCTTTCCTATTTTTATAGAAGTAAAGCAGCTTGCTAATTACTGACAACCTGGTTAGAGCTCTTCTGTAATAAATCTTAACTATGGAGATGGTACTTGTGTCCTGACTATTAAATGTTTAGGAGTTCGTTGTAGACTTTCAAAGGAATCTCTCGATTTCAGTGGGTACTAAGAATGTATGAAAACTGTAGGACTTAGGTAATAGTTACTTACCATCAGACAATTTCATTTGTATTTTAGAACCACTGAAATGCAAGTTCTAAAGATACATTCTTCCCATTATATATTCCTTTCTTGCACCCTCATTAGAAGCCTGCACTATGTTTCTAGTCCTGAGACACTTGTTAACTTTCTCTATGGTGAATAGTCTTTGCTGTTTCAGTGGTGTTCAGTAGGAGTTTGAGACCTCCTCTTCAAAAATTTAAAAGCATAGCCACTTGTTTTATTATCCTATTGCAACTCGTGACTGAAGTGGAGAAGCAGCCTTAGTCAGAATTAGTTAACAAGCCTTGCGTACTATGGGATGGAGGCAGACTTCGCAGTTAGTGCTTCTTGGGAGCCTCTCTTGATCTCCATGTGCATGTAGAGGAGTTAGGCACAGTATCTTTGTGGCAATCTTAGACTAACTGAAAGAAATGAGACAAGATAAACACTTTTAGTGTACAGATGGTCAGCTGCTCACTGGCTGCCCAATCCATGAGATTTTGTCAGCTGTGATGTTAAGGTACAGCATCACGGAAGTGAAGTCACTGATGGGAAGCTTTCCTTACTGTAGGGAGGGGTGAGAACTTGACTCAAACAATCTACATCACTAAAAAGGTGCCTGTTGTTGGAATTCCTCTGCAGTCATGCTCAAGAAGTCACCAGGCCACCCAGAAAGCCAAATGCAACCTAATTGCACCAAATAACATTTATTCTCACACCTTCTCCCTTGTTTATTGAAATCGCATTTTATCTTAAGTATTTGTAGCGAAGATATTTCTGGGAGCTGTGACATCTTCTTAAGATGGAACACCTTTTCAGACACAGGCATAGAGCTAAAGTTTGAGGTAAACCAAGGAAGATTAAAAGTAGAATCACTTTCAGTTAATACACTGAAGGTGAAAAAACTTGATTCTCTCACTTATTTCCTTTTGGATGTGACACGTATGCCAGGATTGTCTGTCTTGCTCATGAGTAGTGCCAAAAATTAGTGTTTTCTGTAGGTTATGCTTCTGTATATTTGGAGTTTATAGTTTAGGGTTTTTTTCTGTGTTCCAACTCTAGCAGAAGTTTATCTTGGCAGAACCAAGAGAGTTTTTCCATCAGATTCTGGTTTTCAGCGTATTGATGACCGGCCTTCCAAAGTAGGGATTTTGTTTGAGATTCTTTAACGTTAGTTTCTTCTCTGGGTGTTTCCCTTCAAAGTTCTTAGTTCATTGCTGGGATGATCGATGTGAAGTTGAACAAACACAACTGACTTGAGCATTTCTGCAGCTCTGTTTTGGCGAGGATCTTCAGGGAAATGGTGAGTGACAGAACTGGCAGGCTGGCTGTGCCCCAGCCACGAGAAGCTCTCTGTTGTTACAGGGAACTCAGAGGCTTTCTGTGGCAAGCTGAAAACTGTACTGTACAGGAAACTGAGCAGGGAAGCTGGGTCGGGCTGACTACTGTTCCTAACGCCCATGCAATGAGGGGCCTGTAAGGAATGTTACTCGGCAGCTGTGATATCCCTCGTGTGGTGCCAGTTAAGTAATGTGAGTGTGACATTTCAAGCAGCTAGTAGTTGGACTTAAGCAGAGAGGATGGGAAGTTTCTCATGAGGCAGCAATCAATTGTATTGTCTGAGAGAGTGTGGAGTGGCTGAAGTACTGCCTAGTGTAAATGAGCTTAATAAAGTTGCCTTTAATACAAACCTGGAGAATCTAGTGTTGATTAAATAATTTGACTGGGGAACTGAGTTCTAGTGACAGACATTGTTGAGCCAGATTATTGTGTGGCAACTCAGTTTCACTGTCACCTGGAATTACTGCACCCCTCTTTGCTGTTCCTTGGGAATTAGTAAGTACTTCTTTCCGTAATGTATTAACGGTGTCTTTGTTTAATTCCAAAATGAGAGATCAAAATAAGAACTGTTATACATACCAAATTTCAGATTGCGGGGGTGTGTGTCTGAATTTCTTTGTTTTGCTATATTTCCTTTAGTACTTACTCACGTGTCTACAAACTCTAGTGATTGTTAAATCGCTGTGATAGTGAAAATAAAATTTTTCCAGTGGACATAATTCAAGCACCATAATTCCAGAAAGCAAATAGTACTGATTTTCACTCTACCTCAACACTTCTCATCCCTAAGTTTTTGAACTAAACATTTTAAGTCATTACAATGTTCAGTTCTCAAAACAAATCTCTATAAACATTAAATTGTTCGGTTGATAAAGACAACTTGAAGTAATCCTCTTGTGACCTTAAACTGTGTACAAACCAATTGAAATTCCTAGTTAAACTCCCTCTTCTCTCTTTTGATTTGGGCTTAAAATAATGGCACGCAAGTAAGACCTGTTAACATTCTGAACAAAAACTTGGCAATTTTTTTACCTAGTTCACATTTCTGAATGTTACTTTGCTAATAATGTGGGGCTTTCTCATACCGGAATGTAATAGGAGTGTTGCAGACTGTGGAGTTACTAGGCAGAAGTGCTGTCAACAGTGTCATGAAATGTTGCTCTCTCAATAGTGTAGTTGATTTTTTTTTTGTTGCCCCCACTGTACCATTCTTGGTAAAGAGGGTAGAATTTGGTATTTGTGAAGTGTGTGGCGTACTTAAGGAGCAGCCTTCAGTGTCAGACAATCCTCTGGGTTCCCTTCTGGCAGCGGTGTCTCACCACTGCCTGGCAGGACCCATTTCCTTTCCCACACCAGTCTGCTTTGCCTCTGAGTGCAGGGGGGAAGAGGGTGATCACACGTGGGATTGGCAACTAGTGAGAAGAGGAATGGAGTGGTAAGAGTGTCTCTTCCTTTTAGCTTTTTAGCTCTTAAAGAAATTTATTCTCATTTTGGAGTCTGTTTATAAGAAGGTGGGTTTTGTACCTAAACTGCTGACTTGCTTTTAGAATCTGCTTACTAGAATTAGAGTGTGTGTGTATCACATCATGGTGATTTACTTGGAGATGAACTTGTGCTATAGATTAAAACACCCTTTCTATTTGAGAAATTCAGTGTGCAGGTTTGTTTTGGGGGAGGGCTGTTTCTGGTTTTGCTTACCTCTTTTGGTCCATGGAAGGTTCGTTGAGGTAGATGATCTTCTATTACACAGAAGTCTTTGGTAGGGAGGTTGAAGGTACCATGGAATTAACAGAGTTGGGTGAAACTTTGAGAACCTTTTCTGTTTTTTAAAAGAAACCTTTTTAAGAAGTTGCGGCTTGATTTTTGAACTTCTTTTTCCATCTTTAGTCTTGTGAAAGCATTGGGTATAATCAAATATCAAGTCTATGTTAGGTGGTTTTCAGAACAAATTTTTTTAAGGTTTGTAATTTTCTTTTTTCCTGTCTTTGTTACTTAGTGCATCAGAATGACTGTATTTTTGAGAGAAATGAGAACCCTTGTATTTCAGGTCTTGGTCTCTGAAAGACAGAACAATTGGAAGGAGGAGAGGAGTGGACTGACTAAGTCTTAAGGGCGTAGAGGGGTGGGAGCAGAAATGTCACTTAAAGACATCAAAATGCACTCTAGAAGTGGTTTCTAAACTTCCATTTTCAAACTAATGCTTTCTCATGTTTGAGCAGTTCAGATATTGCTTCTATAGAAAAACTATTACAAAAATGATAGATTGGCTACAAGGTGTCCATAGTCACCTCTTGTGATTGACTTGTGTGCTCAGTGCTATAATCTTTGCATTTGCTTGGAGAGACAAACTCTGATGTCTCACAGGAGGAAAAAAGTCTGTTTTGTTTGAAACCCTCAGTTCACGGAACTTTTGTGTCTTGTAAATGGACACTGCTTCTCCTAAATGTGTTGCCTATAGTCCTTTAAAGGGTTTGCTAGAATGTGCTGGTGGTCTAAATGTCTGTGGCATTCTAGTTTTCATCTTCCACTAGCATTTTTCATTGAAACTGAGTTAGATGCAAGATACTAATTTAATGAAGTAGAGAGATGTCAGGCCTGTTAGGAGGCCAAAGATCATGGCATCAATGCCATGAATTGTAAGGTGTGTATTGTACTTGTGGAATCTGAACAAGAAATGCTAATACCTCTCACAGTTATTCCATTTAAAGTGAGAAATTGGGAGTAGGATGTGTTAAGCAGTAGACTGAACAATTTTTCCTGTGGTCCCTGTTTTCTTTAGTTTTATGCTTAGAATATGTTTTCAAATATTACTCGAAAAATAGCAAAATAGTTTCACAGCTAGGTCACATTCATGAAGTAAAGTTTGAACTATGGAAGCTGTAGATGACAGGTCTTGCTCAGAAGTAGATGTTTTTTGTTGTCACCTTTGACAAGGTGCTAGGCTGGGTTTTGTACCAGACAGTACATAAGCTATATTAAACAGATATGGCATCAAATATGTAACAAGCACACTTACTATAATAATTCTTTATTTGTATAAGCTACATTCTGAACACTTCTACCTGCTACATCTCCTTCAGAAGCTGTGTTTGGATCTACAAAAAACAAGCTATGTCTGATTCTTGTTGGAACAGCTTCCAAATACACACTTTAAGGATAACAAAACATCCTTACAGACATTTATTCTTCCCCCTAGATCCTGCCTTTTTCTGAGAAAATTTTTCAGAATTCTTGTGAAAGAACTTCTCGATCCTCTTTCTTTGAGAGTCAGCAGGACAGGACTGGAAACATAGGCATGCCCATAAGCATGTGATGGGGAAAGCAGAGAATGGTGCTTGAATGCATTATATTTCTGCCATTTGATCCAGTTAACTTGAATTTTCTGTCTGTAAAATAATAATAAAAAAATATTCAAACAAAAGCTTTTTAAAGTCCTTCCTTCTTGGGGAGCAGATAATTCTCAACAGCGGTCATCATGTGGGGGTGTCTCACAGATTAAAATGGTACAGAAACAGGAGAAATTGCTTTTAAGATCTCACAAAATGAATTATGTTGACTTGTAAATCATGGGGGGTTTTTTAAAGTGTGGATTAATTCTAATAAGTTTACCTTTATAATTGCTACAAATTACAGAGTTAGTTAGGAAAGTGATACACTAGTTAAGTTTCTCTGATCTTTAGTTTTATAGAATTTCATGGTTGTAAAATGAATAGGTTTATTACAGATGGAAGATGTACAGTATAATCTTAAAGGAGGATCAGTCGTGGTAGCACTACAGATCTTCATTAGGATGAAGATGCAAAACATTTAAGTGGTAAGCTCTTTTTTTGCTTGTAGCTCACATATATAGACAGAGTTTGGAAAGTTTTTCTTTCCAGCTGTGTATTCTGCTTGATTCTATCATCTTGTTATCAGATAGTTGTATAATAAATATAAATTAATGGATCGAGAATGTAAAACAAAGAGCTGCTGGGATGTGTCTGCCTAAAAAGTAATAGCTGAAACATAAGAACTGACTGGCTATTTTGCTGAGCTTTATGAGCTCTAGAGGTCTCTCTGTTGATTCAAAAATGCTATGGATGATGGATATTTATCTCCCAGAAACAAAAAAATGGATAAAAAGTATAGAGTAGTGCAAGCATAAGTCAAATTGGTTAAACCCCAATAAAGTAAAATTAAATTAAAATCCTTAGAAAGCAAGGTGAATTTCAGAGGGAGCAGATCCTTGGAAGAAATGAATCCCAGCATTTCTTTGTTAGATCATTTCAGGAAAGTAAACAAGAGCTGACAGTAGTGTATGAGTTGAAAATTCAATAGCACTATTGATAAGAAGAAGAGACTTCACAAATTCACTTGGAGGTAAGGGACTTCACAGAGCGGGTAGATATTCCTGCAGTCTTTCTTTTCTGTGTGTTTGTGTAAGAGGTCTGTTCACTAACTGGTTTTAACAGCAACAGAATAGAGGCTTTTTCTCCTTGCCAGAGGTATTTCTTTTAAGTTTTTGAATTCATGTATTAAAGGTAGCTTCTGTTTTCTTTGTCTTTGTGTGGGCAACATGAGTTATGTGACAGGTACTACCAAAGTGCTACAGAAAGAAAAGCTGGGGAAGCACCTTGAGTTATCCGAGAGTAAAATCTTTATTAAATAGGAGGAGGAAGTAGTAAAACCAGGAGTAGATACATGATTCATTGAGAAGTAGAGGTAATATGAAATCAAAGAAAGTAACTACTACTGTAGTAGGGTGCTGTAAAGCATCCTGACAAGGTTGATTTTGGATTAGGAGGAGAGATGGTGCAAGGGGCTTGTAAGTAGCTAAATCAAAGGCCAAATGGCTTGTTATGTGAAATCTGGTGCATGGGAAAGGGGGAATGAGGACATAGATTTCTGTAGTGATTTGTCTATATGCTTTGTTTTTTCTCCTGCGAGTCAGAGGTCGCATCAGAGTTGTCAGAGCATAATTAGCTGCCCATATCTTGCAGAGTCTGGTTAGAGGCATGTTCTCATGCTTTGTGCCATTCAAAACACAATGCTAGCACTTTTTCCTGCTTAGTTTTTCTAAGTGGCTGTGAATAAGCTTTTTCAAATAGTCGTTTTGGAAGATAGCAGTTAGACTGCAATAACAAAGGCCCACAAGACTGGAATACAAGGCTGGAATAAAGGCCAGTAAGAGATTTGAAATAACAATTTGACATGGTGAAAAGCCTTATTGTGGTTTTAAGAAAACTGAAAATCCTCTACAAATGTACCAAGACTGATTTACAGACAGAGAAGTATGTTTGTAGTGACCTTGGGTCTGAATACCTGCTTTGAGGATTTCACCAAAATGGTTTGCAGATCAGAGAAATAGAAAGCATGTGCAGTAAGTATACAGTTACACTTCATGTCTGGAATGGAAAACAAAAGTTCAGCTCTTCCTTTAAGGTTCTCTGCACTTTTTTTACTAGAAAATTTGTGATTGCAATTTGGTTGCTAAAGTTGTTCAGTGACAAATGTGCTTTTATGCATCTGAAAATATCTATTGAAATTAGAGAGCAGCAGGATATATATCATGTTCTAACTCTCTTTTGGTGTCCTTACGGAGGTTTTTCTTTTTTGTTAGTTTGTTTTAAGCCCAAACAATTTATATTGTGCTAGTAAGCTTTTCATAGTGAACTGTATACCCCATAAATAAGAGAGGCCAAATAAGAGTGTGTAAGTAGTAAGGAGGGGTATTTTTTATTGGATTTGTTTACCAGTTTATGTAGATGTCAGTAGTATTAAAACCTGAAAGAAACCAGCACTGTGGGAGAACAAATGTTCTTAGACAATTCAGCATCCAGTGTGCAGTGTACATGCTCAGCTAAACAGGGAATAGGGTTCTTCAGGTTTCATCCCTGTTCCCTATTTACCACACGACTGTGAATTTTGCTTTGTTTTCATATTCTTTCTGCCTTTCTATACATATATATATCTTAAGTTCAGTGGTGTAGTGTTAGGAATGGTGTTAACAGACAAAATTCTTCAGTTTTTCCTGCTTTTCCATTTGGAGTTTTGAACAGTCACAACTGAGAATGGAGCTTTTCTCCAGACAGAGGTCTCAGTCTTGGTTGTGAATCTTTTTCATTTCAGTTCACTGGTGTTTGAGGGCTTGGGTAAGGTCTCCCAACTCCTCAGCCAAAGAGAGCTGGTGTTTCAAGATGCTGAGGGACCCTCTGGTTGCTTACCATTCCAACAACCATCGGTAGCTCATATTCCTCATTGCTAGAAGCAGCTGGCCATGGATCATTAGTAGAAAATATCTTGTCATGAAAGGAGTGAGGAAGGTCTGTATTCTAGTATGGAAAGTGAGGAGGAAAGAAACAGCCTATTTTAGATGAAAAATTAAAGCTCTTGGAGAGTTGGCTGTGTTATGTGTTTCCCAGCAACCTCTCTGTCTCTTGTGTTTCTAAATTCAAGTTTTACATTGTCTTTTGACATTATCACACTGATGATTTGGAGAAAAGCATTGAAAAATTTGCCTTCTAGTCAGAACTGAGGATCAGGAGGAAGTGTATAATCACCTTTTTTCTAGATTCTATAGATTAAGCAATGTTTGCATTAGGATATGAAAACAGTTTATATTTGTTTTATATTCAGGGCTAAAGTGTACTGTAGAAGGCACAGTGTTCCTGCTTTACCCTTTTGTCTTGAGCTGAGAGGTGCTGTTATATTTTGCCAGAAAATCCATATTGTTGGAACATTTTGTTTACTACCTTTGAGAGTTAGGTAAGTAGTTACAATTGTAAAAGCACATAAAAATAGCCAGTTTCAAAATAGATGAGTTTCGCCCTGTTCTTTAGTTAACTTCTGATTTCTGCTTAATAAATTTATGTAGAGTATGTCTCAGGATGCTGTGAACTAGAGTGTATGGTGAAGTCACTTCAAAAATCTTGTCAGTAAGGAGAACGTGGGAATAAAACATCGTGCCAGAGAGATGTAGAAACAACAGAGCTTTAAATGAATTCGAGTTGCAAAAGTCTAGGAGAGACCAGTTAAATCGTTACCAGTTAATGTGATGCTCTGAGTGCATACAATCATACAGTTTTCTGCTGTGCCTGCCTTCCAGATATCTCGCCTTACCCTTGAGGGTGTGTAGTTCTCCTAGCAGTTGACCCACTGATTGCAGGGGGGGTGGAAGGAACAGAGTGTGTGCGTGTGCTGTCTTGTCCATAGCGTAAACAACCACTAGCAGACTGTGTTAAACTCTTGTGGTGCTGTCATGTAGTTCTGTTTCACAGTAACTGAGAAATTACTAACGCTGAGACTGCACAATTACGTTTACCAGCTTCTTGTGGTTGTAAATGAGCCAAAAGAAGCATTAACTCAGCCATATGCATATTTTTTGACATAAAATAGCTTATACAGCAAATAGTAAAATACTAACTAGAAGAAAAATAAAAAATGTCACACAGATACAAGACTGGCAGATTAACCTCTCTTCCACCTGTGCACTGTTATTTGTATACATGAGCAAATCAAAGTACTATTAGCATGGATATTTCCATTTCTGATCTTTTTTGTGTTTGTATTAGAGAAACAAACAGACTTGTTTGAACTGAGCTAGTTGTTGACCTTGCAGGGGTTAACTTCCTGTGTTGTTTCTTTTAATTTATTGTGTGGTTCTCTTGCATCTCTGGAAGATGAGATTATCTTCTTTATTTGCAGACCTTATGGATAGAAATTGTAGTGTCAGCCAAGTTACTTTTGACTAAACACAAAAGTGCTTAAATTGACTACCAGTGTTTTGTAGAAAGGTAGAATGTAATCTACATTCTGCATGAAGGTGAATGGGCAAAAAAAATTTCTGGGCTTAAGAAGGCTATGTGATAAGTGTTTTTTTAATTTTTCCACCAGTTTCTGGTTTTGATAGTTCTAGTCAATTACAAGATGATTTGGAGTAAAATCATAACTGAATTAGCTTGGACTTCATGTCACCAGAAACGAAGTGTCAAAATTTCATGGAAGCTTTTGTATTTTACAAAAGTTCATTAAATCAGGACCCATACCTTCCTATGTTTTTCTGGAGTGCCTTGGACTTCACAGAGGCATTACGGGGCTTCCACAGGCTGTCACTGCATAAATAATATGATTTGATATCAGTCAGACCTAACTTCTTACCATCAGTGTGTCCTTTCCAGAGTGACTTTTGATTTAGTAGCTGATTACCATCAATATCAGTGAGTACCTGGTGGCTTCTTGCTGTTTTGGTGGCACTGATCTGTCTTGGAAAGCATTTTTTTCAAAGCTGTATTACAGTGTTGAGTGTCAGAATCTGTGGGTAAAGGTTCACAGAATCAGCGATGATCTTAGAGAAAAATGGCTAAGATTTTGGGCAGATGTAATGAGTGAACATTTCCCATATTAGTGATAGATACCCCAGCATGTGCATCCTGTTACACCCAGAGAATACCAGCTGTGATTTTAATATATTCATAGGGGCAAGGTTGATACGTGGTGAGGTAGAGAAGTGATAAAAAGGAATGTTAACCATCAGCATTAGTCATCAAGTGAGGAATATGACCGAGTAATGTTTGGCATTTGTTGTTAAACAACCTGTGAAAAAATGTGCAAGGTGCAAATGATGGCCATGGGAGGCTGCCTTCTGCAGTCTTCTGTAGAAAAGGAAAATGGATTACTTTGGATGCATCTAAAGATGGTTGTTATTAGCACCTTTGTAAAGGAGGCAGGGATTACACTGCATGGCAATCATGCCTTTTAAAGGTGGAAGAAGAATTTGAAACCTGTGGCTCAATGCTTTTGGGCAGGCAAAACGCAGTCAGTGAGTTTTTTTCTTCCGCTTGCCTTTATATCTAAAGATTAAACTAGCACAGTCATGAAACAATATCAAACTGTTTATCCGCTTACCACTCCAGCAGTATGCTATTCTTATGCTTGGCCTTTGAGATGTATGGCAGGGAGAACCTACGCTTCCACAGACATGAGGATGCAGACAACTTCCTTCTCTGAAACCACATCTGAACATCAATTTTATAGTGAGGCTTGAAATGAGATAGTGACAGTTTGAGGTATTTATGGAAGTAAATGAGGGAAAGAAGAATCAGGGATACTTTAATAGAATCATGTTTTCACAAGTGAGCCAGCAGTGAATTCGCAGCAGGAACATTCATGGCACATGAAGACTAGCCAATTTCCAACAGTAAAACTAAAGAGCTGGAATTATGTAAGTGCGTCTGTAGGACAGAAAGTGAGGAGAAACTGCTTCCTTTTACCAAACTTTACTGCAGGCTGGAGCTGAGGGGACATTGGCCTTACTGTGTTGTACTGTAGCTTGTGTGATCCCTCTAGCAATGCTGATGTCTTAATTGAAAACCAGATAATTTCTCAAAGCATGTCTTAATTACCTAAACGATGAACGCTGCAGTAATCCTAGCTGATAAGATAGTGGCTGGTGCTTTCCCAAAGGAGTTGGTTTTCAGTTTGACTGTTTTTGCTTGCAGTATCACAGCTCAGTAGTCCTATTTTAAGCACTTTGTAATACAGGCTATTACAAGCAATTATCCTGACCCACTTACTGTCTTTCATATTGGCTGCAAAACATGGATATTGGTGGCCAAATGTAAAACTTCTCACTGGTTTGGTCTGCCCTTGTGATGGATCATTCTCTTGTTCACATGCATTAACCCCCTAAAGTATAAAACACTGAAAATAATACTTCTGCAAATTGCACAGAATAACTACTTTGAAGAAAAAGAAAAGGACTTCTTGAAAGTGACTTCATAAAATAAAGAAACTAATAGAAAACTATTAACTGATATTTCAGCTTTCATTTAGCCATATTAGTTTTTTTCTTGTACATCCTGTTCCCAATACGTTTTTCCATTGACATGCCTGTACTACCTGTTAGTAAGAACCAACGGAAAGTGGAGTCAGTATGACTTTATCCTGTGCAAATACAATTCACCCCAGCAAGAACTACGGAAAATCCAGTTTCTCCCTTGAAAATCTTGATCTTCCATCAATGGCAGCCAAGAAGTACTGCAGCTTCTTTGGTTTTAGTGAAGTTGAAAAAATTGCAGTAACCTTCTGCTTCGATAGTGAGCTGAATACCAGTTTTTTAATGGAGGGTTTCCTAGGAAAGGATGTAACTGAAATGTAGTCACCATTGCTTAGCATTCTGGTTTCCCCTTCAAGAGTTTTTTCAAGAGCTAGAAAGTTTCTATATTTTTAGAAAAACATATTTAACTGTAAAGGACTATTTGAGCAAATAGGTTTCTGGAAGAGCAGTGTACTAGTTTAAGTCTTGTAACGAAGTGTTACTGAGAAACAAAATTGTCTCTAGTTGATACATTGCTCAAAGGAACCAAGAAATCTATTAGTAATCTCTAGTGCTGTCACACTGCAGAGAAGGAGAAGTGGTCCCTACCATGTAGCCTGTGTAATAAACATACCAGTGTGTGTAGACATACCTAGCTCTCTGTTGAGGATGGCCTCGTTTTATTGCTGCGAATTGTCTGGTGGTAACTGCAAGTCTTGTGCTGCAATTTATGCACATGTTGTATTTGCAGTGGTCCACCTGTTGAAGTCCATGCTTCATTGTCTTTCATTTGTTGTTTTATAAGCAAGGGAAATTGTTGCTTCAGAGAACCAATACTTTAAACATTTTGTTACTATTTTTAAAGGGCGCACCCTTAGATTTCTTTTTTTTAAGCAACCCTAATCTTAGTGGAAGAAAAGGTTCATTGTCTTTTAGTTGAGTAAATTCTCATAGATAGTCCAAAATTATTATGATTTGTGACTGGTGCTTGACAGTACTAAGACTGACAAAATGTATACGTGTGGTTGTGTGATATCCGCAAGTGTTAGCTCAGAATTTTAACCTAACTTTGAAAGGAGTGGTTGAAAATGTCGGGTAATTGCTGCCTAGAGGGCATGTTCTTTTTAGAGCAGCTTAGGGGCAGATGTGTGTGAAAGATCAGTTTGGTTTTGTTAATTTATTCTGTGCCTTTTGTGAATGTTGAATATGAGGCCAGGTTCAGGTTCAGCTTGTCAAGTCTAGCAAAATGGCAGATTTTTATGGGTGAAGCCGTGTCTTGTCAGTCAGCAGTCCCTAGTGTCTGTCTGTTCATGACTCAGCCACTGATTTTGTAGATGCCACGAAACAAGGTGTTTCCCATCTGCCCACCCAAATTCTCTAAAAGTTGGTGCCAATAATACTAGTTTCCTTGGTCAAACACTTATATGTAAACTAAGTTACTACTCTATTTGTCTTCAAGTGGTTGAAAATTCTTAAAGGTCTGCGGTACTATAGGCTTAAGGTACAGTGTTAAAGAAATCAAAATACACTGAAAATATGAAAAAAATCAGTAAAGCAGCATATTTTCACCAGGGGAAGAAATAGTTTCATGGAGTTTCCCTAAAGAAGATTCTTAATTTCTTTTAAGTAATAACTTCACGTTTCAAGCTTCTATTAGCTTGGCTCGAAATGTTAGTCATGTTACTGATGACAAAATAAACTTCTTAAAAAATCAGAGGTACTGGTGATCGTTGTTCCAAGGGGTTAAATATATTCTTAATACTTAATTTACTGCAACAACTGACTTAACCGTGGAAAAATGTATAGGTGCCAAGGAGACTCTCACAAGTTGAATAAGCTACTAGCCTCTGGGAATTTCATCCTGATACACATGGTACATATTAGGGACTCTTGTGGGAAAACTGTATTTTATAGAATGTGAGGGGAAAAAACAGTATAATTCACAAGATGATCAGAATACAAATGCTTTGTTGAAGGAATTTTTACTGTAAGCAATGAGCAGACAGACAGGCAATCAAATTTAGTGGGAACAGAAGAATTAAAACTTAGGTTATACTATAAACAATGCATAAGTGAATCTTAACCAGCATGGCTGGCAATAAGAAACATGTAAGCTATACTGCTTTCCTTAAGGAACCAGGGCTTTATTTCTCACTTTTACATATCCCTCTGAAAGCAACGAGGGTCTTGAGGATGTTAACTTTTTCCATATTTTATGAAAATTACTACGTTGTGGGAGGGAGGACAGACCCAAATTAATGCCACCAGTGTAGGACAAGCAACACAGAGGGTGATACTGGCCTTTTCCACTGTCCCTCTTCCTGACCCATCAGCCTAGATATGCATCAACACTTGCTAACTCCTCAGAAATGTGGGACGCTTATCTGTCCCTCAGAAGCAAAAAAACACCCTGGAGAGAAGCCTTGGGAACAGGTGAAGATGCCCAAGGCACACAGGTCACACCCCATACAAAATCTGGATGAAGTAAGGGCTGTTCTGAGAACTGCTTAGTCAAACCTTCCATCTTCTTGTGAGGCATTTAAGCTTTAATAGTGTGCATTCGTTTGTTTTTTCTGTTGTCCCCATTTTCTAGCCACAGTCTGACAAGGTGAAGGCAACACTATTACAAGTCTGTTATCTTGTGTGAAACTTTCAAGACTAGGACTGTAGCTTTTCCATTTTTCTGTAACTTCTGAAAAATCATGCTGCTTTCTTCTGATGTTATATTTCTCAGCATGGGCCCTAGCAGATCTAGGAAAGGATGAACAGACTGCTTTCTCTGTAGTCATTTTATTGACCCCCTCCGAGGCAGAAGAGTAAATGTTGAATCCCATTCTTCTGAATTTCTGCTCTTGGGATGATGAGAAGGAATGGGGAACAAAAACGCACACACAGTTTGTCCATCTGCTTTTGCTTTCTGATGAAACCTGGTAAAGTTTGCTAGGAGTAAGACGACAAATGAACCCTTTTTATAGAGAATGTCAGCTTGAACATGTCGCATGTTCAAAATATGTCGATACTACCAACATTTAGAGGGAAGTGAACAAAGCAAGAACTTCAAAAGGTAAGAATGATCACAGTTGAAGAGAATGAGAGCTGGGAGGTAGAAAGAATTGTTGGCAACTCCATATCCACTTGTTTCTCCCAAGTGAATAACTAATTAGAAGCATTTTAGTCAAGGTTAATTTGGTAACTGATTCCCAGTCATAACCCTTAATCTGAATTATTTCCCAGTTGTTTGATGGGTGTCAAACAATAACCAGTTCCACCATTTTTTAAAAACCATATTCTCATTTAAAAGTGTGGTGAAAAAGATCCTTATTTGTGCCTCCTGGAAGCAGACAGTAGGAAATGAATGAGCTGTCCTAGTTCAGAGCATTAAAGTTAAAAGACCCAAGAAGTTTGTTTAGAAATACGTAATAAGCAACTCCTGACTCCTTTATTTGCTAAAAGAAATTGTTTCCAGAGGAGGAAGTGGGATATTAGTGAAGCTTTTATGCTATGCTCCCAAAGAACAGTATTTTTAGTCACTACCTTTGTTCTGGGACAGACGATCAGAATGAAGTTATTAAAGTAATTACAGGTTTGAAACACTGAGGGTGCTGTGTGTTCATGTACAAATATGATGGCAAATAGAGATTAAATGGATTAGGTGGCTTAAAGGATGGGCAGTTTCAAGGGAATATTTACCAGCACATGTTGTCCAGTGTTCTCTTTAGGTAACCGATGTCTTCCAGAGTCACAGTAATTTGTCCTTATTATTGGGAAGTGTTGTGAGAATCTTTTGATGAGAGTTCAGACTAAAAATTGAGGTAAATGATTCTTATCTGTTTGTGAAAGGGCATGCATGTTTGGGGCTGTCTTAGCTGTCTTGAATATTTTTCAGATGTACATTGAGGCTGTCAGCGGCATTTGTGAGCACGATTGTGCACCCTATTTTTGTTATCTGAGTAAAGTGTGTCACAGATTTAGTTTAGCTGTTCTCAGTGGTGTTGCGATTTCTGGTTTTTAGTACTTGCTTTGAGGTTTCTCAGCTTTTCCTGATTTTATGTTCTAATCTTTCAAGGGATGAGGGCAAGTTAACATTTCATGAGTATTACAGCAATTCTGTTACCCAGAGTAATTATGTTACACTGCAGAAGAGCAGATACATGTTTAACTGAAATAGCCAGTCATCCAGTTTACTGAGATAACCTACTTATGAACATAAAAAAGACTTAAGTATTAAGTGACTGTTACTTAAAATGGAATTACAGTTTAGATGCAGGTCTTTTAAATTTCTTACTATCTGTTTCCTTCTACATTGATTACCGTTTGTTATTATCTTGTTAAATGTAGGAAGTTATGTTAAATCAGTAGGTTGCCTTCATTATGCTCAGCTGGAACATAACGTAATTCTCTTTTATCAAGATGCTTTTTTCCCAGTAAGCTACCTGTCTTACATTCAGTCATTAATAAATGTTGTAAATAGCACTTGTATTGAAAAATACCTCATTAAGAATGATGAAAGTATAAAAAATCTGCCTGTTCAATAAATAAAATAGGAATTGCTGGTGCGAGTGTTCTGTATGCATTCTGTTTCACGAAGATTTTTTTCCTGCAGTACATTACTCCAGCCCGCCCTGATATTTTTATAGGTTCTGAAGTCTTCAAGTAGGAGCTCATTATACTGTCTTGACCTTGCATTCAACCTTTAGCCTTGTTTTAAGACTGACTTTTCTGTGGGTTTTTTATTACTGGGCAGCTCTCTCCTGGTGTGTACCACTACCTGTAAAATGGCCATCCTTACTATTGCTCACTCTTGCCTTGGGTGTCTTAAATACTTAAGCTTGCTCTGTCTGTGGGAAAGCTTAAGAATGTCTGTTTGTGATTGCTCGTGCAGGAAAAATGCAGAGTGGCTCAATGTTAATTTCAGTCTGCCTGTCTTTACTTTTGCTCTTAACTAAAGCAAAGTGCAAGGAAAAGATGCTGTTGATTAGTTCTTTCCCCAGAATCTACCCTGAAGCAGACAGTGGTTTGATCCTTTGTGCTGTCCTCAGAGGCATGTAAACAGTTGAGGAAAATGAAGAATGTTCCATTGCTACTACTGTGTGGACCATTATACAGCTTAATTGTTTTTGTCATGCTGTCTTTTGTGTACATAAGTAAATATTCTTCATAAAGTAACCTCAGGACACTTTGGAAGATAGCAATGAATTCTAAAAATAATTAATTTGCTATATGTTTTTTCAATATCTGTCCTTTGATTGCTTCTCTTAGCTCAGTCCTACTGTTACTTATATTAGCAAAGTCTGTCTTGGAGGACTTTTAAAAGCAAGTAATTATTAAATAGCAGAGATCTACACATCTCTCATCTCAAAACCTGCAGAAAGCCTGTTTAGGCATTTCTACACGTGACAACTGTGTGACTGATTTATTCAATTTCCTTCAGCATTTCCTGTAATCTCAGTCTGTCTGAAATAGCATGGCAAACAGCCATGGAAGCATTTTTAGTTTCTGAAGCACATGGCTGAAGTTCTGCTGCTGACAGCAGTCGGTTCCTGAAGATGGACATGGAAGTTACGTGCTAGAACAAAAGCCCTCTCACTCCACTCTGCCTCGAGGTTCTCTGCACCTTTCAGCTGTGGGTCTCATATTGGCATGTTACTGGCTTTGCTTCAGGTTTTTGTACTGAAGTGCACCAGAGAGTCTTCAGCCTCAATTTTATTAGTGTTTTCTTTGTAGTACGGATTCTGCTTGTGGGAAGGTTCTTCAGTGCTTGCTTGGCATGAGGCTGTGGGTGGGCATTTTTCTGACACTGTGATCTTACTTAAGGAAAAGGGGTTTTTTGTTGTTGTGTTCAATTTCTCAGATATCAAAGTAGCCCTTACTAGGGCTGGTGGCAGGGAAGCAAACGAGGAACACAAATGTATCTGGGTGGTGTGGAGCAAGGAGGTGATCCTGTGTTGGGTCCAGGCCAAGTGGGGGCTGCTGATTGCTGCTGCTGCAGGGGAGATGTGTGATGGCAGAGGTTCAGCATTAGAGGAGAAGTATTAGGGTATATATGGGTTTATAGAAGATAGAGTGCTCCCTTAAATGGATGGGTGGGGCAGAGCAGCACCTGCTCACCGGAACCCTTTCCAGTGCCTGCACACCAAAACCCAGAGCTTGCAGCTTGTGATGCTACTTGTCCAGCTTCTGCATCAAGTGAGACTTCTCTGCTGCTGTCCATTGCGTCTTCCTCTTCCACTTTCTTTGAATAAGAATATGTGCTTTTTAGCCACAAATTGTACTTTTTTTGCCATTCATATGAATATTAGTAACTGCGTTTGTGGGTTGCTGTCCTTGGGTCTAGGTGTTCTCTGTCTGCCATCTCTTTTAAATCTCCAAAAGTGTCCAAAGGCTCCTGTGTTACCTACCTGCAGGGGAAGCTATTGTAAATGGCAGCAGAATATCATATCATAAGAGAAGAAAAAGGGGGAAGGATAGTGTTTTAGGAGGCAATTTTTCTATTATGTTGTCTAGGTTTTGAGTTCTAGTTTGAAAGACAATGACAAACAGATGCTCCAAAAATGTGACAGTCAAACTTGTGGCTGATGTCTGTTGAGTTTTCTGCTTACCTTTTTGAAATTAAGTTACTAGGAATATAATGGATTTAAAAACTAATATTTCCTGTCTTTGATATATCATGATATTTTTAAAACACTTGGCTGGTGGAAAGACTTCCGAAAACATACAGGGAAGTGGGGAATACACAGGGTGGGGAAGCCTGCTTAGAGTTTTGCTCTGGTTAGGGAAACACAGACACGTAGCCTTTCTTTTAGCTTCTTAACTGAGCAATAAATTGCATGCACATTGTGCTTAGGGGTGTTCTTTTCTCAAATCTGTGAAGATCAGATGGGGAAAAAAAATCTAAGATGTATGTACTCACACAATTTCCTAGGGCAATTGCTAATGAAAAAACTCAAAAAGAACCACCAAAACCAAATACCCAAACAAACAAAAACCCAAAGGAAACCAACAAATAAAAAATAAGAAAGGTCAGGAACCTCCAGAATTAAATATGCCAGATTTTGAAAACCCTTCTTGTGCAGTTAACTTTTGTCAATCAAATCTACTATGGGAGATATGCTTTGGATAAAATGTCTCCAAGCAAGGAAATCTTATTTTATGTAAAAAAGTTGAGAGCATGACTCCTTGGAAAGCATGTGATATGCTAGCATAAAATGCTGATTTCCATTTTGACTAATTTAATATCCTCTAGACTATATGTACTCTAATTCCTGAAAGAATTATAAAAGAATATTAAATGGAGGATACCTTTTAGATTGAAGGAAATTGTCACACATACGTCATTTTCCAGGTTTGAATTGCCTGTCTTCACCCAAGGTGAATCATAACATTCCCCTTATCAAAACTGAAGAAAAGTGTAAAGTTTTCTGTTCCTCTGCAGTCTTTTTTGAGTCATGACCACTAATAAAACTATGGTGGTTTAAGATTACTTGTTTCCTGTATGTCTGGTTGGTGGTGTGCACTCTTAATTTTTGTTCAAGATGTTTACACAGAATTATTTCTACTTTGTTTTTCAAGCTTTTGTTACTTAACCAAATACAATACATGGAGAAAATATGTGTCAGAGGCATACCAAGACAAGAGAAATACATTGCAAAGAGCGAAAAGTTTAGTGTTCCCATTGGAGTATTCTTCGCAAACCAAAAACTTAGCTTTGCCAGTGATTTTAAAAGAATTTTTGGTGTGATAATGCTGTCTGAACAAAGATTGGGGTATTTGGTCAAAAAAATTCATGTTAGCAGTTTGCCTATGTAAATGTTATTAGGAAGCTCTTTGATTTTTTTTTTTGAGATCTGTGTAACTAAAATAGTTTCAATCCCCAAAAGTGTTCCTCCAGAATTATAAACAAAACTATTTCCTTATTACTGAATGCCTGTAACTCAACAGTGAAATTGGAAAGATGTCACTGACTGGAAAATTGGAAAAAGTGCTGTGTTGCTTCTCTCAGTAACAAGTACATCTAGGGATTACAGAAGAAATTTTTTATTTTGTAGCATATAAATGAGTAAAACCTTGCTAATATTTCCATCAACAGCTTTCCAATTAATTTTGCGGCATTTTTAAAAAGAAAAAAGACTAATTTGCAAATGCAATTTTGTCCACTTTTTTCCTGATATTTTCAAAAGAGTAGGCTTGAAGTACTGCATGATAAATGGCTTTTATGCATAAGAAAACACTTAGCTTTCTTAGGCAAAACTGTAGCTATGATCTATTAAAAATCTATTTGGACAGCTTGGTCACTTTATTTTTATTGTTTTACAGATTTCCATCAGATTATTAGTGCAAATGCAATTTCATTAATGTAGCATTTTTTGAGGTGAGGATTTAAAAAAACTAGTTGTTCACTTCATGCTGGAATTGGCCTACAGCAAAACCAATTATTCAGGGTTAGACCATGTGCCACCTTGAAGATTTTCTGCCTTTATGGCCCAATCTCTATTTCTTTCCCTTCTGTTCCCGTTTTATGTGCAAAGGGGAGTTTGTCAGCTGTGTGGAATGTGGGGCTCAGAGCTTGAGAAGAAATGTATCAGTGGCTAGCTTCTGTGAATTAGTATATTGTACCTTTCAGTGCGTATATATATCTGTATATCTTTCAGTGTATCTGAAATGCTTGCACACCAACACAAGCAGTGTGAGAAACAAACAGGGTGACCTGGAGGCCTTGGTCAGCTCCCAGCAGCAGCTCAGTGTGAGTCAGCAGTGTGTGCCCGGGCAGCCAGCAGGGCAAACCCCATCCCGGGCTGCATCAGACACAGCATCACCAGCTGTGACTGGGATCATCCTGCTGGATTCAGCCGTGGTGCAGCCTCACCCTGAGTCCTGTGTGCTGTGCTGGGCCCCACAGTTTAAAAAGGATGTGAAGGTCCCTGAATGTGTCCAGAGGAGGAGGAAAGAAGCTGGTGATGGGGCTGGAAGGAATGTGCTATGAGGAGCAGCTGAGGACTCTGGGTTTGTCTAGTTTGGAGAAAAGGAGGCTGAAGGGTGACCTTATTACCCTGAACGGCTTCCTGAGGAGGGAATGTGGAGACGGAGGTGCTGATCTCTTCTCACTGGGACCCAGTGATGGGATTTGTGTGAGTGGTTCAAAGCTGTACCAGAGCAGGCTTAGACTGGACATTCAGAAGCATTTTTTAATATGAGGGCGGTCAAATATACTGGAGCAGGCTTACTAGAGAGGTGGTCAATGCCCCAATATGTCAGTGTTTAAAAGGCATTTGGACAATGTCCTTAACAACATACTTGAGCTATGTCCTAAAGTGTTCAGGCAGTTGGACTAGATGATTATTGTAGGTCCCTTCCAATTGAAATAGTTTGTTCTATTCTGCCTCTCTTAAGCAGAAGAATAAAGCTATAGGCGTGCTACAGTGGTCAGAAACAGCACTGCAATTTTAATTATTTCTGGTTGAAGAAAGTTGTAGTTTTCTCTGCCGCTTCCTTATAAATCACTCATTATCCTCATATGGCTGTTTTCTTCCCTCAAAATTCCTAACAGCTTAATAGTATAATTGTTTTGATAATTACGTGTATGCCAGTGTCTACAACGTTTGCATCACCTGTATGCAAACACAGCTCTTAAATTCAGTTTATGCCTGAAGCATACATTTACATCATATTAATTGTAAACGTGTTTGCACACAAAGTGCAAGTCTCTCCCTTTCAGATTGTTTTTGATTGCAGAGCTTTGTATTGTTCTGTTACACAAGTAATACTAGGTGACAGGCAGAAAAACCAGGCAGATTCATGTAAACACGCTGTTTGCAATAAATAATTGTTCTAGCCTTTGCAATGCCCTCCAATAGTTTTAGCTCATGTCATCTTAATACATCTATGTTTTGTTAAAGTTAACATACTTCTTTGCATTTTTCCATTTTTTAGTGAATGGTATGAATAAAATGTGTTTGAAGAGGTATTTTTCTTTTCCTGCTCTTAGTCCCTCTCCCCAGTTGCTAAAATAATTATGAGAGATAGACTAGTGTTCATGATCTTATGTACACCTACTCTGAACAGCTTTAGGAAGGTAATCAGATAAACAATATAAGCAAAATTGATTTTTTTTTCGGTATATTACATCTGAAGAACAAAGAACTGTCTGAAATTCAGCAAAAAAAATTGCAGGCTCCTGCACTTGGGGAGGAGTAACCCCAGCCACCAGCACAGGCTTGGGCTGATCTGCTGAAAGCAGCTCTGAGGAGAAGGACCTGGGGTTCCTGGTGGACAGCAAGCTGTCCATAACCCAGCAGTGTGCCCTGGTGGCCAAGAAGGCCAGTGGTGTCCTGGAGTGCATTAGGAAGAGCAGTGCCAGCAGGTCAAGGGAGGTGATCCTGCCCCTCTACTCAGCCCTGGTGAGGCACATCTGGAGTGCTGTGTCCAGCTCTGGGCTTCTCAGCACGACAGAGACATGGAGCTGCTGGAGAGGGTCCAGAGAGGCTGTGGAGTCTCCGTCACTGGAGATATTCAAGAACTGTCTGGACACAATCCTGTTGCCACGTGTTCTGGGATGACCCTGCTTGAGCAGGGACGTTGGACTAGATGTTCCCTTGTGGTCCCTTCCAGCCTTAGTCATTCTGCAATGAATCAAGTAAAATAACCATGAAGGATGGAGATGTGCTGGAAAAAAAATTAGTCTTGGCTGGCTTGTAAAACTTCTTTTACCCTAAAATTTTGACACAGTTGTGGCATCACTGACTGACAGTATACAGACTGACTTCTTTGGCTCTGAAATGCTTATTCCCAGTTTGATCATTGCATAACATAATGAAGTTAAAATAGAGAATAAGATTTATTGGTTTAGGTATCTGTCTGGAAGTTAAGAAAAAATATTCTCTATGCAAAGTCTTTAATGGGAAGAAGAGGTATATAATTAACAACCAAGAAAGAAATTACTTCAAATCTTGCAATTGTGGGACCTGTTTTACTCAGTAAAAAAGAAAATCTCGAGGGCCGTACCTTCTATACAAATATGAGAATGTACTAGTGCAGGATTACTGGAAATTTTTATTACTCTTAAAATATTAATGGTTTCTACAGGGCAAATTGACATTTATTGTTGGAGTTTTTAATGTTATACCTAATGTGTTTTCCATCAAAGATAATAGTTTGGTTTATTATGTTATTATCCAGGCAGTCTTAGCTGCAGTTCAGTTGTTCAAGGGCTTTTCTTTTGCTTCAGTGTCATGCTTGTCTAAGAAAGACTTCTAGACCAGGTGCTTTCCAGAAGTTCCTTACTCCACTGATAGATGAGACGTATGTATATTTTTTAACAGTCACTTTTGAGAAATTGTAAATATTGTATTGAAAAAATACAATTGCATTGAAAAAAATAACACCTAGAAATAAAGCAGGAAATTCAGGAATAACTTCAGTTTAAAAGTATTTGTTTTTGTTCTTTTCCCATCTCTCTCACATTCCTGTGTTGTTCAGAGGAAACATGAGGGAGCAGACAGAAGGGATGGCAGGCATAAAGTGGTCCTAGACATCTCCAGTAACTTCTGAATGGCTCAGTAAGGATTTTTGCTTCTGTGTGCAGTGCAGAATATAGCTGACAGCTTTCTGTGTCTTTTAGTCAAGAGGAAGGGCTTCTGCACCATCTGTGACGTGTACTGAACTTTGAAACTTTGCAGCTGCCTGAGGATCTTTCTATATCAGGAAAATGGTCCTTCTGCTGGAAGTCCTGGAGAGGTAATGTTGTGGTTTATCCCCAGCTGGCATCCAAGCACCACACAACAGCCTATTCATTTCCCTGCAGTGGGATGAGGGAGAGAATTGGAAGGATAAAAGTGAGAAACTTGTGGGTTGAGGTTAAGACAGTTTAATAGGTAAAGCAAAAGCTGTGCATGCAAGCAAAGCAAAACAAGGAATTTATTCACTACTTCCTTCATGGGCAGGTAGGTGTTCAACCATCCTCAGGAAAGCAGAGCTCCATCACATATAACGGTGGCTTGCAGATGAGTAGTTTAGGTCGCTTAAAAAATCACTGTCAAAGGTATTAGCAAAAGCAGGTTTAATATAAATTTCTGACAAATAAAGTTCCATGGCAGGGTTCACTCTATTACTTATTACATGGATGAAATGCACAAGGCAAAATCAGATTAGAATCAGCTTAGAATGATTCACACGGAGACCAGAGATGGAAAAGAGTAAGGATGTAAAAGGGTGAGACCCTCCTGCTGCGTCACAAGGTTCAGAGATGACCCTCTTGCTTTCTGAATTCCTGATGGAGCCTAGGTGTGACTGAGTCCAAACTCGGCTGCAGACTTGGAGACTTCCCTGCCCTCCTATCTTGTGTATGAGATTGTTTTCAGTTGATGAAGCAGCTATTCAGTGATCGGGGAGTAGACAGCGTGTACAGAAAATGTCACTCCAGAATTTAGTTAGGGTTCACTTTATTTAAGGAGTTTTAAGCTGTATCTTGCTATCCAGTTGGTAGAAGTGATGGGAATCTGGTCACTCTGTATGTGAGGCAGGCAATGTATATTTGTAAATGCAGTGCTGAGAGCCCAGTCTTAGAACTTTTGGTGCCTTCTGTGCTTTCACTTGGGGTTTTATCTTTCTCATTAACTACATGTGAGCATAAGGTATAAAGGAAACGGACACTCCTTATTCCTAGTCTAGGAAGTACCATTTAACCCACACTCCATTTAGTAATTTTTGCGAGTTTTTGTTTGAACCTGCTGTATTGGTTTGGCACGGCCTGGTTTTAGGTAGCAGGGGACCACAAAGATGGTTCCTGTGAGAAGCTGCTGGAAGCTTCCCACCATGTCCGGCAGAGCCAACGGCTGATGGCTCTGAAGATGGACATGCTGCTGGCCAAAGCTGGGCCGATGAGAGAGGCTGGTAACACCTCTGTGGTGACAGATTTAAGAAGGAAATCGAAACAAAGTCATGGGTTTTGCTTCTAGTCAGAGGAGAGGAGGAAGTGAGAACATGTGAGGGAAAAACAACGTGGAGACACCAAGGTCAGTGGAGGAGGAGGGGGAGGAGGTGCTCCAGGTGCTGGAGATGAGATTCCTCTGCAGCCTGTGGTGAAGAGACCATGGTGGAGCAGCTGTGCCCCTGCAGCCCGTGGGGATCCACGGGGGATGCAGAGATCCACCCGCAGCCCCTGGGGNGGGAGCAGTGGAAGAAAATCTCGGTGATGGACTGACCAAAACCCCCATGCCCTTTCTCCTTGCACTATCAGTGGGAAGGAGGGAGGGGCTGGGGGGGAAAAGGTATTTTAAGGACTTATTTTACTCTCATTATCCTCTTCTAATTCTAATTCACTTTGCAGCTTCAGTTGAGCCTGTTTTGCCTTTGAAGTGTTTTCTCCTGGTTCTTATCTCAGCTCATTAAGCCTTCACTATTTTTTTTTTCTTTCCTCTGCTCAGCTGTGGCAGGGGAGGGTGAGTGAGTGGCTCTCATGGGTGCCTGGTGTTGGGCCAGTGTCAAACCACAGCCCACCTTATGCAGTTCAATAAAACAGAAGGAACTTAGGCTGGAGAGTGCTGTTTCTGTCAGTATGTCCTGTCAGTGGTGGCTTCCATAAAAAACATGAGAAAAATGTGATAGCTCAGTCTACACATACGCAGTAGCACTGAGCTTTGCTCAGTCACTTGTGTTTCTTTTCAGGAAGGTTTCATTCACAAGATTAGAATTTTCACTGTGTTAAAAGCCCATCTTTCAGTTTGGGAAGACACCCAAAGTAGTTTCCTGGTGATTGTTCTGCAGCCCATTATCCAGGCTTTATCAAAACTGAGAGCTGTTACAGACTCTTTGAAGAACCATGAGACTTTGATAAGGTACTATTCAGCATGGCAAACATCCGTGTAAATCTGCAAGAAGAGCTTGATGAGGAGGCAGTGAAAAATATTTATGCTGATGCGGTTTTCTGTACCAATTAAGTGCTCAGGAAGAAGTTGATGTGATATTTGTGACTTGTCACAAATAAGCAGCCTGAAATCACTGTTTCTAAAGCTTTTATGTTTCCATCTGATTAAGTGTCTGCTGCATAATCTTTCCCCATTTTTGTATAAGTGGATTTCAGTCTTCTGTACATGATCATTCAAAAATATTGTAAAGGCTTTCTCCTCAAGTTGTCTGCTGAAGGCAGAGGAGGAGCAGGAAGGGTACTTTATCACTGACTGAAAAATTGCCAGTATGTATTACTGTAACCTCTGTGCTTAACTAGGACTATTATATTTATATTTTTCAAATGCTGGCAAGTCTTCTTAGGAGAAGATGTGCCAATATAAGGTGAAATACTACTTCTGGGAAGTTCTTCCAGTTTGCAACTGAAGACCTTAGTCTGAAACCATCTCGTAGATTTGACCAATCATCGTAATGCTTTTTTTTAAAAACCTTTCAAGTCCCACTTCACAAACTATAGCTCCTCTGATTTTTTTTTCTGCTAGGAGAAACAAATTAACTTCTGTAGCTTCAAGAGGACAGTGTTGCAGAACAGTGTGTAAAAGAGATTATTCTTGCTCTTTTTCCATCTTTTTCTGTTTTTGTTGACTGCATGAAGTGAGCTAGGTAGTGATAGCTAACTGCAGTAGGTGAGCAAGGACTTGTAATCTCCCTCACCCTTGAGGGGTTTGATGCTAGCAAATGAGGAGGAGAATGGTGAGGTAGTAGTAGAAAATTCTGCTGTGTTTGTTTACTTGGGGATTAACCAAGCTTGCATGTCCTCAGAAAGCTGGAGTACTGATTGTACTACTGGGAATGTAAGAGTGTTTATATTCCTGGATGTGTTTGATGGTCCTTGTCATGTTTTCGGGATGATAAAGGATTTTAAATGCCCAGCTGTGGTGCTTTGCTAAAAAGATTAATTTTGGTAATCAGGCCCTGTACAGTTAATTGCAATACATTCTTTTTGTAAACTACCAGGCAATTCTGAAAGGAGTGTACATCTGAGCAAATCATGATTCATCTGATAGTTTGAATTTTTTTTCCAGTCAGCTAGGTTGCCAGAGCTAGAGGAAATGTTTCTGAAGAAGTCAACCTTTTGTGTTACTAATTGCATCATTATACCAATCTACAGTAGAGAAACCTTTACTGAGATGGTAGTGCCATAGATGTGATTTGTCATGTGTAGCAATGCAGCATTTGGAAGCATCTGCATTGATGCTGCACTTAGATGCACGGTTTCTCAAGCTTAGCCTCCCCTTGTGCTGATGTGTTACATGGACTTAAATTCTGTAATGAGATTGCTATGCAATCAAACAGGAGAAGGCAGAGATGGCTTCTGTTCCAAGTTCTGTAACAACCTGCTTTTTGTCACTGTCTGGAGTTGACAGCTAGTGCAACTTTCTTCAGAGATCTCCTGTTTATTACTGTGGGGACTCAAAGTAACTAAAAGCCCTTGCACTAAACTGAGAACTTGAAGAAAAAGATGTATTATAGCTGGTGATATGCACTGTATTGTTGCAGAAGTCTGAATCCTCTAAGGAAAACCTGGATATTATTTAAACATAATACCATGGTTAACCTTCCTCATGTTCTTCAATTTATGATGGAATGCTGTGTTGTGTCTCCCCTTCCCCAAAAATAAAGCTTTCAAATTTGAAATAAAGATTTCCTATCCATAAAGTGGGGGTTTTATGTAGGCAAGAAAAATTTGCTTGCAAAATTCAGGTTGAGTTGTGCACAGATACATCCTGCAGTGTGCGTGCAGTTTTTTAGCAGTGCCATATAGAATTATTGTCACAGATTTACTCATGTGGTTTGCTTATGAATTTCAACATTTTTTTGTTAAATACCATTTTTTCCCTATTTCAGTGTGCAAGGACCCACCCTACAAAGTTGAAGAATCTGGATATGCTGGTTTCATTTTACCAATTGAGGTTTACTTCAAAAACAAGGTATGGAATCTCAAAAGGAAAAAAAATCATGTGGAAGTGAGGGTTTTTTTAAGTTTTGAAGTTCAGTTTGTAAACTTGGTTAAAAATTAGATTTAAAGCTGTCTTTATCAATGCTGTTCCTCAACCCAAAATTACTGTAACACGTGGAAACGCGTAATTGCATTTCACAGAATCACAGAATGGGTCAGGTTGGAAGGGACCACAGTGGGTCATCTGGTTCAATCTCCCTGCTCAAGCAGGGTCATCCCAGAGCACACGGCACAGGATTGTGTCTAGACAGTTCTTGAGTATCCCCAACAAGGGAGACTCTACAACCTCTCTGGGCAATCTGCTCCAGTGCTTGGTCGCTGCATGTTGAAGAATCTCTTCCTCATGTTCAGGTGGAACTTCCTGTGCATCAGTTTGTGCCCATTGCCTTTTGTGCTATTGCTTGGCACGACCAAACAGAGCCTGAATCCATCATCTGACACCCTCTCTTTGGATACTTTTAAACAGTAACGTCCCTCACAGTCGTCTCTTTTCAAGGCTGAACAGGCCCAATTACGTTGGCCTTTCCTCCTAAAAGAGATTCTCTCATCATCTTTGTCACCTTCTGCTGGACCCTCTCCAGCAGCTCTGTGTCTCTGTTGTGCTGAAGAGCCCAGAACTGGACACAGCACTCCAGATGTGCCTCACCAGGGCTGAGTAGAGGGGCAGGATCACCTCCCTTGACCTGCAGGCACTGCTCTTCCTAATGCACTCCAGGACACCACTGGCCTTCTTGGCCACCAGGGCACACTGCTGGCTCATGGACAGCTTGTTGTCCACCAGGAACCCCAGGTCCTTCTCCTCAGAGCTGCTTTCAGCAGATCAGCCCAAGCCTGTGCTGGTGGCTGGGGTTATTCCTCCCCAGACGCAGGACCCTGCATTTGCCTGTGTAGAATTTCAGACAGTTCTTCTCTGCCCATCTCTCCAGCCTGTCGAGGCCCTTCTGAAGGGCTGCACGGCCCTCTGGGGTATCGGCCCCTGCTCCCAGCTCTGTGCCATCAATGAACTTGCTGAGGAGGCATCTGCCCCTCCATCCAAGTCACTGATGGAGAGGTTAAACAATATTGCACCCAATATTGACTCCTGGTGGACAGCATTTAGTAGATAACTCTGTGAAATTAAAAGTGCCTTATTAAAAAGGAGAAGTGTAATGTGATTATTTAGAAGAATTACTAGCCCTGCTAAAAAGTGGACAGACTTTAAATAGTGTTTAAAGTTTAAGAGCCACTTAAACTTGAGGAAAGGACACCAGTCTTGATTATATTGATTACACAATGAACTCATTGTTCTATTTTAGTATTACAGATCTTTATAATTGGTTCAAGTTTTGATCTTTCAAAATAATCTTTTTTAAATCTTGCATCCTTTGTCTGTTAACAAGCATTATTTTAGACGGCGCATGAGTACTCAAACCAAACCCAGTGCCATTCTACAAAACTTACGTTATTGTGATACCTCACATTCAAAGTAATTGGTGCACTTAGTGTGAGTCTCTCAAATAGCAAATACAGAGGTATTCTTTAATTGTACATAACGGAGTCTGCATTTCTAGTAACTAGTTCAGATAAAAAGAACTGGATTTGTGTGAAATTTAAGAGCAAAATCTTGCAAAGTTTAATGTACACTACCTTAATATCCAGAGTTATTCAGGTTCCCTTTATATGTCATGTGCATTGGTGGAGCTGTTACAATACTTAACATGATTCAAAGATACCTGTGTGTTTATTTTATACTACCAAGATGTAGTTTGAAATTATATTGTAATCAAGTCAACATTATATCTTTAATGTGTTGAGTGCTTGGTGAAAGACTAAAACAGAAAGAAAATAGAGATGCATAGTAAAAGACTTTTTCTGGAACCCTGATCACTCTAAAATTTCTTCTGGGGTTAGCTATGTGTGTGTTCAAATATGTATTCCAGTATTCTTTTATCTTTCACAGAAAGCCCTGTTAAGGTGTGAGGTGTGGATATTTCTGCTCAGGCACTTAGGAAGTTGTAGGTTTTAAACAGGTAATTCTGACATGTTCCCTGTATCAATCTGTGAAGAGCAAGTCTTGATTTACCCTATTTACTGTTGGAAATGAAACAGAACTGCTTCAGTGAGTTGATCAGGCTTTTTGGTGTGCTTTTTAGCCCTATTTCTGTTTGGGAAGCTGTTTTGATTCATTCGGGAAATCTAATGAAACGCAGCCCAATTCCCTTCAACTCATCTATTAAATGCTCATCCCACAGACAAAGTAGAAGACAGTGAGTCAATCATTCAGCATCTCTACAGAAAGCTTCCTGCCCAAAATTTCTCTTTGTTTTCCACTCAGACTTGTGACTGCTTTTTCTGACTGTGGAGACTGCAAATCTCAGGTGTTCCCTAGCAGACGTGGCTTAGACTGAGATCAAGAGGGCAGCAGTGGTTACAACTCGCCTTACCCTCAAGCAACATGTGGAATTAGGAAGTTTGCAAACATCCCTCACCCCTTTTTGGTGTCATGGAATACAACAAGCAGTGAGTCAGTCCCTCACACAGCTGCAGCAGCATGCCCTTCCCTGGGGTGGGTGCAATACAAAGGAAGAGTGGCACAAAAATTGAGCTGACAAATTACTACTTTCTCCTGGCTCAGCTGCTCTTTCCTCCCTAAGGCAATCCACAGGTATTCCAATACAGAAAAAAGGAGATAGACAGAAGGAGGAAGAGGAGACATACCATCATCATTTATTAAAGGTAGACAGCTGTTCAGTTTCTGATTCAGAAAATACCCTCATGGATAGAGAAGGGAGGGATACAGGAAACCACCTGGACCACAGAAGATTAAAGGGTTCCTCTTCCCAGGACTAAACAGAAATTGGTGGAAAACTTAATTGGTATTTCACTATGATAGAAAAATGTTCCAAGCTCTAAGGAGTTATGGAAATTACAACCAACCCCTGCTCCCAAATTCAGCAACAGTAGGCTGTGTTTGTCAGTCATTGCAACAAAGTCCTTAAAAATGCTTTTAGGTCAAAGATTCCTACTCTGGAAAATGCAGTGCATATAGGATAAGGCTCATAAACTGCAGCACATTCTATCTTCCTTGTTCTGAAATAATGGCACTGCAGTGGTAGTGATGGTGTTTTGTGTAGTAAGTCTGCTTTTTGGTCGCTGGTTATGTTCATCTGACTTTTCACAAAATTGTTTGAAGACTACCATTTATGAATTATTGCAATTTGTCTTTTATGTCAAAGCTGGTGGTACCAACTCGTTGCCTATAGCAACACTGCAGTTTTCTAAGCAGACCAGGGAATAAATTCCATTTTTTTCTGCATGAAATCATGTTAATATTTCTAACAACAAGAAATATCATCCATGCTTGCTTTTGAAAATGATCTGTCATTTCTATGAACTATGACAGAACTATGAAAATAGTTCATCTGGGTGAACTCATTTCTTTTGTCTTCAGAAACAGACAGCTTCAGGTCCCCTTTTGTTGTTTCTGCTCCAAGTCTAGAGATGGGACAGATTAGGATGTCCCTTGGCTGTGTTTGAAGCCTCCGATTTAACTTCTAGCATAACTGAGATTTCTACTCTTTCTGTTCTTCCCATACTTGGAATTCTGAATCAAAATTCTACATGGTTAATGTGAATTTTTAAAGCATCTATCACTGAACAGAGCATGTGTTTTGATTACATGCAGTGTTGGATATGTGCTAAGGTTTTGTTGTATCTCTTCATTCTCTACCCTTATGGTCCCCTTTTTACTGAAACCTTTTTTCAAGTTGACTTTTTATTTTTGTTCTTTCCTAAAGCTTGATTTGGTTGCTTCCATTGCACATCAGGACCTTTGGGGGAAGGGCTGCTTAATAGCATCTTAGAAAAGCACTTAATGCACATACAGCTTCTAGAAGGGACTCTGTAAATGCGTAACACAAAATGTACTTAACACGGCTCACCGTACTTAGTTTGTAATACCAGATAGAAGATGTTGAAGTCTGTTTGATGCAACCAGTGTCCTTTTTCAGCTGAGGCTTTTTCAGGGCACTACAGCAGTGGTGATTTCTCCCAAGATAAATTTGCCTTTTCTGTTTTTTCTCTTTCCATATTGGTACAGGGAACATTCAATTTCATTTTTTCCCTGCAGTGGCAGAGAATTTTAATTGCTTGGAAGTTCTCTTGGGACACTTGGAATTGGTCTGACCGCACTTGTTCAAGACAATGAAGTTTCTTTAAAAAATGAGCAGACCCCAAAAGTAGGAGATCAAATATAGTTGGCCGCAGCAGATTCATACTGCCCCCTTTCCATAATTTGTGAAGAAAGCAATTGTTTGGCTGCAGTGGAGAAATTTGTGTTCAAAACTTACTGCACTGTCTTCAGTACTCTCTAGGGCTCAGAAATGTGATTGTGTTTTTGACTGAGTTACCTTGTGTCAGCTGAATCATGATACTTGCCTATGTGCCTATCTGTAGCCTGGGCCAAACATGACTTAACAGTGTCAATTAAGCCTTGCCAGGATTTCATGAAATTCGTGCATTTTACCTGGTGTTATTATGGGCTGATAGGAGCTTCTCTGATTCTCTGATTTCCTGTAGCTCAGCTGACACTTGGTAAATTCCATGTGTGTCTGAGAGCCCACAGAGAATGGTTAAAAATTATGTAATTTTAATTGACAGTCTTTATGTAGCCTGTGTTTTCAACTTAGTTAGTTTCATTGCTAGATGTTTCTATCTGGTTGTTTTCAACCCTCAGGAAGAACCTAAGAAAGTTCGATTTGACTATGACTTATTCCTGCACCTTGAAGGCCACCCACCTGTAAATCACCTCCGCTGTGAAAAGCTCACATTCAACAACCCGACAGAGGAATTCAGAAGAAAGCTGCTAAAGGCAGGAGGGGTGAGTCCTGCACCCATGTCAAAAGCCATCACAATAAAGATGCTGCTGCTTGTTGCTGGTGCATGATTAGTATAATGAGAAAAATTGACCTAACAGTGAAACTAAGGGAAGTGTTTTTGTGATTAACTTCATACAGGAGCTTGGCACGTGTCTTTAAGTGGAATGGGTGAACAAATGAGCATGTGCATTCCTTAAATACATGATACTGTGATGGAAATAATAAGAAAATAAAGTGTCTCATTAGAAGAGACATGGTTCTATATTAAGCAGAACAAATTCAGTAGTTATAAGGTAGAACAAGTCAAATATCTGACTATAAACAAACCTACTTAAATTTATGTAATATGTTACACAATCTGAATCAGAGAAATGTACTGACTTCTTTATGTGTTGTCAGAATTAGGTGATGTGAAAAAGCCAAAAGGAAGTTTGCCCATTTGGAGGGATGAGAGGGCCCAGAACCTTTAGGTTTATAGTTTATCTGTTAGTGGAAGCTGTTCTGCTGTGTTTCACACAATGACAGCACAGTTCATTCTGTCAGAGAGTATCAGAGGCTCAGCCATAGGGTCTGCTCAGGGCTTCACCTCTCCTTGCTGGGGTGTGCAACTCTCCCTGGGCTCGGCTCCACTGCTGGGCGGTCTTCATGGGCCTGAGCCTCTCATGTCAGGTTGGGCTGCTGCCTCTTGCTCTCCTTCCACACCCCACTGTGGAGAGCCTGTGTCTCCTCTGTTCCCTCTGATCAGTGCCATGCTGATGGGAGGGAACGGAGGAGCTGTTGGATGCCCCTGAAGCCATCTCTCTTTTGACCTGAGCCAGCCCTAGACCTGTAGCTGCTTCTCACTGCACAAAGTCTCCAGCCCCATGGTCTCAGTTACCTCCTCTCACCTCCCACCGTCTAGTTGGTGGTGTTTGTGTTATAGATCCAAACTGTAGGCAGTATGTAGATAGGGTCTGACAAAAACCAAGCAGAGGGTACAGTTCTGACCCTCCCCTGGCTCCCAGGGCTGTGACCGCCTCACAAGAGTTGGGACACTGATAGCCATTGTTGCTGCCTGGACACCTATGTTGCTGGCTGGGCCCTGGCTGAGCTCACAGCCCTCCCATGCCCAGGCTATGCTCCAGAGCCATTTTACAGCCCTAGCCTCTTGGTTGCTGGGCTCTGCCTTGCTGGGGCAGTACTTGGTATTTGGCATTTGTCCTCATTGTATTTCATGAGGCTGCTGTTAAGCCATACTTCCAGGCTGTCTGGGTCCCTCCTGCAATCCCTGATTGCTCTGAAGTGTCAGATGCTTCACTTCCCAGTTGACTGTTACTTGCAGACCTCATGAGTGTGTTTTGCTTCCTTTACCAAGTCACTGATAGAGATGTTAAGAAAGCCTTCATGCTGTGAAATTATAAGTGTTAATGCCAGTGCCTATTTTTATTTTGAAACAGTCATAACAAAAGTGGGTAACCCTTTTTGGTACCTTTAGACAATAGTAAGTTCTGGGCTGGAGTTGAAAGGGAGCTAGTGTGAGAATCTTCAGTCTGCAGAAGAGAATCTTTGTAAACAAAGCAAAACCAGGTAGCATGTATAGTCTGAAAGATCCTGTTGCCCTCATGAAGAAGAGAACTCTTACAACTATAGTTGTATTGAAATAGAAGCAGGAGTGGTGTTTTGTGTTTGCATTTATAAGGTGCAAGAGGATATCCATGTCTGGACAATGTATTGGCTTTCTAGTGTGTTTGCAAATAAAACAAGATTGTATTCTGGAAAACTCTGTGAGCCAGAAATATTTGTTAACAACAGACTGGATAAGATTGATAAGTTTTAACCACAAGTGTGATAAATCTAAATAATGCAAGCAGAGAGTTTGGAGTTGAGGAGTAATGGTTGAAAAGGTTAAAATAGAAAGGTTCCTTTTTATTGCTAGTTTTCTGTGCCTTTTTTTTTTTTTTTTTTTATTTCTTGAGTTAATAAAAGCAAGAATGTTGCCAAAGTATGAACAACAAAATGTGGCGTGTTTTGATCAAATTCTTTCCCTGAATATAGGGAATGACCAGTGTGGTCGTTCTTAAAATGCATTGCATCATTGCCTTTTGTCTTCTGGATGCTTCAGACTGTATGGCTTTTTCTTTTCCTCCATTTCCACAATTTCTTTCCAAGAAACAAATACCTTCTCATGAAGTTAGCAGTGTTTTCTGCATCCTTCTGTGGACTTTTTGACCTGGGAGTTTACCTGATCAGCTTGGCAGAAATAATGTAATAGCATTCTGTCTGTCTTGTCACTGCAAGTTTCTCTGAAGGGCTCCTGGTGTTGAAAAGCCCATTACACTTTATGAAATGCTGGAAACAGGCTTTTCTTTGACTCCTGTAGAAGCCCTGGAAAGCTGAATTTCCCTTCCAAGTGTGTGAGTTCAGTCTGTTGTCTGTTCTACACAGAGCATTAACTCACTTGTAACTTCAATGCTTTAGGCTGAGGAAAGCATTTATAGGATAGTAAAGTATGAGATGGGTTTTGCACTTAAAAATAAGTCAAAACAGTTAATACTTCTGGCTTATGGCTAAATTCAAGAAAAAATAACAGTAGCAAGTTGCTGAATTTTGATAGGCAAGGAGTCTGGCAAAATGAAGCTTATCCTTCAAAATTAATGTGATACCGTATTAATGTAAAACACTGAGTGGTAGCATTGAGTAAAGTCCTTTAACATGGTGGGCTCTTGCTTACGTGCTTTTAAATAATGGTCTAACTGGCTTGATTTCTGTGCACCTCGAAACCCAGAAATGATTAATTTTTCTCTGTTTTTCTCATGGGCTGACGGACATGAACTACAAAACATGATTATTTTCATTTGCATAAACATATGCATATTATAAATAGTATGTCCCTCTGGAGGGAAAGTGCAGGCTCACCTGCATGCTGCCATATTCAGTATAGGCTTGCCTCCGTGCTTGTCTTTTGCTGCAGATTCCTTGAACTATCTCTTGGATGCTCTCAACTCCCCCTTTCCGTCACATATCTTGTGGCATCCCAATGTGAACTAGTCAAGGTTATTTGCTACAGCCGCTGTTCTTCTGTCTTTCAGGCTAAGAAAGTTTTGTTACCCTTCTCCGTCCTTTGTGTCCCATAAGGTCTGACTGGCTATCCTGTGGCTCACTGAGAGAGTAAGAGTAACATTGGGATATCTCAAGTAATTAAAACGTCAGAGTTCAACTGCAGTGCAGCTTTGCAGTACCACTGTGGCCACTTTAGTTAAGGCAAACAGGACATTTAGGGTGGTACCAATCATGTAGATTAGCTCTGTGGAATATTTGTATCTTAGCATTTTATTTGATATCACCAGAATTGAAGCATAAATGTGCAGTCAGTCTTCATTATTAGGAGTTCACCAAGTTGCTGATTTCTTTTCCAAGAGACAATTACATTTTCAGGCCTTAGAAGAAGGATTTGATTTGGCTTCAGAGATTCTCTAATCAGGAAGGTAAATAGAAACCTTTGGTTTTGTCTTAGGCTATATGCAATTGGCAACGTTTCCTGCCTTCAGAAATACATTTTTTAGACTGAGCTTCCTGCAGCTGCTTGAAAATATTTAGTTATGCTCAAATCCATCTCTACTATTCACCTATTTTCAGTTGGCTTATTTTTGTAATTAGAAAAAGAAATGTTTACCGAAGAAATAAAACATTTTCAAGAGTACACTGGACAAATTCAACCAAACCATTCATTGTTTATGTTCTATACCTTTGTATATATATCCTGAATGGCATTCCTTTCACGAAGGTTTGCTGTGGCAATGATGCCCCTGAGAATTTTTTACACCCTTTACTCCGTGTAGCACCTCATCATCTGTAGCTACCAAGTATACATGTATACTCATGTGAATTAGCAACCTGTTGCTTGAAATCCCCAAGGATACCCTGGGTACAGATGACAATCCATGATCCACGTCTTACCAAGCAAGTCATCAAGTCATTACTACTGGTAGAAAAAGAACTGTGCACATGCAGTCTCCTACACAGCTCATCCTCTAGGCACAGCTTGAAATTATGCTTCAGTAGGTACAGCAGGATTGAAGTTTTGGTCATATAAACACCAGTGAGCATTGACCCTTATGTGGACATTCCTTCCTAGATTTTTCAGTCACCTTTTGTGATCAGTTTCAGCCTTAAAATATGAGAGACCCTGAGGAAAGAGAGTGTGTGCTGTGATTGCTGCATATGGATTTCAGAAGAGAACTGGCACTGGGAAATTACAGTGATTAAGAAAAAACCTTCAAATTCGAAGTAGATTTTGAATGTTGAATCCCATGGAAAACGCTTACAAATAGAGTCTGATTCCATTTATGTATTTTATGTTGTCAGTAGCACTGGTTCTATTGCTCTTTTGGCTTGCATGTTTTTCAATTGCAAGAAAAAATTGAAAATTACACCTATTCTGTTTAGTAAGCTAGTAAAAATAAATTAATTCTTTTTGGAGATGCTGAAGGACAGCTGCCTAACATTTTAGAACTAAATTTTGCCACTGGAAAAAAAGATTTGCTCAGGCACCACTTGTTTGAATATGATTTTATAAATAACTTAATATCAATTCTTGCAGGAAAAAGTAGTGAAAATATTTTCAGTCTGCATTAAGGTAGCAGTTTGATACTGCCCTCTCTCTCATAGCTGCAAATACAAAAATAAAAACATTTGTGTTGTTTTGGAAGTTTAATTGGAAGTTTAACATTTCCACCTCTTTGGCAGGAGACTCAAAATCAGTTGTTTAATTCAGGAGTATATAGGTAAAGTTTAATAGCTGAATTTTCTTTCCTGAAAGGAAAAGCCTTTTCTCTGCCCCTTAGAGAGCAGTTACCACTGTGGGCAAAAATAGTAAAATTCACTGCTTTATTACAAATGCAAATGGCTATCAATGGTTTGAGGTTTCATGTTTAGAGGATGCAAGAAATAGGTCACTTTTAGAGTAGTAATGATTCTATTTAGTGGCAGATGAGTCCTTTATTATTGCTTTCGGTAAAGCTCATTAGGAAATACAAGAGCACTGCTTCTGTAACAAGACAGCTCTTTCCTTAAACACGGTTAATCTGTTAATGAGTCAGAGAGACAAAGAATTATTCTGAGAAGGGAGCAATTTTTAGAGAAAATTATCAAGGTAAAAATGAAGGTTTTGCCAAAACCCACTGCATTCTGTTGTTTGAGGTTTTTTCCATATCTTTGTGGTTTTATTGTTTAACAGTTGAGAAATGTCTTTTCAGTCAGTTGAGATGTCTGCATAGTGCCAGTTCTAAAACCTATGTTCATAATCCATGTAATGAAGATGAAATCATGGGGATTTCCCTCTTTTCTCCATCCTCCCTGTTTCCTGGCAAATTCCTCTGTGTCAGTTGGAACAGTTGGCTTCTACCCAGAACCAACCTTAGGTATAATGCTGCTCTAGGGAAAGGATTATCTTTAATCTTGTGCTTTTCATATTTAAGTAGTTGAATTTGCTTAAACTACGTATTACCTTACTTTCAAGCAAATAACTTAAATTTTTTAAATATTGGCTTAAATATAAATAATAGTTGTTCAGGATGACTGTATTTTTTAGCTAATGATTTATATTTTGGAACTTCAGCCTTAATGGGACTTGTATTACTTCTAGATTTTTCTTAGCAGTGTGTTACCCCCTGGAATTTCGAAATATAGGTCCACATACGTACGTTCAGTAGCTCATACTGGGGTCCATACTGATTTTTAATCATCATGACTTAAACTATTAGTGTTGCTGTGGCCATTTAAAATCATTACTACTTTCCCCTCATATTTCAGACGTACTCTTTAATGTTGAAAGGAGTGATGTGTAGGAACCTGTTCTTCACTGTAAAATGACATGGGGTGTGGCAGCCCAGAGCCACAGAAAGAGGTCCAGTTGTCTGCTCCTAATGCATGATGAGTATAATTCATGATGAGTGCTGCAGAAATGCTGTAGTAATGGTTCATTTTTCCGAGAATTCTAATAGGTATCTTGTAGCTTTCATTGAAAGTGCTGTTGGAATTTTTCTGCAGGACACTGTGGTAAAGCTCACTGCCTGTTCTGAATATGCTGTATGAGGGTGTTCTTTGATGAACAACTCAGTGAATGAAACTGCAACAGATAGCTTGGTGTGGATCTGATTATTGCAGTTTTATTGATGGCCTCTTTCATTCAGGAAAATGAAAAACTAGGAGACAGACAACAGGTTTTTGATAGTGGCTCATTCACCTGCAGGAGGTCTAATGTGCATTAATAAGGAAATTGTGTTGGTCTGTACCTGTGACAGCTCACGCAATTCCTGACTGCATAAATATGTGTGTGGGTTGGTAGATCTGTGACTCCTATGCGTCAGGGTTGGCATGGTCATAGAATAGTTTGGGTTGGAAGGAACCTTTACAGGTTGTCTAGTCCAACTCCCCTGCCATGGGCAGGGCCATCTCCAACTAGATCATGCTGCTTAGAGCCCCTTCCACCTGATCTTCAGTGTTCCCAGGGATGGGACGTCCACCGCCTCTCTGTGCAATGTGTTCCAGTGCTTCACCACCCTCACTGTAAAAAATTTCATTGTTATAGCTAGTCTAAATTTACCCTATTTAAGTTTAAAATTATTATCCCATGTCCTATTGCAACAAGCCCTGCTAAAAAGTCATTCTCCAGTTCTCATGTAGCCCTCCTTTAGGCATTGAAAGGCTGCTATAAACTCTCCCCAAAGCTTCTCTTCTCCAGTCTGAACAGCCCCAACTCTTTCAGCCTATCCTCATAGGAAAGGTGCTCCATTCCTCTAATCACGTTGGTGTCCCTGCTCTGGACTTGCTCCAACAGGTCCATGTCCTTCCTGTGCTGGGGACCCCAGAGCTGGACACGTAATTCGAGGTGGGGTCTCACCAGAGCAGAGCAGAGGGGCAAGATCCCCTCCCTGGCCCTGCTGCCCGCGCTGCTCTGGATGCAGCCCAGGACACGTTTGGCTTTCTGGGCTGGGAGTGCTCATGGCTGGATCATGTCCAACCTCTCAGCCAGCAGCACTCTCAAGTCCTTCTGGGCAGGGCTGCTCTGCATCTGTTCATTCCGCAGCCTAGATTGGTACTAGAGGTTGCCCTGGCCCCAGTGCAGCACCTTGCAGTTGTGTGCATTTGTAGAAATGGGCAATAAAAGACCAGCTTTCATGGAACATTTTAAGATTGTTCCTTATTCTTCATGTTATAAGGACATGGACTTTTTGTTTTGGAAGTGAGTTGTTCTTGTTATTGGGTACACAGGTACTCCAAGTTATCAAGCATGTATTGGTAGATAAATGTTGTCTTCAAAATGTCAATTTTTAAATTTTTTGTAAGGAAACTTCAAAATAAATTGTTAGTAGATTTAGTACAAGCTATTACTATTCACAAAGTATTGCAATTTCATGATTTTCCCCAAATTACTGGAAGAGGAATAGTGGACGAGGGTTCCTGATTATATTATGGTAATTGGTAGTGCACAGTTGTTCCCTGATCCATTCCTTTGTTCAGAAGTGCATGGAACTACATAAATTAAATGCATGGCAGTTTTTATTTCCATAGCACTCAGTTGTCTTGAGTAGCAGATTGGAATGCCCTTAGAAATACTCTGAGAGAAACTGTTTACAAGGGCAGGTATTGTTAGTATAAGGGAGAAGGGCCTCCAGCTGAAGGAGAGTAAGTTTAGATATTAGGAAGAAATTATTTACTGTGGGAGCGGGAAGGCGCTGGAACAAGTTGCCCAGGGAAGTTGTGCATGCCCCATTCCTTGGAGTTTGGATGGCAGTTTGAGCAACCTGATGTAGTGAAATGTGTCCCTGCCTACAGCAGGGGGATTGGAAAAAGATGATCTTTAATGCCCTTTCCAACCAAAACTGTTCTACGGTTCTAAGATGCCAGAAGCTCAGATACTATGGAGACTGGTCGCTTCAGGTTGATTATTCCTACCCAGTAATGTGAATATCAGTGGATGTCCTCTATGCACTGTTTTCCGGTTTTCCTTTGCCCTTGCAAAGTTGTCTTTCATTTAAAGCAACTGGTAGACAAAGGTTGTAAATACAAACTCAACAGCCGAAGTCTAGTGAAGTGAGTTTTTGGTGAACTAGAGGCAAGATATCACTACCAGCAGAGCAGTTAGATTATTTAAGAGAGATCAGCAGCTCCCCCTCAATGAAGCTGTAGGCTGCAGTGGAGTCAGCATGCATTGTTAATCACATCAAAATTTTGAATTTATAGTTGCCATTTTTATAGGGTTTATGATGAAATAACAGGCTGCAGGATTCAATACACTGAAATTTTTAGGGTTCATGGTTTGGTATGTCCAGATTTTGTTTTCTAAAACCAGTACGAGATTTATTTTCGCCTGTGTGTAACTAGATTTGCCGAATCACACCACATGGTATTAATGCTGTTCATCCCATCCCTCTATATCTTTCTGTAGATTGTCATCCTGTTTTGAAACAGTCTGTAATATGGAGACTGTTGATAGTGCAAATACTTGCCAGAAACTGAGATATCTTAGAAGTCCATACACTTTTAAAAAAATGTCAGCTTTCTAAGAATGCTTGTGTACAATCATGAATATATGAATATTTCTAAACTGGAATGTTTCTGAACTTTAAAAAGAAAATTTATGCAGTGGTTAAACCTCAGTGAATTTATTTCAGTGAGTCAGGCTTCTATGCTTCAGGGAGAAAATGGCAGCTTCCAACACTAGGAGAAAGAAATTTTGGCAAAGTTTCTGTTTCTTTGGTTTTAATTTCAGGGTAGGGCAAACCATGATCCTTCTGACTAAATTTTTCTTCCACTTGGATATGCATATTTTTATCGTATGAATGTATGAACAAAACTATTTTGGGCAATAAAATATTTGCTTAAACTCTGTAACTAATGCGTAACTTTGCTTTTTCTGAATGACTTTGATTTTATGCAAATGGTATGTTCTATCAAATTTGTGGCTTTAAAAAATACTGCAGAGTTTGACTTAAAGAACAATACTAAAGAACAATACCCATTTGACATCCTCTGTGAGAGAAAATAATGATAGAGAGATGCATTTTCTCTACCTGTTCTGCAGGTTTATGGTATGCACATGTGTCTACAGATTTTCCTTCTGGGTGATTGTTCTTTGTTAGCTTGTGCCTTCTCTTTTATTCAGCTGAGTTTAATGCAACCAAAGGCCTTGGCAAATTGAGATTAAAAAGTATTTCTTCAGCTAAAGGATCACTTATTGTAATTCAAAATAGGTAATTGCAATCAACAGTGCCACAATTGCAAGAAGAATGTCGTTGCTTTTGGAGAGATGATTTTTCACAGTTTTGGCTTTTGGCAAGCTCAGGTTTAAAACAGCTTAATTGCCTTCTTCCTCTGCCCTTGGAATCTTGCTACAGTGTTGAAAAGAGGCAGATTAAAATAATTCTTATTACCTAGACATGTCTCTTAATATTCCCCAGGCTACCATACATCTTTCGAGCAAAGTGGTCTGCAACAAGATTCATTTGGAGTGGTGTTAAAATAATTTTTTAGATTTTTTAAAATTGAAATCCTATCTTCAGGAAGCTGTAGGCAATAAAATATCGTCCTGACTTGGAGAGGTAATATTGGAATATGCATACCTACATCTTTGATTTCTCAATATTTTTAATGTAACGTGCATGAGGCATGCGATGGGTCAGCTCATTCCTGTCCCCTGAGTCAGAGGACGTTTTGGTCATCTGAAGAGGCGAGGGTAACCACATAGGACATCCACAAAACCAGTGTCATTTTGTGCATGGGAACCTGTGGCAGGAGAGATGTTTCCTTGCAGGTGCAGAACTCTGCATCTTCTTCCCGGCTTTGCAGGGCTTGTCAGACAGGTAAACTGTGTCTGGCATTTAGAGCTTTGAAACAATAGATGAATGCGTGGCTGTGGTAGGAATCATAAAATCCAGACACAGTAGCACTGGAGCAGAAGACGAGATCTTAGCTGGGTTTCCCACAGATGGAAGGAATAATCTTTACACGTCAGGTAACTGCTCAGTAATGGCTGGTTTACGTGTGCTTTCTGGGAATGATCTGTTTGTACTTAAGTCTTTAAAATCAAGGAAGGGAGCTAGACCCTCTTAATAGCAAACTGGCTGCTTGCTTACCAGCCACCCAAGTTTACTGTACTCTAGATAACACAGAAGCCTGACATTAGGAGCTTAAGTTAGAGACATACTGCTTTTACTTCAAAACCTCAGTCCGTTTTTACAGTGTATCTTTGTGGTGGGTTAACCTTGGCTAAGATGCTTGGTCACTCACTCTGCCTCCTCTGCCTTTCAGGAAAGGGAGAGAGGACGGGGTGGGAAGGCTCATGGGTTGGGATACAGGCAGGAAGTTGCTTACCAGTTAATATCATGGGGAAAACAGACTCTGCTTGGGGAAATTAAATTAATTACCAGTGTGATTTCATTAAACGATCCCCTCTTGAGAAGAAACATGGATATTGCTTGTTGGACTTTATTCTCCTACCAGTGTGATTCGCTATGCAGGTGAGACTGTTCCTGTTGGTAATGTTTTACTGACATGCTTTCCCTCTTACAACAGATGATGGTAATGTCAGATGGTGCATCGTTTTCTTCAGGGCAGAGCCTTCATCTCCCCAGCCTTCCCAGTAACTCTCTGTCTTTTTCTGAAGTGAAGAAGAAATCATCTCATGGGCCAAAGGTGAGACTTATTTTACTAGAAGATAGTTCAGCCAGTGGTGCTTTTCCTGGCGATTAAATTAATTAAAAAAAAAAATCTAGGTGTTTTTTGCAATCTTTTAACTGATAGACCAATGATAGCAGATCTTGCCATTCCTTTGCTCTGTACTTACTGTTTGCCATGTGAAATACTGCAGTGCAAGGATGGCTGTGAGAACAGGTGCCGCTGAAGGTTCTCTGGTTTTTGTACTTGTACAATTGTTTTCCTCTTATTCCAGAAGGAATTGTAATAGTATCTTGTAGTATTAGAGGATTACAGTGATGGAAGTGTGATCTATGGAAATGTAAAGAATGTGACATAATACTATAATAATAATTTCATTTATTAAGCATTTTTAAGGATAATTGTGTAGAGTGAAAAACTTGAAGCTGTGTTCTTTAGGATTTTTAATTTTGTTTAAATTCAAGAGGTTAATTCTTTTCTAGATGTTTCAAAGAAAGCAATGTGTCATTGGACTCTAGGACATCAAATTTTGAATCCCCAACTTAAAATGTCATAAAAAAGTATAGTCCAAGGAACTTCTTGAGTAATACAGATGAACCTTTCTGAAACAGCAGATAATTTCTTGACAAAATGAACTAATGGTATGGGAAAATAAGGAACATGTTGTTGTTTATTCACATAAGAAATGCAATGCAAGCCTTTTCTCTATTCTGTTAAATTGTTTGGCTTTTTATTTTCTTTTGTAGTATCTTGTTGAGTTGAAGTATGTTACTTAATTTTGCAATGCATGTACTTCAAGGGGCAATACCTGTTTTTATTAATAACTTTCATGTTCACTATCTGTGCCAAGTCTCATATCTTGCAAGAATTGTCAGGTAATGGATTAGGGTATGCCTAAGAAAAGATAGTAGGGATACATAATAACCAAGAACAGGCAGAAAATGTTTTTTGACATGTCTCTGCCTGGTGTGCATTGTACGTCAGTGCCTCGCAATCTCTAATGCAGGTGGTCTTGCAACATTTAAAGAATATGTGGAAGTGTGGTTATTTTCCTAATGAGTAGCTGAGGTATAATGTGAGGATTAAACTGAAGGTGCTTACTTTGGTATGCTAAAATGAGTGCTTAATGCCTCAGAGGAAAGCAGCTGGCTACACCAGGTGCTGAGGAAGGTGCTGCTGGTTAGACTAGGATGTATCTCCATCTAATTGGATACCAAACATGAGTTGCTCTGACACTTTACGATCTCTAATAGGGGTTCTTGTGATGTTGGTAGGTAGCTCTCTAGAGTTCATTTTCCAGTCACTTCTAAGAGTTGACTGTAATGTTGATTCACCTGTGTCTTGCTTTGCATGCCAAAGCAGGTGTGCTGAGGCTTGGGTTAATAAGCAACCCAAACACCTCTAGGACTTCAAAGAGGTACTGACATGATACTGAGTCCTGTACTCATGCTCTGCCTAGTAGCCATACACCGTGGTAAGTCTTGAATCTCGGTTTTTGTAAGCAAGTGTAAACCTGGGGTGTCATTTTCCAAATCGTGTTTAGACAATGAACTTCTGTCTGATGTGGAGAATTGGCAAGTGTGGAATGTGCTGGAGTGAAGCAGGGTGAAGCATGTATTTGCTGCACTCGTCCATATAAACTAGTGCTTGAAATCTTTCATTTTTTGCTGAAGCAACTCAAACATCTGCAGAGAGTTTGGCGCATAGCATGCAGTTATGTGAGTCTAAGCTGAGGAGGTTAGACATGCATCACACCTCAGGATTCCATCCCTAAAATTTTTAATAGTGGGGAGAGGTGTCTTATCAATACACTGTTTTTTGTCAGTCCATGTGGATATTCTACTTTTCCTCTCCCCCCAGCAGTCATTGCTTCACCCTGTCCAACTTGAAACACACAGTTCTGAGCAGTTGTTCTTTTATGTCATAAAGAAAGACTTGTAAATATCTGCCTTGTTGAGAATCATAGGCTCTTCTTGAGAAATGGAAACACAACATAACCTTGGGTTTAGTGTAACAGTAAAGTTTGGGGCTTTTGTTGCAAGTTCTTGGAGCTGAAAAGCCTTGGATTTTAGTCTTTAGTGGTTTTGTTCTGGTTGGAATGTAGGAAAGTTCTAGCCAATATACAAATAGATTTTTGGTTTTGTCATTTGGAGTAACCACAGTGGTGGAGCAACTTCAGTGTCCAAATTTCATTTACATATGCCTTTAGAAATAAGAGTTGCAGGAAAGTCTTGGTAGTTCTTGGGCATAAGTTGCTTTGTCCAAAACGTGTACTCCAGATGTCTGTACTGGGTGACTTTGGGATTTTTCTGGTGCAGCAATAGCTCTTTGATGTGCTTGGCCTAGTTTTGGTTTGTTTTGTCTGTGAATACCACAGTTAACTTTGAGGTCAGTTTTAAACTTTGAGTGTGGAAAAAACAGAACCTTATGCTTATCTGTTTGCCACTGCAGAGTACCACATAAACTTTATGGTTAGATAAGAATTTAAGTAACAACAGTAAAACTAGTGCAACAAAATGGTGTTCTTGGTTTAGCATTCACTTACGAAAAATGCAATACAGTATGAAGTAAGAGACAACTGTCAGTTTGCTTTCTGTCACATTATCTTCTGAAATATGTATTAAATAGAGATGTTTGTATTTCTAAAGTGATTTTTTTGTTTAATTTAATGGAGTTGGTATTAGTGAGCCCAGTATTTTGATTCTAAAACAAAGCTTTAATCTTGGAAATACAGCTGTCAGGCATATATGTATGAAAACTTTTACTTTATGCATTTTTTCAGAATGTAGGAATAGCTGCAGGCTGGCTACAGACACTTGTGTTGCCTTAAATCAGTGCTATTACTATGCCTGTTTGTGTTATATAAATACTACATTTACAGAATAGAGGAGCAGCTAGGTTAGGTTTTTTGGGGGGATGTCTTTTGCAATGAACTGTAGTGCGAGCTGTAGCAAAACAAGATTTATTTTATAAACAAAGAAAACTAAAGCTCTTACTCCTATGTGTGACCAGAAAAAACATAAATTGTTTTATGCTCCCCCAGTTGGCCTTCACTGTTAAACCAGCAAGCTTTGTAATTCTCCATCTGCTTCTGATTCTTCTGACGTTATTGATCATAACAGTGTGCTGGGGTGGACAAAATTGAAGTGTGGAAAGTTTTTTAAATTTTTGTGGGAAGCAGGTAAATTCATCTCCTACCCCACAGCGTTTTTGGAGGCTCTCAAAATGTTGTGGTTTTCTTTCTTGGCTTTTTTGCCCCCCCAGATCTGCTAGTATTTTTATTCAACAATAAACAAGTTTGTATTGAACAGAAATCTAAATTTGCTTGATGAAGGAATTACTTTTAGATATCTTTCTCCTGTTTTCCTCTTGAGAGCAATAGGCGTATTTGAGACTAATTCTAGTCCATTGGCTTAATATGGACTCATTACTTCAATAGGCATAACATTTTTTAATTAGAAATGAAAATAATGCACATTTTTATGATCGCTAGTACTAAATTTGTGGTCTAAGCTCAGAGTGCGGTACATGGACAAGGCCATGCCAATATGCTCAATTTAATGGCTTCATAAGATATAATGAGCTGCCCCTGCCTCTCTGCTTCCCCCACCCCTCCCAAGTGCTCAATTTCTTAATTAGGTTCCTAATGTCTGTCAGCAAGTGAGGTTTGCAGTGGTTTCCAGAAGTTACTGCTTATTCAGTCTCACATTAAAACAAATTGGGAATTACATTTTGTGGTGTGAAGTCAGAACCCAACTCTGTAACATATACAGTTCAGCATCATTTTTTGCCCTGTAGTTACAGAATTGTTTTAATCTGCAAATGTGTTACCTATTGAGCCGCTACCACAATCCATTTGTGTCTCTCAAATTTACAGGACAACGTACTCTGTGATTTAAACTGAATTTCATGAGCTCGTTAAGAAATACAAAAACACAACAAACCGTTGGTTCCCTTTGCCCAGATTAGTCTATAAAGTGAATTCACCCCTCAAATCACAAAGTTCCTTAGTTAATAACCTGTAATTCTTAATCCATGCACTTGGGATACATAAGAAAATAGTTACCTAGCTGAGTGTGAGGGTGCTTATCCTTCCTCCTCTGTCACAATGTGGGCATACCCTGTTTCACAGTGGGAAGCCATATCAAAGGCTAACAATATTGCTTCAATATTTGATGAATACACAAATGTAAGCTATGGTGTGCAGATATATTACCTGTCAAAACCCCATGATCCCAGTTTTTCACATGAACTTGAGAAAAGAGTGTTTTATATTACTTAATTTACTCTTATTTCTTGCAACACTTATTAAGGTGGAAAGGAAAGAAATATTTAAACATAGTCAGATTCTAAAAAATAAGAAAATGGTTTGAAAGTACATTCTGATTTTCATTAAGATCTATGCTGTACATTATATGAATATTCAGCCACTTTTCATCCCCACCACTATCCCATGTTCATCATCAGGTTTGGTATAATTTTCTGGTGAATATAATTTGACCTTTTTCTGTCTTACAGATTTTATATTCCTCTTGCTGTCTCCTCTATGTCATTGTTGGCTTCTTTTTGGGTCATTGCAGAAATTAAGAAAATAAGAAAAAATACTCCTTTTACCTAAAAAATGAATGCAGATGTAAAAGCAATGGGTTGTCTGCCTTTAAGAAAGGGTAATTCTAAGCAAGCATGTGAGAGGGGTGTATAAATAAGTCTCATAAGTATGTCGCATATTTGTACTATGATTTCTGTGAAAATATCAGCTTCCATGTTGTAGGAGGATGAAAAAAGTCTGGTTTTAAAATTGAAAAGAAGACAGATCTCAAATTTCTTTTGGTATTAATACTACTGTGCCCCAGAATCATTTTCACAGATCTTATCTGCTGGAAAACCTCTAAAATGAGACTCTCCTTCTCAAATGTAAAATATATATGCTATATGTAAAATAATGTGCTATAAGGAGACCAGTAAGAGAGATAATTTCTCTATCTAGTTTAGTAATGACACATATTTTATTCCTCCCCAGGGCAACACGGCTCTGGCATGATAGGACATGTTGTGACACTAGAAGCATTAATAATTAGTACATAAGTCAACTTTTGGTGCTGGTCTTGCATCAAAGGAAGTAGTCAACTTTTTTTTTTTTTTTTAAATCTTAAAGAAGAATGCCAGGAAAGGTCTTATGACTCAAGTAAAACATCTCAAGGAGTGCTAAGTGCTTTTTTATTTTTGTTTTTAATTGCTGGCCTGGGAAATGAGGAAGTGCCTTATGTTTAGACATTCAGTTGTCATTATAGTTTTGTTCATTCTTGATGCTTCTGGCCAATGTTAATGTTTATATATATGTTATATAAAGTTAGTTTACCAAATCGGACACAAAAATACATTTGCAGTAGAGATGCAAGAACCACCTTATAAAAACATGCAATTGAATCATTTATGCAGCACTGTGACTCAGTCTTTCACTAAATAAGATAATGAGAAGGGAAGAGCATTTCTAAGTAATTGTTTTTAGTTAATAGTTTCTACCTATTGCTAAAGAGGAGAAGGAAGATACTGCAGTTTCTGCACATGTTTTGTGTAGACCTTTCAGGTCTTAGAGTATTACACACTGACTTAACACATCCTAATTGGACAAGTTATAAGTAGTTATCTATGAACAGGAAGCACATCAGTGGGTGTAGTCTCAGTCTTCCTTTCTCCTCTAATTGACACAACTTCCATTAACATGTTAATTCTACTTTGTTTTCTTGGATAGTTTTTTTTCAGAGCACTTATATTGCGTGCATTACTTTAAAATTAGTCAGTCCCTGTGGAAGATGAGGCTAGCCATGTCCTGCTTTGGTCCTTTACTTTTCACTGCACTTCTGCAGTTCTGTCTATGTTGTGGGTAAAAGAGTGGTTAAGTAAGGTGGCCCAAGCTAAATGTATTTTCCTCTCTACAGTTCTGTAAATCTGTGGCAGTTTTAGACAGCCAGATACACCACATTTACATACACATCTGTTCTAGGTAAAGGAAATCAATGGGTGTATGCAATACTCATTAAAGTGTTTCTTTCTAAAAGTTTCTCACTTCCTGGGCAACATACAGAAAGAAATGCTTAAAATCAGCCTGGAAGAAAGTAAGCAGTGTAAACTTCTTGACCATAGATTCCTGTAAATTGAAACGTCACTTTGCAGATTTGAAATTGTATGAAAATGGACCTCATCTGGTCTAGAGTATGACGTGTGTTTAGTGTTTATAACAGTGCAGTTAGTCTGCTCAGTGTTTTTGAGATACTGAGAGCCCACCACTGGCAGTTTCCATGAAAGTGGGCAGTGCTGGAACTGTTCTTTTCTTTTGAAGATTCCCAGCTGTTAACTGTCAGAAGAAAGGATCCCGTATGACCCATTCTGGATGGTTCCTTTATAGTTCTAGCTGCAGATGACCACTTTCCTTGCCACTTCAACTTCTGAGATTCAACTGAGTGAAGAATGATACTGCTCTGCGTTTCTGGTTTTGCCTTTCTTATAGGACCTCTGAGTCGCCACCTTCTGAGAAACACTTCTCACTTAAAACAGTTCAATTAAAAAAAAATTGCAATTAAAGGCTCAGTAGAGACTCCAGTATATACAGAGAAGGAAGATTTTTCAGCTTTAGATTTTCCATCCAAAGGCAGTGACTATTGTCTGTCCAATCAAATCTTCCATAGCTGGGCTGGACCCAGGGTTGTTATTCTTTATGAGGAAAAAGATCTGGCAGAAGCTGGAAGATCACAGTAGAGAAGTGAAACATTGCCTGAAATGTTGTCATGTTTTCCTCTGATCTTGTAGTAATTCTGTTGACATCATATGGTTCATATCTTCATTTTTTTTTGTGATTTTTATTTTTTCATAGGTAATGGTGATGATAAACATTTCCTAAACAGCCTTTGTGTTAATCTTAAAATGTTTTTTAAAAACACGGGTATAATGCCTAGGTTAAAACCTGACTTTTGTTGCAGATACTGAAAAGCAATGAAAACTACTGTTGTTCCACCAGTTTGTAACGTATTTTGACCAAATGTTGGGGTTTCTATCTGTTCCTATATAGTTATTTCTACTCCTGTTTACTCACCTGCAGTTCCAAGTTTTTAATATGAATCCTATGTCCATATTGTGTCTGCCTTTTGAGGATTTAAGGGTTCATTCTTTTTTTTTTTTAAGTAAAATTTTGCATTTCCTCTTTGCAGGACCCAGCTAGGATTCTGAACATAAATAGCAGCAGCAGTAGTAACAGTTTTTCAAAGACCCAGAAGTTAACAAAGGAGCACAAAGAAAAAACTTCTAAAGACTCAAAAGAACAAAAAAGTGCCTTCAAAGAACCTTCCAGGGAACATAACAAATCTTCCAAAGAATCCTCTAAGAAACCCAAAGAAAACAAACCACTAAAAGATGAAAAAATGGTTCCTAAGATGGCCTTCAAGGAACCCAAACCCATGTCCAAGGAGCCAAAATCTGAAAACACCCCCATCCTTACCATAACATGTGGGCAGCAGCAAGAAAAGAAGACTCTCACAAAAAGGCCCTCTATGCTAGACACTGATGAATCTTCTGCAAGAAAAAGAAAAAAAACCAGCTCAGATTCATTATTTAAAAGTTTTCCTAGTGCCCCACCACTGATTCTTACTTGTTCAGCTGACAAAAAACAGACAAAGGATAAATCTCAACTCAAAGTGGGGAGAGTCAAAATTGAAAATGATACACTGGAAAGGAAGACGCCTACTCTGCCACCATTTGATGATACTGTAGATCCCAGTGATTCTGACATGGAGGAAAATGTGTCCTCCAAATCTGACGTAAGTTGTTGTTTGGTTTTGCTTAATACTTTACTCAGTACTGTATTGAGTATTCCCAGTCTGTGGGACTGTGCACCAAATTTGTGTTCTCCCCTTTCTTTTTCCTGTCTGTTGGCAGGTTGTCCAAACTGAAGGGTGTTGATGGCCGTGTTCAAACCTATGCATGTGCTAGTTGAATTGTATTGCCTGTTCAAGTCTTCTCAATTACTAAATGTCAACATTATGACAATGCACATATGGGAGGTATCTATAAACAATATTGCTCTTTTGATGTTCGTTAGAAATTCATCTTTCTTTTGAGAGAGAAGGAAATGGATTTAAATGCTTGTATTTCACACTCTAAATCTTGGTTTTCAGGTGTTAGAGAGTTCAGTAAATCCAGGAAAGAGTTGCTGTTATATCAGAGAGTTGCTTATTTTTTTGCTAGAAGAGGCAGTTCTGTCAATGATGCCAGTTTTGTGGAGGAGGAGTTCCTAGGGTCTCACTCTGATGAGGAGAATCTATCTCAGGTAGTAGGTTTACCAAGAAGAAAGACATTTAAATGGAAATTTGCTTTTCTGAAAGTATTTGTCTACTGTGCCTCTACTGTGCCTGCTCATCTGTTTCAAGTATGATTTGCTCTTTAGTTTTATGATTAAAATTAGGATTTTAATCATTCTCCTAGCAAACTTTGATTTTCAGAAGCATCTTTTATAGACACATCTAGAGGAGGAAAGGCGTGGTAGGAGAAGCCTTGTTTGGTGCCATTATTTGTGCTTATGGCTAGAGGTGTACTGTGCATGGTAGAGAGGAATTCTTCCCAGCTTTTCCTGTTCAGTTCTCTCTTTTTTCTGTTTTCTGATTTGTTTCTCTGTTATTGCCATCAGATTCATAACCCTGCTTGCCCTCTCTGGAACGGACAGTAAATGCCCTGCTGTGGGGAGGTGTCAGCATTAGGTTTTTACTTTGTAGAAACTTCCCACGAGGGAGAAGGTAATTTTCTTCTGAAGTGACCTTTTAATGACTGGTCCCTTAGGGCGTACAAAGGCTGTAAAATTTAGAAGGTACACAATAGGATAGGCCCTGCTTTACAGCAGGACACAGGGGACACTCTATGTTTGGAGTGGCATTCTCATTATGGCTTGGAACTTAACCAGTTTGTCTTCAAACGTGAAAATGTATGTACTTGTCACCCTTAGTGTGAATTATTTTTTTGTGTTTTCAAAAAGCTGAATATTCTATTTTAATTTGTCACTAGCCTTAAGACATGGTATCAACCCTCAGTATAGCTGACTAATTGAAATAGCTTTTTGGATTTCCTATTTATTCAAATAGATGCCATGTAGGGGCACATACACGTTTAGTGGCTGCAGCAGTTCTTTTTTTTTTCAAAGACAGAAGAATTGAGACAAACAAATCCAATGTGACTGGAATTTTACAAATGATTCTGCAGAGGTGTGTGCTGTGTATCGACTTGAAAATAACTGATGTGTGAAAGATATGTGGATGGTAGTTAAAACTGATCCTTTTTAGTTGCTCTTAGGTGTTTCTCTGTTGTCTTGCAATGCCTTGCCCACTACCAATGGTATAATGGGAACACCTCTGTATTTTTCATAGGCTGACACCAGTCCACTTCCACAAGTCCATCCTCCATCTGCAGTTGACCTGTAGGACCTAAGGAGTTCCTTAATTCTGTGCTAAAGCTAAAAAGCAGATTCGGGGTTTTGTAGGTCTGTAAGCCACTGTCACTGAGAGGGCTAACTGCTGAAGTCCACTCCAAGAGAAGTAAATCCTGCTGGTTTGGGCTCTTGTTTATTTTAACATTGACATACTGGATCATGGAACACACAGGTCTTCTGTGGGGGGGCCAGTGTGGTCCGCATCTAAATGGGTGAAAAGGATGTCTACCCCTTTTGGACTGTGGTCCTTGATAAATCAGGCTGAGTATGGCTCCAGTCAGTGATAGGATACTATTTAGAAGTCAGTAATATACTTAGCTAAAGAAAAACTATCTGTGAAACACAGAATAATCCCCTAAGATGCCTGAGTCACGCAACTGCCAAGTGCTGTGTGAGAAAAGGCTGGGCAGCCTGGTTAGTGAATGTCAGAATTTCACAAGGAGTTGTTCCTTCTGCATTTTACCACTTTTAACCAGGGAATCTCATGAAAGGTGCCCAAGCAGTGTGATAGAGATAATTCTGTATGTTGGAAGAAATAGTTTGGACTTTTTTGTATGTGCTGGTAAGTTTCTAAGTGTTTCAGGAAGTTTTACAGCTAGATACATAAAGGGTGTATCCAATATGCATAATCTTATTAAGGAAAAGCGAAAGGTGAGATATTGCAATGTTACATAGAGAGTAATGGAAGTAAAAATACAGCAGTGCTTTTTCTATACAATAACAGTAATTTCAGATCTGTCAAGGCTTCATGATACTAACAAACATAGTTGCCTGACGCTGGGAACATGCTTCCTTAGTGTCATATCCTGGCATAATAATGTGCTCTAAAATTAAGTCAAATGTTCTTTCTTACTCTGGTACAGTTACAGTGGTGGGTATCATAGCCCTGATGAAAAAAGCATATATCATTTTTTGGGAGTATATTTGGTAGTATCCAAGTTTATTCCTAAGTGTCTTCAAGAAGGCAAAACCTAACTATACCCAGTTCAGCAAATTTAGGTTAGGTACAATAAATTGCATTTTATTTATGACATCGTGCAAACATAATAATAACTGTATGAGTGTAATATTCATACATTGTGTACAATGAAATTATTAATAACTTGGCTAAGAATTTTGAAGTTTCTTCACTGTATGGAGTAAGAGATGGTCTCATTCTCAAACACACGTTCCAAAATGGTGACTGTTCTCTTTACTGGTACTGCATATATATACTCACATGCATAACTTTAAAACACGTAAAACATATAAAACATGGTAAATTTGTAATGCAAGGTGCAGTGTAGAATGTAGAACTTCCTGCAAAAATAAGTTTCTTACTGTTGCTGGTCACACACAGGGTGGTTCTCAGAATTAGATGTAGTCCATTATCAGTTCTCAGTTGTGAAGTCTGGGTTCAGGATTTCAAAATAAGGATGATATTCTGAAAAGTCCCTGTGGTAAAGGAGTCTTACAAGCACTATTAAACAGAGGTATTTCATTGGGAAGGTGCTGCAGGATGGCAATGCTGCTTCTCCCCGCTTTCTTTGGATACAACCTGAGTTCAGTGAATTGGGGTGGAGTGTATCATATCAATCAATGGGCTTAAATTTCAGGCAAAAAAGCAGAGTATGCTCAACCCTTCACAGTACAGGCATCATACTCTGCCTAGTTATGGGTGTTCAGAGTTGAAACACGGCCTTTGCCTTCATGAAGTAGAGGATGTAGAGTTACGGCACCCCCTGAGAGAGGTGCATTCTTTTTCAGGTCGTTAAGTGTGTCTGCCAGTGGTTGATCTTCCCTTGGAGATGTCCCTTGAATTCGCCTTTCAGAATCCAGACAGGTTAGCATGCTGTTGTCTTGGAGGTATTTCAGAAAGCTGGACACTGTTCTTTGGTGTCCTGTAGTCAGTCTCTTTCTTGAGCTTCAAGTGTCTCTATAAAATTCAGTGGGAAATACAGGGAATCACACCCTTGCTTAGTGATAAACTCTCTGCCCTTGTTTAATAGTCTTTCTGTGTGTGACTCAGACCAAGACCATGTATGGTCATTCCTCTGTGGTCTGTTTGGCATACACTGTAGTGTGGTGTACTGCTGTATTTATTTTAATTTTGTTTTTCTGTTGACTTTGAGCTGTTGGCAAGTGAAACAAGTGTCTGTGTTGCTCTTCACATTGCTTCGTTAAGTATCTCTTTTCAAATACACCTGTGAATTAAAGTGCGTTGAACTTTGGTGTTAGTGATCAACTAGATGTCCGAAAGAGTGTGGAGTCTTTTTTGAATTCATTTAGAAATCACACATAAAGGCTGAAAAACTATTTTATTGGCTTTGGTATGAAACATGCAAAATAAAGTATAGAGTGAAAGCATGCAGATTTATGGTTTTATTGAGCCATAGGCATGTTAATACAGTCCACTTCAAAATTCCAAAGACTTCGCTCTTAAATTCAATTACAGGATGTTTTAGTTAATGAAGACTCCACCTGTTTGCTTCCTGTGTGGGACAGTGGAGCAACATGATAATAAAAAGGACTTGACCTTGATTTTGCTGCCAGTCTGAAATATGGTGATATTCTTGTAATATTTGTGTGAGCTGCAAGCTGGTGTATGAGATGGAGAAATACAGAATTTTGGATCTGAGTGAGGCATTTTCCATGGGTGGAGCTGCCCCTTTTGAGCCATGGAACCATTTCAGAAGGGATGCTCAGATCCCTCTTGTTTGATCACTGCTGGTCTTGCTTGACTGGGTAGGAGGGAAAAAGTGTTACAGGGCTCTTGGTGAGGTTGCTGCAGCACGAATGCACAAAGGAGATAAGGCAGATCATACATACCTTTTCAGGTATGAAATATTCTCTGTGTATCTCTGGTTGTAGAGAACTGAAAAACAACTCTTTAAGGCTGCCATGCATGACAGTAGTTTGGTGGATTTTTTAGAGAGTCCATGTGTCTCTGATGAATGAATTTCTTCCGGTGTGATTGTTTTGCTGGTGGTATGTATTGTTTTTTTCCCTTCCTGCTTGTATATGTCACTGCATTAGTAATAGAAGCAGCCTTTTGGTGTGTCAAAGCCTATGGAAATAAAATCTGAGCAGAATGCCTGCTAGCAAAATGTGACAGCTCAGGGGTAAGGAGTTTCAGTTATTAAGAGCAGAGTACATCAGTGAGTCTTTTGCCTTTAGGAAAAAATCCCTTCTCCATCTCAGGAAGGCCTTTATAGAACAATGAAAATATAGTAGATATCACATAGACTATGCCTTTGTACTTAATTAACTGCTTGCATGTCCTAAAGCACTCTTAAAGTTAGAGCATGAGTACCTTTTTAAAGGAATCCATAAAATGCCACTTTCATTCTGGCACGTGATGTAATTTGACTATTGCGAAACTGGAAGAACATTTTGAAAACCTCCATGGTCTTGTAAAAACCTCTAGGCCCTTGTTAGCTGAAAAAGCCTACTTTCTTCCAGGGCTTGGAGCTCAAGTCAGAGCTTTTCCACGTAATATTTAAAGTCAGAAGGAACAGTAGTGACATAGAGCTCCGTGTGCTGTTTTCATGTACTTACCAAAGGTAAAAAAAAAAAGAGAAGATAGGTTTTATTTTATTTGTGGGACTGTGACTCTCAAGATGATTAATGGTGCAGAACAGGGTTAAAATACTGATCGTGTCCTTGGCTGTGGACTGGGCCCTGTGGGTTTGCAACAGTCATGTTATTACATTCTTTACTTTTTGTGTGGTAATTAAATGCATTTTTTCTGCTTCTAGTCCAAGAATTGACGCTGCTCTTAAAACCATGCCAGCCACTCATGTGGTATTGTTGGACATAGTACTCCTGGGTTGAGGAGGTAATTCAGTAGTTGCAAACAGGTAAACATTGTATGGTCCGAGGTGTTTCGTTCCAGGTATATGCTCAGAGAGCAATAGTGGCCAAAGATAATCAGACCTCTTTAGAGAACTGGCAGTAGGCACAAGTATGCTCTGTGGCCATTAGCATCTGCTGTAGCATGGCACCATTCTGCTATACTTTGCCTATTTTAATTAGGTCTTACTGTGAAGCAAAAAATGCTCTGCCTTCACTCACAAGAGCTTACATGTCTGTTAGGCTGTTCTGTATATGGTGAAATGAACTATTACTGGATGAGGAAGCAGCATAACAGACAAGTAGAAATCCTCTGGGCAGCAAGCTCAAATGTTAAAGTGAGGCAGTTTTGTTACCAGTGTGTTTGGAAATCACCGGCTTACAGAAATGTTAAGAATTTAGAAATGAAGCAGTGGAGACAAACTATGTAGATATGATTAAATGTTCAGGCTGCAAAAGTAATCTTGTGAGAGCCATGAAATCTTGTATTCTTCAGGCAAAGTCTGTGGTTTTTTTAGGTTTAGGCAATGTCACGTTTTGAGCACAGAAGTAACATTAATCATTATTAAGCTACTAATACAGGCTGCAGTATTTTACTTCATTTGCAAGTGTTGGTACATCTGCTTCATTGTGACTACTCATGTGAATTAACTCAAATATTTGCATAAAGGCAGTTTTGAATTGGGGCCATAGTTTCTGTATTTCAGCACTGGAAATTCTGTTTGCCTGCGATCCTGCAGAAAGTAAGGGTTTTAACTGGGTATGTGCAGTGCCAATACTGTAATTGTTTGGGGGGTTTTTTGTTGCATAAAAAGACTTTGTCTCATATCCAGTAAAGTCATGACACTTTTGAGAGGCCATGGTGGATTGCAGTCAAAATAATAAAATATTAAAGACAGGATATTTTATTATAATCATAATGAAGTGAGATCTTCTTGATAGGGATTTCATTGCTTTGAAGTTGCTTTATCTATCTACTTATATAAATTATGTTGTGATCCAGAAGAGTGGCTGCGCATATTTAAAATAAAATCCAACACCTGGTAGTTATCAGCTGGCATTTTATCTACAATAGTTAGATCTATTCAAGGCTTTTATGCCCTTTTATTTTTCCAGTGGAACCAGTAAGTTTACAGTTCTTTTTTTGAGGGGTGCAAAAATGTCATGGTTTACTCATGTGTTTTTGAAAGTTTGATGCCGAACTCCTCATGAAATTCATTAGATAATTATGATAACACTTCTCATTCAGAGGCGTGTACTCTTGTGATGACTGACATGAACTCTCCAGGACACACCATAAGTACACAATTTGATTTTTATGTTTAAAAGACTCAGTAGTCCCCTGAAGTTTAAATTTTCATGACACAGGATAAAGGCCGCTTGATCTCACTGCTGCGGTGAGTGTGTACCCTGTCTCATGCCTGTGCAGAAGGAATGACTGTCCATTGCCTGCTGATGAGAGAGGGACTGCTGTTCACTTCCCTGTGCTGTGGAGCCCTGGGGTTGTTTGGCACTGCAGAGGGGTGCTGGGGGGTCCTCTTGGAATGGGCAAGGGGTGCTCCTGATGGACATCATTTGCCTGCCCCTGACCGAAGGATGCTGGTGCCTGTGTGTCACTGTTCCTCCAGTATTGAAGTGTGCATGTGAGCCTGGTACAGGAAATAAATGAAAACAGATATAATCATGCAGTTTTCTTTCTTGCACTCTGTTTAGCAGCTGCCTTTTCCTCTTGACATTGTCCACTCCTTCTCTGCCAGGCAGCCGTTGCTGTTTAAGGAATGTGTCATACCTGCAACCAATCTTAATAATATTTTGAGTGTTCATTGAAGGTGGTTCTAGATCACCACATCGGCAATAGAAAAACTGCTGCACAGTTTAAGAATGTTGGTGTGAACTTGTGTTAACTCACCGAGTCATTATTCAGTACTACTGTTTTGGCTTAGTCAATACCTCAGTACAGCTTACATTTTTGTTAGAAAAAGATGTCGCAAAATTAATTACTTTATATTTTTTCCTACCAAAACCAAACCCAAAAAACCCAAAACCCAAAAAATCTTTGAGTAAAACATCCAGCTCTGTTGGTATTAAAAGCTAATATTTTCTGTTGAAGGCCTCTAAGCCGGCTTTCATCTTCCCTTGAAAATAGAAATCTTTATCTGCCCAACAGAAATGTGTACTTTGTGCTTCCTCTGGCATTGGGTTTGTTAGTGGGGTTTCTAGTGCCCCTCCCTGAGCAGCAATATCTCATGCTATTAATTCTCATTGGGGCTGAAAACAAGTAGATGCATGCAGCTTTGGTGATCAGATTTATTTGTTTTAACAATGTGCAGCTCTGAAGGGACCAAGAAATTTGGTAATTAATGCTGTCTTTGCCCTAATGAAAATGACAGTCCTTGAACATGTGTAGCACAGTAAGATCAGGCTGCCTGAGGAGCCCAGAATGTGTATGTAGGGTTTTTCAAACCATCTTGAGTTATATTACCTCTTCTTGCTGCGGATATCTGGACATGAAGGAATTGCTTACTCTGTACTTAATTTGTTGCAAGCCATCTGGCAAATGTGAGGAAATGATGCCCCGTGTTGTAGGAATTAATGTTTCATACAGCAGAATTAGAAGATAAGGATAAATGGAGCTATTTGCACTTCACAGAACCTGTTTACATATCCACAGAATTTGCATCATCATCTCAGAGCATCATGAAAGGAGACTTTAAAGGCTACTGATAATAAGTACCCCAGCAGCAGCAGAGCTGTGTTTTGTTGCTGAGATTAACAGGCAGCTCCACCTGTGCCTGAGCTCCCAGAGGAAAGATGACTCACACATTAGGGGATGACCAGAACTGGATGACCAATCCAGTTCCAGCCCTAACTGGATTGGTGCCTCGACATTGATTACCCCAATCAAAAAACTACTGCAAAATTTACGCTGTTTCATATTTGGTGAACGGTTTTGATTAGGAAAGAAGTAAATCAAGTGATTTTTCTGCTCTGTATGAGGTCATTTTAGGTATTACCTAAATAATGGGAGGAGGTTATGTACAGTAACCTGTTTGTGTTTCATTATTTGAATTATCAGCTGCAAAAGTATTACAGTCTGAACCGTGGCAAGAAAGGAAGTAGATACAGGCTGTGACAATTTTAGTTTCTTTCAGTGTACGAATGATATTTTTCCATTGCCCATGACACTTTAGTGGATTTTAGTTATTACAATGTCGCTTTATTTTATAGATGAAAAGGACATAGTTTCAAGATAGTGTGTTGTGTCTCCCACAAGAAGAGTAAAATATCATCAAGTAAAGTGCTGTGGTCTGCGTATTCTGGACAACAACAATTTATTTTCAAAGTTGCTCTGGTTCAAGGCAGGAAGAGGCCAAAGAAGGAAGCCATTCTTACTGCTCTCGGTGGCCTAAATTTGCTTTGGGAGAGGACTAGTAAGAGAAAATAAAATTTTGCATGTTAAATGTTAAATTTTAGCTAAAGGAAACAGTTTGTAGATGAGATGTTTCAACTTGATTTGTTTGTGCCATATACAACCTTTTTGATCCTTTGAACACTGTAAAATTCAAGATTGATCTGGGTTGTACTACATGAGATCTTAATTTAGCCAGGGTTTCAAAAATGTAACCATAGCCTAGTATTTTTAATAACTTCATTCAGTGGTTAAGGTACCTATTCAGATAACTATCAATTACATTACAAATACATTACACTACATTATAACAATTTGAGTGAAATGTAGTTTAAATATAAACAAGTATCAGATTTTCTTACTTTTGAAAGAGATTGTCTTTGTTGTATGTTAGAGTCTTCTGTCCTATGAAACAGAAGAAACTCTATTAATATAAAGCTCAGATCACACTATTAAAAATTTATTTTAAATCAGAGAAGAGGAGACAAGGAGCTTTAAATAAGGATTACTTTTTGTAGTATTCTTTTCGTAAGAGTACTTGTGTACGAAGTTACAGCAAGCAGATGTGTCAGCTGTAAATGGTAAAGAACCGATAAGACAATAGAAATCTCCTCTGTGGGTATTTTCTCAGAGAATCAGCGTTGTATGGTCTGTGTGTATATAATATGGATGATCTTTTGTGAAAACTACTAGACAAACACATGATATTATCATAGAGCGAGTGCTTAGGAACCATCTTATCAGATGTTTCAGATCTATAGAGGAAAATGTGTATAGAGCATATTGTTGCCAAACATGATATCTAAAAATAATTGTTTAGTTTTCTGTATCACAAGACTGGCTAAAAATTACGACATTTTGAAGAATAGTTTGAGGTGTTTTGGTTTTTTTTTTTAGAAACCCGAGAATTTTTTAGGGTACAGCATGTATTTTTGTATTTTTTTCTCTACAGCTTTTCACTGGAACTGTAATGTACAACAAATGAAAGACGAGGTTTTCAGATAATCATTTAAATCCCAGAAGTTAAGTTTGAGGAAAAAGTAAATACAATGAGGCTTGCTGTAAAACTGACAGGGCCAACAAAGATCTGCACTTGATCTCTCTGTAGTTTATAGTTAAATTTTGAACAATTTAGTTTTCTGGGACACGAGTTCAAGAGCCTGTGCAGCAGGACTTCAGAAAAAAAAGCTGTTGTTTTTCATATATTTAGGTCTGTATATACTTGATTTGTATGGCCTCGAAAAGCTTTCCACAAAGTAAAGTTTTAGTGTGGGGTCATGCTGAGAGTGTTGTACAGAGTTTGAGCTACATAAGAATAGAGGGGAGCTGTGGTGAATTTGCAGAGTCTCTGAGTACCTGCTGAGAAGACCAAATTTCTTAATGCGGAGGAACGTACCATAGTACGTAACTATACCCATCAGAGCAGTTTTACATGCAGTTCCTTCTTTTGTTAATAGGTGTGTGTGAACTCCAAACATTAGAACCTCAGATCTGGGAGAATTTAGGTGAACCACCTTCCTGCTGCCCCAAAAGTGGCAGCAAACTGTCTGTTTAATTTCCCAGACAGTGAACTGTGAATGCATCGACGTCTGTCCTTCTCAGTGCTGACACGTAACGTAGGGCGCAGTAGATAAAACAGAGCAAGAGAAGGCAGTTGGGAAGTCTTGACTTCCAACACAGGAGCTGCAGTGGCTCGCCAGAACAACTACCACCTATCTTCTACCATTATTAATCCCATTAGAGCAGAAGATGTAGATTAGTTGAATGAAGCACTCACTTTGGCTTTGATACCCAGACTGAATCTTCTGGTTTGTGTTTAGTACTAAAATTGAAGTTAGACTTTCTTTCCAAAACACATTTCCTATATTGGCTTAAGACAGCTCTGTGTATAGAATATGTGGAAATTCTCGAAGGGAAGGTTTAAAATGTTAAGTCAAACTCTCAGAAAATCAATATCTGAGTATTGCTTGTCAGCTTAATTTGGCCTTTCCACAGTTAAAGGAGTGCAGAGTCGCCATCCTCTCATCACAGGGCTTTCATGCCATAGAGCTTATGAAATGAACAATGTTCTTCAAACAAGTAATTTATTTAGCATATCTTCATCTTATATCATTTGGCCTCATTTTTTCACATATAATTCAGACTTTGTATGGAATACAGACATGTTAAATTCCCCATGTTGCGCTGCTCATACTTTATCAATTCTTCACAAATATTGATGTCTTTCCACATATTTTTGGGCAAACCTGGTCTGAATAACGCAGTGTTTAGTGCCAGTTTTGAAAAGCCTTCATATAACCCTGTCTTTGCCAGCATTACCTACATATTCTTTATCCAGTCTTTATCCTTCTTGGTTAGGCTTATCTGATGATAACTTCCATCAGTTTGCCCCTTGTGTTTAAGGACCATGTTCATACTCATGCGACCATACATATTTTGAGTTTATTTTATCCTCGATTTGCTCATTATCTTGTAGTCATGAAATCCACGGAAACTGTAGTATTCAGCTGCTCTACAAGACAAACCTTGATCTTCCCTCCTGTACTTTTTTGCTTGCTTTACTATGTGTCTGTCACTCTTTCAAGTAAGATATTTTCAGCAAAAATACCCTACAGGTTACAAAGCAATCTTCACTAATGCTTCACCTTTCAATAGTATTGTACGATGTTCTGCAAAAGAATTTTTTTATCCACAATTTTTAGCTCAGTCTCCTGTTCATGAGTCTTCTCTAAGTCTTGAGTTTTTATGTTAGCATTGCCTCAAATTTATTTTTGATTTATAAAGGTAAAATAAAATCTGTTCATAAATACAGAAGGAAAAGGATTTTCTTTCAAAATTAGATACATGTTTCAGTAGGACAGTCTCTAAGGAAATGCAAATCCCACTTCATCCAGTGCAGTTGTTCAGAGGAAACAGTTGCAAAGATTCAATTAAGGTTTTTTCTGGATTCTACCTTTTAAATGAAGGCTGCATTTCAAATTCAAAGAATCACAGTCTCGCTGAGGTTGGTAGGTACCTCTGACTGTCGTCTGGTCTACCTGCCCTGTACCAGGGCTGCTTTGAGCTGGGTGGCCAGGACCCTGTCTAGATGGTTTTCTGTTAAGGAAGGAGATGCCAAAATCACCCTGGGCAGCCTGTGCCTATGATTGGTTACCCTCACAGTGAAAAGCTGTTTTCTGATGTTCAGTGGGAGCCTCTTGTGTGAGCTACAGGTGGGTTGAATTATTCTACTAAAAGCTGAGGTCACTGACAGGGCACTTAAGTGGCAGTAGAAGTTGTAAGTATAGGAGTCCTGTTAGAAGAGAAGGCTTGTCCTGCAGGAGAATGTTCCTCCTCCCTGAAATTCTAAATTTGCACAAAGTGGAAGTGGAAGCAATGCTCAGCTGTATAAGTAGTTTCGAGTGTACAGACTTCTCAGTATGTGTAGCACTGGGAAACATATGTCTTTAGACAATCATACATAAAAACCAAGAAATATGTGATTGATATGAAATGAGATACTGCTACACCACTTAATGTTTACTTCACAAAACAATTTGTAAGCTTCCTTCAAGAATAGTACAGGGAAAGGCAAGAAAAACCACTGTCACCCACATACAGATATCTTCTATTTCTTAATATAAGAATTAATAAAGAGCTTGAAATGATGGGGGTTATTTTTAGAGTCATAGAATTGTACAATATCCTGAGTTGGAAGGGACCCACAAGAATCATCTAAGTCCAGCTCCTGGCCCTGCACCAGACAGCCCCAAGAATTTGTACAAACTGGGACAACTATGAAATATTACAGAAGCAGCTCTATTGTATCCTTTGTCATAAACAGGTGGGTTTGCTGGAAAGCTGTTTGCAGTTCAAGAGTGAGTTGTTGAATTGCTTGTAAAAACAGACAAGAATTAGGAAATGGCAGAAGCCAGGTGATTTAGAAAAATCACTGGTAAAAAAGGTACCTTTTCAGGGAAAACGTGGGCCAAAGACAATTGCCTTCTTTTGCTGAACAGTTTCAAAGCACACAATCCCTCAATCAGGCCTAATAAAGAAGTCACTGTCTCCTGTGCATCAGTGTGAGAGCACTAAAATGAAGTAGACTGTCTAAGAATGCAATAAATCATATGGGGTCATTGCACTGATGAGCAGTTCGGGCCCAAACTGTCATTAGCTTGTCTGTAGAAAGAGAAAACTGGTGAAACAGGAAAAGGCCATATGAGAGAAGCTCTTTGCTGGAACTGTCTTAAACTTTTATTGTTGAAAGACACACTTTAGCTAATTTCAGACCCATAAAAAAAATAAATATTTGGTGGTTCGGAACCAGTGATTAAGAGCAGAAAGCCCAAGTGCTTAGAGCCATAAATACCTAAGTCCTTACGATAAGAGCCTGTAAAACTGTCAAAAAGCATTGCTTAAGTGACAAAAGACACCCCCTGTTAACTAGAATATGGGTGCTGTTGGCACTAATTCATATTCATATATGGAAAGCATGTTTTTAGTTCCCTCTGGAAAGGCAAGTCTTTTCTGTTAATAACATTCATTCTTAGGTTAAAAGCAACTGTTTCCTCTGGGTGTGCTCTCACCTATTTTCTCAGTCAAAAAATGAAGGTTTCATTTCCAATACTTAACAGTTTTAATATTTATGCTAATCTGTGTTTCTTGGAAGAAATTTTCAGATAGGGCTATTTAAAGAAATAATGTAAATAATTTCAAAACTTATTAGGAACCCTTTTAAAATATGTATGGATGATTATATGTGTTTCATAAAGACTTTCTGTGGTTTGAGTTCTCAAAATGATCTTGCTAAAGCAGAGCAAAATTTTTACTAGGAAAATACACAACTTTGCATGTATTTAGATTCATTTGTTCCTGTGATACTGACCCAATTAGTTCATGCCTGACAAAAATTTTGGTACGGAGCAATTTCACTGTTATTTGCATGCCTTATGAGAATGAGACTAGGCCTTTTCCCCTTTTTTCATTTCAAGTAAGCTGGTTAAAAAAGAAAGTAGTGAAGTTTTAATAGTGAAATAGTCTCTGTGCCTATGTGATTTTTTTCTTTTTAGAGTTTTAGCACTTGAAAGCCAAATATGATAGTCTTTTAATGTTTGCTATTTTTTTAAGGGAATGGACTTTAGATAAGAAAAAGTTCATGTTGAAATTAATAAAGGAAAAATATAGTTAATGGAAATCTGCGGAAACCAGTTCTCAGCTAGTAATTTTGCTGCAAGAAGCAGAAATTGACAGATAAACCAGATGTTTAAGAGTAGCCTGAAGCTAAATGACTGAACTTAGTTTGCTGATGCCTTTAAAGTTTGCATTGACTCTTGTTCTTTATCACTGCAGTCTGTTTCATATTATCATGATTATTTTACAGCTAAAAACCTTGTAAGGTTTTACAGAAACTCAGGAAGGAATAAAAAATATTTTTTGAAAGTGCTTGATTTTTGGAGCAGTGTCAAGTGATGCTGCAGAGTGTTTCAAAAAGGTCTGATGCTGTGGACCATGTAAGAATCTCTGTCAGTACTCTGAAGTGGGTTGTGTTGTTGGCTGGGTTGGGGTTTGTTGCACAGGGTTGTTTCAGTTGTATATAAGTGGCATACACCCACACAGTCAGGTACAGAGTTTGTATTTTGACTGTGTGTCTATGAGAACTGGAGCTGGTGTTGATTTAAGGAGAGCAGATGTTAATGGTGTTTTTCTCAAGCATTCTGTTGCCCAAATAGGCATCTCTCATCGTGAGAAAAGGCAACAAAAGGCGGTAAATCTGCCTGTTCTATTATGAAGGGCAACAATAGATTGATTTATGGAGAAAAAGCAACTGTTAAGCTTAGGTAGCCTGTTTGCCTGCAAACTGAGTTTTACAGACTGGAAGACTGAGCAAGGCTCTTCAGTACTGCCCTCATAAGCCTGAGCAAAATATACAGAATTTTTTGATGAAGTAGTAGGACTTTCTCATTAATTTTTAAGGGAAATTTACACATTTTAAACAATAGCAGGAAAAAAAATGTGTAGAATTGTTTGTTAAATAATATACACTGATTTTAATAACCCTGTTTAAAAATTCAGTTCTCTTTTGTAATTGGTAAATTCTAGATAATTTCTCTTTCTATCTAGGTATACCTTCTGGTTCAATCACATTTACAATCTGCGGAGTTTTGATGCGTATGGAAAGTGTTAGGATTAGCAGAACTTCAGTAACAGCATAAAAGTTTAATTTGAATCCCTATATTAAGACTTATTCTCTAAGGGAGATGAAAGAAAACTGTCTGACATTTTCTGGCATTCAGTGTGGTCTGCTCAGGTCTTTTGTTTTTCAATTCCACAATGTCATTGCTAATTTGAAAAATGTTGCATCTCCTGTATGACAATGACAGAGATTCTTTAGGTCCATTATAAACTCATGTAGGCTCTCATGTTGTATAATCTTTCAAATAAGCCATTGGAAACTTCTTGGTACACTTTAGCAAAGAACTAGGCGTGATGTAGTAGTGTGTATGTATGGTGAGTGCAACAGTAATTTCCACAATGTTTGCCTCACTGACACCTGAAATAAAGGTCTTTGAGTATTATTTGGCCCCACAGTTCTTTTTTCTTGACAGAATGCTTTAGGCAGTAACTAACCATAAGAGTTTTTCTAGGGAAAAAAAATGTCTCTTAAAATGTTACTTATTTTCTTTTTTTTTTCTCTTAAGTCTGAACAGCCCAGTCCTGCCAGTTCCAGCTCCAGTTCCAGTTCCAGTTTTACACCATCTCAAAACAACAGACAACAAGGTACCAGTAAAGGAAAATAAATTGAAAGGAATGTGTGAAATGAAGGGGCCAATAAAAACAGAATGTGGCATCTCATTACCTCTTTTCTTCTGTGTTTCACTGCCTGGACTGGCCACAGTTTTGATTTAGAGCCTTTTCCACAGGTTGTTTTCAGATGTGGCTGTAAGGGCAAAATAAAAGGAGTGAAAGAAACTGTGAATCTGAGAAAAGGGTGTGAAGATTGGTTGTTTTGAAGGACTAAATACATGCCAGTCACTTAACAGAGGCTAAACCCGAAAGGGCTTCTGAGTTGTCCTTCTACAGGGTTAGGTAGCATGGCACCTGGTTCCATCTGAAGCCCTGGCAGAGTGTGGTTTCCCATGGGCAGCCAACAGAAACCCATAGATGAGTTTATGTAGACCCTTTCAAAGGCTGTGATCGTCCCATACCACTGGGAAGTTTTAAGAGCACACAGTATTTACTTCAAATACATGGCAGGGAAGGATGATGGTTAGACTTAAAGTTTGCATTTTAGTTTTCTGGCTAATAGTTTCAGTTTACTTGAAACTCAGTAAAGAATGCATTTTTCTTCCCGGAGGCTTTGCCAAGGCATGTTTTCTGTAAATAAGTTGATATTCATTCTCCATGATCTATTAAACTACTTAGTTCCTGGTTGGCCTCTTTCCCTGGTTTATAAGATTGTACCACTGATACATTATTAGTGAGCTTTTGTTTTGTTCTTTGGATAAGGAGCATTAAAAAAGCAACCTTTGACTAAACAAAATTGTTTGTTTTAGCCATTTATATTCCTCAGTGGTAGACTTGATTTAAGGTTATGACAATACATTAGTGCCTCAGGCACACTGATTTTAAACAGATTGTCATGTGATGCATATCTGTGCTACTGCCTTTCTGTAGGTGACTGGTACTGATTTTCTGATGTTTTCTGGCTGTGAAAGAAGGCAAGAGCTGAAGTGAACTGTGGTAATGACTGGCTTCAGACAGTTGATTTTTACCTAAGAATAAACAGATACACTTCCTGCTGAACCCCATTTTTGTTCTCATTAAAACCTTAGTGGTGTGAACTATCCATTACAAACCAAAAGACTTGGATTCCCCCTTCTGCATCTGTTATCTTTGCTGAGAAAAAACTTGTTGACTTTGTAGTTTCTTCTGAGCAGACTGGACCTATGCATCTCTTCTGGATCATATATAAGACGTGTCACAGATTGTCTTTTGGTTCTTTATACCTTATCTAGGATAGATGGGAGATTGGTCCTCTGATGTGAACAGCTCTGAAGTGCAAATGGTATATGCATCTTCTCTTTTTTGCCACAGTAAATAGTGGTTCCTGCTTCTTTCTGGGATTTCCAGAAACCCCAATTAACAGAGTGTGTTCATTGCCCAGGCCATGAATTTGTAAATCAGAGGTATGGGGCACCAGGCACACCATGGCATGTTCACACTGTACGTTGTGCTCTGGTCAGAAGCCATGCTTTTTCCCTTAACTGCAGTTAACTTAACTCCCTTAACTCCAGTTCCTTGCCTGGAGTGTTTCTCTGTTTTGGTTGCATTTAGACTCCAGTGCTCGGTCAGGTGTCAAAAAAAGCACAGCATGAACTTTTTTCACCTCTTTTTGCATAAGCAGCAGGCTAACCTGAGGTTCCTCAAGTTCTTCTGTCCTTGGGGCTTACTTTGATATTTATCTGTTTCCTTACCAAGAAAACTTGCTCATGGGCAACTCCTAATTTTCAGTTTCTCCTTAACTATTCTGATCTCTTAGGAGGTAACAATTTTTCGAACATTTAAAAAGGTTACGGAATTTTGGAGTAAGTGTTAGCAAGGAACAGAAAATTGCTATCCATGCTAGAAAAAAACAGACCGAAAAATTAATGCTTTGCTGATTTGTAGAAAATTCTGCTGAAAAGTTAGCTAGCAATATGCTTTTCAGACTCCCAGACATGCTCCTACACTAAGTGAGAGCTTGTTTGAATGACAGGTTGTTCAATGCTTATGGGTCTGTCAACGATGGATGTATCTTGGGAGTCCAAGTTTCTTTTTATTACTGCTCCTATAAAAGCCCTTTCCCTCCTTCAAGGGTCAGATGGTAATTTATTCAGTCAGACTACAAGTTGTCATTTGCAAATAGCTGAGCATTGTCTGCCTGAGATCCAAACAGGGACAGAAAATGGAGCACAGCTCAGCTGCTTCTACATATCAGCAGTGGGTGCATGGACAAGAAACACTTCCATGCTGTCACCTGTACAAATGTCTGGTCAACCAGGAATTTGCCCATCTGCACCATCTGGTTTTCTTTCCTAGGGTGTGAAAACAGAAGAAAGGTTCATTGCTCTGAACCAATCCAAACTGTGCCAATTTACCAAAGTTCTGGGGCAGCCTTAGTGATAAATCATTCCAAACAACAGCTTTGAAGTCACTTGCACAAAACTAGTCAAAATGCCTATGGCCTGAACTTTGCTGTGTCTGGAATAGTCCATAAAACTGTTCCTCCCGTGAAGGGAACACTGTCCCTGTTATGAGTATGGCACTAACTGACAGATGTCTACCTTCTCTGCTGGCAGGGAGGACACTCCTTGACTCAGTTTCCCCATTAGCAAATAGAGAATTGAAAGCTTCATCTCAGGCTCACTTTGTTCATGTTAGTACTGTGTTTCTTGGGCTGAAGGAATTACACAACTGTAATAGTAATTGCTGTTCCTGCAGCCATCACTGGTGCTTTCAGTTGCTGCTTCATGTCTCAGATGGGCTGTACTTCATAGCTAAATGTCCTGTGGCACCAGGACATTTTACTTTCTTCCCTCTTCTAGTCTGCTTTTGCCCATTCTTATTTCAAGTAGCTGTAGTGTTACACTTCCCAGACCTATTAAACATATTCCTCTTTCTGTAACTGTATCTTAGAGCAATAAGAGTAAAAATCAAAACCCAAACTGAGTTTAATGCAGTTTTGTGTGCAAGTCAAGCTTTGTACCTTCTTGTTAATTCAGGAAAAGTGATAACATGGTATTGGGTGGTATTGATGCATTTTGCACTTACCAACATTGGTGAAGTACTAACACCACTTGAAATTGACCCTGAAATAATGGGAACAGCTGAAGTTAAAATACATAAAAACCAAGAAAACGAGTGACTGCATTGTACAGTACAATTTAGTCAGAATGATTTGTTAGAACCAGCTTCTCAAACCTGAATTAACCTAACAAATATACTAATACTGATCAATATGTCCCCATAGATCTTTACTCACAAATAATGAGAAAGCAAAAAATACTAAACCGCAGCAATACAAAAAAAAGCATGCATTTAGCAAGCATACATTTCATGTCAATTTCAACTGTCATGACAGTATTTTACTTACTTCAGCTATGGTCCAGGGTGCAAACTGTTCTAAAACTTGAACATGTGAGTCACTTCACTGTCGTGAGTAAGTCTGTTGAAGCTTACTGAGTTGCTCATGTGAGTAAAGATTCACAAGTAAGTGGACAGGTCCCTGCAGTATAAACCCCCGGTGCATTACTTCATTTGTTTAATGTTTAAGACTCTCCTCTCTCAACACTGTGTGAAAAAGATAGTTTTTAAAGCTGGGTGAATTGCCAAAAACGCTGGGAAGTAAACTTCATTGTATTTTATTGTCTCTGTTGTTCCAGGTCCATTGAGGACTATAATGAAAGATCTGCATTCAGATGATAATGAAGATGAATCAGATGAAGCAGATGAGAAGGACAATGATTCTGAGTTGGAACAACCTGTAAATACACGAGGAGGAAGCAGGAGTCGCAGGTGAGTGTCTTGTGATTGCCTGCTGACCAAGACATGTAGTGCATGTTAATAACAAGGTGAGGTCTGATGTTCTCAGAGTGCTGAGTAGCAAATGGGTAGAAAATTCACTCTTTCTAAAGCATCTGCACATAAAAGAGCCCCTTTTAAAAACTAATACAACTAGCCATTCCTGATACAAACTCTTCCTGTACTAATCAATATGGTTACGATGATCCTCATCTGTTTGACTTTACTTGATTTCGCCATTGTGACTTGGGAGGAGGAGTTATAATTACTGTCTGGCCTAAATGAGAAAAAATTGTCCTTCAGCTGTTGAATATGCTGTTCTGTACATAGTCACAAGACCTCTCTGCTTACCAGTTTTAGATTAAGTCGTTAAATTGAATCCAAATCAATGAAATTTGAATTTCAAGTAAATTCTGTGCTGCATGCAGGACATAATGCATAAAAGTGCATCAGAAGGTAAAGCAAGCATCTGTCACAGAAATTTTTAACTTTTTTTTTTTTAAAAAAAAGCTTCTGCATCCTTGCTGCAGCCTTCAGAGGGCATTCCAAAATTCATCTGGTGTTCAGGCAGCTTGGAGCTCCATCCCAATGGTGTTCAAGGTTATGGAAAACCTGAGACTGCCTCTCTCAAACACTTTTCATATTAGGCTCTTCATGTAATTCAGAGGGTTTTCCTGTTAGCACACAGCACCTGAGTGCCAGTGTCAGGTACTGCTTGAATGGGAAGGTAATAGGAAAACTTTAATGAATGTCAGCTGCTTCCGTGGTGTACTTTAGCAGCTGGAATCAAGGAGAAAAAGACCATGATGACTAGCTGTTTGAGATCTTGTTGGTGATTGTGTAAAGGATTGTTCCAAGCTCAGCTTGTCTCCTAGCGTGGAGATTTTGTTTCAGTTTTCTAACGGACCTTGAAGGCTATTGTTTCCCTACTTCTTTTTATCCCAAATAACTAATGGGTTTTTTTCCAACAAAAAAATACTCCCTGTTGTTTGTAACTAAATGAACGGTGAAACTGACTAGGAGCTGGGCTTTTTCATGTGACCTCTCTTGACATGCTAAGTTTTTAAATTTTAATCAGGAAAAAGTGTGTTACTTTTGACAATAAACAAGGAACTTTGCAGTAAAACACGTGTTCAGGTGGGAAGTACAGCTGTTTGGAAAGCTTTTAGAAGAGCAGAAAAGTATCCTTAAAGACCACTTTCCTTCTTTGATGTAGCTGTGAACCGAGATAAGGAGCAGCAGTTCAGTTTTGTAAGTGTTTAACTCTTTCTGTAATGTTAGCTGCTGTTAACTGGACACTTCGTCTCAGCCAAGTGCAGACAGGCAGCCTCCTCCTTTGTGCTACAAAGAGTTTTTTCCGGAGTGCAGCCCGGCTCAGATGGCTCTCTTCCGTGTGACCTTGATTAACAAAAGCTTGCTTAGCAAGGGATTGTCCATTGTAAGTCCCTACCTCGAAGTCCAAGGTTGGCTGAGCCCATCTCTGACAGCCCTTTGTGTGCAGGTGTAACGCTGTGGCTCTTTTTTTCCGCAGGGTTAGCCTGAGTGATGGCAGCGATAGCGACAGCAGCTCCGCTTCCTCACCGCTGCGTCATGAGCCAGCACCACCTGTACTGAAAACCAGCAACAGCCAGGTAAAAGAAAGTGCAGTTTGGCTCTGCATTACCAGTAGACACAGTTAGCATCAAACTCAAGAGGTTATTGATTCATCTCTTCTCCTCTCCCCCCACTGTTTATCTAGAAAGATACAGTATTTTTTTACTGCAGTAGAAGACACAACAGTTTTTACTTCACATCAGAGTACTTGTCCCAGATTTGTAAGAGCTAACATGGTTGTTATTTCTGAGGTAGCAGAAATAGCGGGTAGGGTAGTTTGGTTTTTCAAAGAAAAGAAAGTAAATTACCTAGAGTTGTGAAATAGTCCAGGGACAAATGAGAATGACCTTTTGGGAGGTACCTCACCCCCAGTAAGACAGACTCTCTAAATATAAAATTAAGTATAAAAACTTAAATTCTTTACAAAATAAAATACACCATTTGTCAGTTATTTTAAGGAGCCGTGATTTGTTCCCAGTGTCAATTGTATCATACACAAAGCTGTCAGGAGACTTACTAGCAATAAATGGCTACTTACAGGTGTGATATAGTTAGAATAATGTCTATACAAGTTCATGAGGGTGAGTTTCATGGATGGGTCTTTTTGTATATCTCTTCTCTATAATTGCTTCAATTATCTGGCAGATGTTATTGACTTGCCCTTGTTCTTCTATTAAAATTTCCAATGCAAGCTATAGTACAAACCCCAGATATTATTATTCATGTTAGCTAAGTTCAAATACCCTGTGGGGAAAAAAATCCCACAAACTAGGGAGTACTTTGTGCACAGAGAGAAGGTGATTCCATGTCCAGAAAATATTCATATTTTCTACCACTGTAGGCTCTTCTAAGTTGTCTATACAACAGTTACAAATTTCTAAGAGGTAGTCTTGAGGTTAAAAACCTGGCTATATGGACGAAGAATATTGCGTTTACTGGCCATATAAGCACAAGAAAAATAAAAAATCTGTCTATGGCTTGTTGTTTAATGAAGTCTGGCTTCTAAAGAGCCAGTGTAATTGTTAAGTAATTGTAAGTCTCAATATCAGCAGCCCACTCAGTCACATCTTTTATGTTCCTTTGCCTGTTGGTAATGTAGTAGAAGGTCTGCCTCCACATTTAGACACTCCAAACAATAGCTGTGTGTCAGCTAAAACACATACCTTCTTCCATTTCTTTAATTGAGCTAAATTTTATAATTGAGCTGCAAATTGGAAATTTCAGGGAACATTGTGAGAATGCAAATTGTGTGGGCTGTAGCCACGTTTGAAATCTCTTCTTGGTAGCTTAGTGCTGCTTACCAAGATGATACCTTTTACTGATGAAATCAGGTTTTTGTTAACTAAGATCCTTTATGGAACTGAAGAGCTTAGACAGAGTTTGTATTTGTATAAACTTCTTCAGACATGATTAGTGCTGTATCTCATCTAAATGGTGCTTAAGATGTTAAATTTTAACTACGTGTCAAGAGCACTGTAAGGAAGCAGCTTTTTCACATATACTGTGTTCTTGGCAAGGTTCTATTTGAAACCAAGAATTTTCTTCCTGTGAAAACAAAAAAAAGCATCTAAAAGGTACTGAATCCAGGAGTAAAGGTCTGGTTTTTGGTAGTTTTGGGTGGGATTTTTCTTCAAGACAAAACTTTTCTTCTACTGTCCTACACAGCAGTAACCCCAGAGGGTGTTGAACAGAAGTACTAGAATTATTCTTCAAAAATGTATGTTTTGATTCTGAACATGCATCACTCTTGGCTAAGTAAATCAAGTAAGGTTAACTCAGATCTGCAGTCGCTCTCACTAGATAGGGAAATAGCTGTCTGCCAGGTGTATTCTTAAGATGCTGGTCAGCCTAGGGAGCATATATGCAACTTAATCATTTATACCAAGGGAAGGAGAAACGAGAGAGGACTTGGGGGAGAATGTAAGTAAGGCTTCTAGAAGACTTATTCTTACAGGCTTTATTTCCTTGTTTTAACTGCTGAGTTTTATCCTGTGTTGTGGCTGTTTGGTATGGTTTTGGAGTTAATCATGCTAGTGATGTTAGTCTCACAATGAAATGTGAAAAATAATCCCCCATTATCTGAGATTACTTAGTTTTCTTTGATGTTTTTCAGAAGAATGGGTTATATTCTAGCTTAGGAATGGTATGGTGATTTTTCTTTTAACTTCAAAATAGTGTTCTCTGTGGAAAAACCTGAGAGAACAATCAACAGTTCTTTTCCCCCCAAATATTTCTGCCTTTAGTCCTAAACGTTTCAAATCAAGCCTAGTGTCCTGCTGCTTGGTGATGTGCTCTTCTTGGATCTTTTTCAGTATCAGATGACGCAATCTTGGCTTGTATGTGTGATAATAAATGGATGTGAGTGGCATTGAAGGAAGGGTACCGTATAAGAGCAAAAGAAATTACTGTCAATCACTTTCTTTTTCAGTTACAACTCATGCAGTCATTCCAAGGACTGTTTCAAAACCTCTGTTGTCAAAGAAAAGAGATAGTATTGAGGGGAAAAAAAGAACAGGAAAAGTACAGTGATAATGTGACGTTTCAAAGGCACCGGAGAGATCCTCAGCATCATTTTGTATCTGCCAAATCACCAGCATGCAAAAGATAGGGAAAAAAAGTGTTAAGAAGGCTTTAAATTGCATGAAATTCCTTCTTTTAAAGATTAATTATATCACTATCACCTCATTCGAGTACCTCAGCATTTTCTGCTGTAAGTTACTTTTTGTTCTGAAAAATATGAGTAGGTTATATGGATTGAAGAATCAAAAGCTCAATTTTGAGTTTGTGTTATTAACAGCAGAATTTTTCCATATATAATTGTATCCAGTGATGCATTTAATTTTTACAGTATTTTCTTTCTTTTTCAGATTTTAGAAGTGAAAAGTCCAATAAAGCAAAACAAAACAGATAAACAAATGAAGAATGGGGATTGTGATAAGGTAAATAACAATGAGGTAGCAATAAACTACTCCAGAATATGATACTAATGTGCTTACCAAATACCAACCTTTGTTACAGAATTAAGATCTTAGTACATATTTGCTTTGGATTCCTTTAGGTGCAGATCTTTCTCTGTTTTCTTTCTGCAATTCTTTTATCTTCTCTCATAATTTGAATTTTTTTTCCTCCTTTTCAATCAGGTGATTAGGCAAATTTCACCAGTTGGGAATCTGCCATCTCTTTATTTTATCTACTATCCCCCATGAGTTTGTATTGTGCTTCACAGAGGAATGAGATGTGTATGAGAATTCACAGATGTATTCCTAGCCCGGAAATCAAACAGTCTGGGAAAAAATGAATCATCTATTTTCCAGAATCCTTTCTGAAGGCTGTGCATTAGGAAGTGGCAGTGTGATTTAGCATGTTAACTAAAATGATATGAAGCAACTGTTACCATTTAACACTAAGATGGTTTGATTTAGAATCTGTCTACTGGTTGTGGGGAAGAGCTCTGAATCCTTCCATGGGTGAACAGAGCCCAATTTCCTACTATGGACAAGTTTCTCTGAAGGCTCATATCTTGCTGGTATTAGTGGCAATTTTGTGATGACATGAGGCAAGAGATGAAAGTTGCAGCATCTAGATTTTCAGCATCTTGATTTTCATCTGCAATAGCTAGATTTTTAGTGCTCTGATCTTTTGGTTTGCTTTCTGGTTGCTTAGGTTGAGTGCCATATCTCTTTCTGCTTACTAGCAAAAAAGGAGAAGTTTTTGATGGCTCAGGCTGAAAGAGAAAGTTGGTAATAAGGTGAAGAGGTGGGGCATGTTTGACATCCCAGGGAAGAAGCACTGGAATTTATCTGTGGATTAATCTTGCTTAGTCTTTCTTTCCTTATATCTCCCTGTTGACACAAAAGAAATAATGGCATACCTCTAGAGAAAAGGATTGACCTGATTTTGAGTCTTTGGGTTTGATTCTTATATGGAAAAGTGGTATAGGTTTTCTAAAGATGCTGTTTTGGCATCCCCAGTCTTTTCATGCTTTTCAGCACAGCTGAGATACAGAGATTATCTTCTACAGCAAATGACCACCTATGGAGATTTCTGTCAGCGTGAAGTATCTTAAAAAACTACAAAAATTTGTATTTGCATTGTATAAAGCTAGAGAATGCCAGATTATTAATAAAAAAATACACCTCAAAGAAGAGTTTGGTCTTACCTCAAGTCCTGTGTGCAGTTTTGGGTGCCATACTCTAAGAAGGATTTAAAGCTATTAGAGAGCATCCAGAGGGGGGCTGCGAAGCTGGGGAAGGGCCTGGAGGGGAAAGTTTACAATGAAGTGCTGAGGTCACTTGGTCTGTTCAGCCTGGACAAGAGCAACTGCGGGGGGAGACCTCATTGACTCAGGGAAGACCTCCTGAGAGGAAGAGGAGGGGCAGGCACAGATCTTTTCTCCATGGTGACCAGTGACAGGACCTGAGGAAATGGCATGAAGCTGAGTCAGGGGAGGTTGGATATTAGAAAAAGGTTTTTTGCCCAGAGGGTGGTCAGGCCCTGGAATGGGCTCCCCAGGGAAGTGGTCACGGCACCAGCCTGACAGAGTTCAAGAAGCTCAGACAATGGACAATGCTCTTGGGCACGTGCTGTGACCCATGGCCTTGTCCTGTGCAGAGTCAGGAGTTGGACTCAATGATCCCTCTGGGTCTCTTCCAGCTCAGGATATTATATGATTCCAAGATTTAAAATAAGATTTCTATTTGTACTGGTTTTGAAGACATCTGAAGTCTATGAATTACAATTGCTATGACTTAATTAACAAGTTGTTTATGGGGGGATATTTGTTTCTAGGCATATCTTGATGAACTAGTAGAGCTCCACAGAAGATTAATGACATTGAGAGAGAGACATGTACTGCAGCAGGTGAGGAGCATTCTCATGCACTATCACACTATGCTCATTGAAATTCTGAAGTCACGTCTATTTTTTTTTGCCTTTGTTTAAAACTCTGAAATCAGGTTTAATAGCCTTCAAGCCGGTATAGTCCATAGAAGTCCATTACCTCTTACTCTGCAGCTCGGGGAATTCTTTGCACTAACTTTAAACTGTGTTGTCTCTCTAAATGACAAATTTTTAATAAAAATGCCTGAGATAAATTTTTCACCAGTTTGTTGTAATGTTTTTTAACATACTGTATCAATAATTATGTAAACAGGATGGGAGAATGGATATAGCTGTGCACTGTGACTTGCTAAAAATCTTGTTCCTTCTTTCCTGAAAATGACCGACCTTATCTCAGAAACAATTGAAGTGGGTTTTTTCCTATGGCTAGCAGAAAACAGAATTCAATGCAAAGCCTACTTTGAAGAAAAACATAATATATTCATTGAATCTTCTGAAGTCATAGAATGGGTAAAATATTAAAGCGTACAAACCTAAAAGACTACAAATTTATTGAAAGGTTATGCAATAGTAACAGCAAAGAAAATATTCTTGGTTTTGGGTGATATTGTCGGGTACTATTGGATTGCAAATTGTGAATATTAAACAATAAGCACTGTCAACAAAGCAGATGCAATTGTAGCACAGATGGTTTTATTATGTTTAGCACAATTATGTCCCAGTTTTAGAGATGTTGTTAAGAGGATTTTTACCACTTCTAAATTATTGCAATCACTTGTCAACTTCTCAACTAAGTGTGTTAACAGTATTTTGCAAGCTCCTGCATTAACCACTTTGTTAGTTCAGGCTCCATATTGTGAGTAAAGATGAGAAAACTATTGAGAGGTCATTGAGAAGGAAAATCTCGTTTAGGGATATTCTTAATTAAACATTAATTCTCGTAGTTTTGTCAGCTTTCATCTTATAACACACAGTGATGCGTGTTGATTACACGTCATATTTAATATACTGTTACCTCCCAAGTTTCCTTTTCCTACAAAAGAAACCAAAGCATGCTTTCAGAATGGTGTCAGAGCCAAATTTTTAATCTATATTGGGAAATTATTTTGCAGGAAGCTAAAAGATAGGAATTGCAACACCCTGTCCACTTTACATTATTCATTGATTCTCAAAGAGTTCACATTAAAATTCAATCTGGAAAAGCCACTGAGTTGTAAATTGCCACCCTGTCTTTGCTTCCTGAGCGCTCACTTCCCCAGTTATCCAAGGCATGGTTTCCAAAGGGTATCGCTTCTGATACGCATCTGTGGCCAGTTCTGCTGTTACCAGCGCAGAACCCAGCCAGTGTCCCAGCCTGGGCCGTCAGGCCGGGAGCTCAGCTTTCACTGGAGCTGTTTTGACAGCCTGCAGACCGTACGGCTTCGGTGGCTTCATGTGGGATTTTGAAAAAGAAAATCAGCTTCAAAACATTTTGTGCAAAGCAAATATAAAAACAAGCAAGAAACATTCTCTTTTTTCCCATTATGGTGGTCTAGAGCTTTTGAAATCCTGGCAGGATAAGCCCGGAGTAGCCGGATCTGACTCCACAACTGAGCCTGCTCTGAGCAGGGGCTGGGACTAGCAAAATCCTTTCCAATTGGAATTATTCGGCCCTCCTAAGAAATATTTTCAAAGTAAGTAAAGTGCTTCAAGTTGAACCCCTTATTCTCTTTCTCACTAGCAGCATTTATTTGGTGGTGAAGAAGTATTTGTCTTCGTTAGAAAAATAGTGGGTTTGTCCACTAAATTGTGTTCATTCTAATATTGGAGTACTGTTACAGTAAGCTCTGTGGAAAGTTACTAATGCAAGGAAAAAGCATGTGAAAAGAAACATAACTGAACTGGAAATTTAGAGTATCCTATTCTGAGTAAATGAAAAAAACCAGTTTATTCTTGTGCATTTTAAACTAGACTTTTTTTCTCTCTTGAGACTATTTATCAAACCAGAGAAAGCATTCATTCATGAACTTTGCCTCACAACTTGAATTAAGGGTGAGGCATTTTAATGCTGTAATCCATTATTACTTATGCATTATTATTTATATTATGAAAGTTTGGTTGACGTAGAACTGGCATTGCCTTCCTGGGGGAAATTGTTCTTGCAGATTGCTTCCCGTGTCTCAGAGCGTTTGCAGGCTGTTGGTACAGCCCCAGTGAAAGCTGGATTTATGGCCAGACCGTGCAGGCTGGGACAGTGGTTCAGGTCTGCTGGTCTACCAGGAGTCAGTGGAAGAGCCAACTTACCTGCCAGTAGCCTGTTGGCCTGTCTGCACTAGGGAATGGTCTGTGCTGCTATAAAACGAAACACAGCTTGGTTTTAAAACTTTTAATCCCTTAATATTCTGAAATTCATTAATTCATATCATTTTATCCATTTGCAGAAATATCTTCCCAATACTGAAAGGATAACTTGCAGAGAATCTGTGCTTCTCTACATTAAAAATAATCTGCCATCCCATCTTAAATGTCCTTACTGCTTTGCAGTTATGTAGTTAATATAAAATACCTTGTCTGCACAGAAATTAAAAAGATACAAAGCTGAGAAAGTTTCTAGGAATTAATGTGAAATTTCTAGACTAAGAAATACAAGTATATAGCAATGGTAGGAAGTACAAAGGTGAGGACAGCAAGGTGCAAAACTGCATAATGGGATTGTGGTTACTGCATGAGAAGAGGGATCAAATGCATAAGTATGCAACAGAAAATTGTAGACAGCTGCAACAGTTTTAGAGGTGGTGTTGGTGTTGAAGTGGAATGGTGCTGGAATCATGTGTTCCTGAATGGTGGTTGTCGTCTTGTTTATGTTAAGGCAGGTAAGTTTCTTGCACAGCAAATTTTCAGAGAAGGGACTTGTAAAAGAACAGTTAAGGCATTGATATAATGTAAAAGTGTAGGCTTTTCAAACTTACACTGAGGGGCATGAAAAGGATTTTCTTTTTTTAATGTTTTTTTTCAATCTCAGTTGTTACCAAGTTCATAGGTATGACAGCAAACAGGAATGCAGCCAAATTGGAAATGAGAAAAATGAATCTGTTTGTGAATGTAGCTCTATCCCAAGAGAGGCATTTTTTTTGAGACACTTTATTAAAGGAAGCTGAGAAATAGAGACGACAGGAGAGATGTGATACTGCACTGCTAGTGCCTAGATACATAGTGAAATAATTCTGATGTTAAATGCTACTTAGACATTGCCCGAGAGGGAGAAGACATGTGAAGAACATTTGACCAAGAAATTAGTCCTGTGAGAATCACCTGAGCTGTTTTTATATGCATATTGGACCATGGCAAGACAGAAATTGGTCTGAAATTACATTTACAAACAAATTCCTCTACCCCATCTTTCACTGTAAGGAAAGAGGTTGGAATTTACAGTGTTCAGGCTTTTTTTTTTTTTTT
>VZTG01001215.1:114221-138529 GCA_013397845.1 Melanocharis versteri
TTTTTTTTTTAACTGAGTCTGCAATCAGATGTTAATGCTGCATGTCCAATATATTCAAATTTGGCTAGCTAAAACAGTGTTTCTAACTCTGCATTTTCAGTGTAGAAAATGTTAGCATGACCCCACAAAAGGCGGCAGCATTTCTGGTAAGACTTTGTATCTTATTTTGTGGCATCAGAAGTCATATCTTCAGCTGGTAAAAAATCTGAAAGCCAGTGCACTAGGCAGCACAGGCGAAAGGAAGAAATTGAGAGTATGCAGCATGGCTGAAAATTACATTGCTCATGTTCCCAAGGTGCCTAACTTCAAATGGCAACTATCTTCTTAGTATTTTCTGCCAGGGGCAGCTTGGAGGTCTGGAAACTATCACATGGCCTAAAACCCTCCATAAATTGAAAAATGACTGTCATTAGTTGCACTTTGGCTTCCTTATACAAACACACTCATTTGCTTGTTTAAAGGCTGATAAATAGTTATACTATGATGGATAATGATGAAACTGAGCTGGAGAGACATTATGTAAACAGAGACGTAATTTACAGCAGAAAAGCAAAGCTTATACAGCAGGAACAAATGGGATATTTTTGTTCTTTGCAGCCTGAGCTCTTGGAATAAAACATTTTAATGCTGTGTTTTTAATGTTAGAACTGTCAGACTTCCTAGCAACTAATCTCAACCTTTTATTCTTTTTGATGAATTTCTGAATAGCACAAGGACTTATATGCTAATACTGTAAGTCATGAATTCCTCATTGACTGGCCCACAGGCAGGTGTTTTTCATTGAGCTGTCTGGGTTTATCTTGATACATTTTTGTACATCCATTAAAGCCTTTGGGGTTCATTTCAGTCATTTGCCAGGTGCCCAGACATAGTGACTGTATCTCTTGGGGGCTGGATGAGGGATATATTTAAAATGTTTATGTTTCCCTTGACCTAGAGCTTAAAAGCCCAAAGCAGAACTTGATCAATAGAAGTCCTTATCCATTTCTTAAAATATGCAGTGCTGTTTAAAAACACATGTGTTAACACTTTCGTATAATCTTTGTTTCTAAAATCAAGTATATTGTAAAGTTGGAAGGTAGGGGTGGTATTCTTCCACGGTGACACAAGGAAGCGATAGACAGAGTTGTTCAATGCAGCCCCGTTCTCCTGGCCTCTGCTTCTGTAAACTTCTTGTGCAGCCATTTATTTGTCTCATGGTGGATACTCAGATAGCAAGTCCGAGATTAGATTCCAGACTTTACAAAAGGAGGCTGGATTGACTGCTTGCCTTTGCTTCTCTCTTAGATGAGGCTCAAGAGAGTGCAAAAAATGAGAATAACAATACATATCAAAGTTTGCCTCTGGTATCAATCAGTTTTTTCCCACTGGATTTTTTTTTCCTCATGTCAATTGCAGAACAGTAGGGGATGGAAAAGTGTCACAAGAATCTGTGAATGAACAAGTGGACAAATGAAGTTAGTAATTTTAGATTAAAAATTCCCATACGGAAAAGAAACTGAAAGCAAGAGGTACAGATTTAAATGACGTGTTAATAAAAGCAGGATTTTTTCCAGGTACTTTCAGAATTTTGGACAGCTGCAAATGAAATTAAACAGATTTTATTTTTATTTTTTCCCACCTTTGAAAATAAAGGCTGATTGAAAAGGGAGATTTTTATTGTAACAAGCATTTCCCTTTTATTATTTTATCTTGTTTCCATTCTATTTAATCTGCCCTGGGCTGTGTCACTGCGTGCCTGACAACACACATTTCGTATTTCATTTATCATCAACATTGTCTTTACTCCTGTGGTCTGAGAAGAAAAAATATCTGTTATATAATGACGTGGAGAGCAGAAATCTACAAAATATTTAGTTTAAATTCATTGTTCTTTGTGAAGTTGGTTATTCCTACCAGATTTGTCTTTCTAAGGTGCATTCTGTAGCCCATGTGTGCATACATCTGTATTTCCTTCAGCTATGGAAAAGGAATTGTGGTCAGAGTAATAAAGCTCAAAACAATCAAGGAATATCCTGCAGTAGTGTTTTAGTGGAGGTGTATGTGGAAGCCCCAGAAGTAAAGGGGTTTCAGACTGGAGGTTGCAGACAGGGCTTGGAGTATAGCCCAGGTGCTGCATGAGGGGTGTTTGGAAGGACTGAGAAGAGCAGTGTTGTTCTGTCAGTCCATGCACTGCCCAGGGGCTGCTTCAGGGTGGGGTGCCTTTCTGTGGGCTCTTGGCATGTCTGCCCCTTGGAATGAAACAGCACACAAGAGATTTGTAGGAACAGGGTGTTGGCACTGTTAGCCCTCTCTGACAAATAATGCTTTGGCTTTTCAAGATGCTCAGTGTCTTTTTCGAGGTAGGTGTGCACCCTGGAACTTAACATATCTGGAGTTATTTTTACAGCAATTCCGTGTTGCGTATGACCACTATAAAAATACAGACTACACTTTAGAGACTAAAAATGTCACAACTGCAGAAAGGCACAAGTTAGGTGTCTGCTGCTGATTTCACAGAATCACAGGATGGTTAAAGTTGGAAGGAACCTCTGGAGGTCACAGGGACATGTAGAGCCAGTTGCCTGGGACTATGTCACATGGCTTTGGAATATCGCTAAGGATGAAGACCACACAACCTAAATGATGTTATGACCTTCCATGGTTGATTTGGCTAAAAAAAAGAACAGATTTAACTCTGTTACTCAAAAAGTGACTGCTAGTGCGTGAACTAACAGTTCATGTAAGAGTTCTTGAATATACGTATTTTTTTAATATGGACTAGACTCTCAAAGGGTTTATTTCCTTTCCTTGCTTACAGAAGGGCTTATGCCAATTATTTCCTAATGTAACCTGCTTAGCAGGTTACATTAATAAATATTCCAGATATTTACCTGGGATTTTAAAAATTATTTGTTTGAGCTTAAGAGTATAATATTGCCCTCCCCTTCCCCCCCCCCATTTTTTTTAAACTGAATTAGAAAATAAAAAGATTTTCTTTGAACATGTAAAAAATATATTGCCAATGCTAATGTTTGCTGGAGCAGCAGATGGGTATGCTGGCATCATGGTTGATGATGATCTAAAAAAGAACCCAAGGTACTGTAATCTGGACAGTCATGCGTGTCAGAAAGGAAGTGAATGATAAGAATAATGGTTAAACCTGCAAGTATTGAGGCAATTTGGCTCATTTTAGGCCTTTCATATGGTACTTGTTAATACTTACTATGGGCATGTAAAACTTCTGGAATTTCCAACTGCATCTTTTCTTTTCTTTCAGATAGTAAATCTTATAGAAGAAACTGGACACTTTCATATCACAAATACAACCTTTGACTTTGATCTTTGTTCACTGGACAAAACCACAGTCCGTAAACTACAGAGTTATCTGGAAACATCTGGAACCTCCTGAGGATTCAGCATATGGCTGCATCAAAAACTGTTCTTTAAATGACGTAAGCAGAATGATGCGACCAAAATGGAGTGGGAAAAAAAAAACAAACAAAAACCTCTTCAGCTTTTATTTTTCCTTAAAGCCAGTCTCTTGATAAGGGAGAGAAAAAGTGACCAGACTCAGAGGACCACTCTTCTCAAGAAGAAAATGCTCTGGAAGAGTTTGCCTGGATAGCCTTGAAAAACAAACACAGAAAAACAAAAATACTTGTTCTTAATGAATGTGTATGATATCATGTATCTCTCTCTGTGGTGTTCAAGTCCACAAGATGAATGCATGTTCAACACACTGCCTTACTACATAACTGATCTATTTATTATTGCATACACGTATCCTAAAGTCAATGAGGCACTGAGCGACACTACCAGATATTGCAAGTAGTGGGGTCCCTTGTGCGCTCTTTTGATGCAGTACTTTCACAAGCCTAGTAACCTTATTCATATTAAAATGCCACTTCTTGCTATCTTTCTTTAGTCAATTAAAACACTAAAGTCTTGATTCCACCTCCGCAGTTCCAGGAAACAAGATACAAACTTGGCGACCAAGCAGTGGTCCTGTATTTCATTTCCTGTCTACCACAGTGGGTTGGACCACAGCAAGTTGGACTGCAGGTCCTTGATTCTATCCACTTATTACTGTTGACCATGGTTAAAAAGTGCACCAAATAGGTTCATATGACTTGCTGTCTAGCCTCAGTGAATAAACCAGTAAGACTTTTAACAAAAAACGTTATATATACTGTCCTGAATCTGGCAACTCTTGCAGTCTACATTCTTGTGTCCGTTTAAATGTTGCAAAATTAAATATATATTAGGGTGAAGGTGTTCTGCAGGAGCTCATGAGAAAAGAAAAAATACTGGTCCTGTCTTTAAAGAAAATGTTGTAGAAAATTCTTAATTTGGAGCTATTTATTACTTTGAGTTTCAACACTCTTCTGCTGCCAGTGTGTGACTCACTTCTACCATAAAACTTTTTGCATAACATTTTTGTTTGTTCATATAGTATATGATCTGCTTAGTTTGTTTTGGGGATTTTTTTCTGATTTAGTTTGTTTTTTTACAACTGCTAAATTAAGAACTTTTATTTGAAAAGAAAAGAAAATGTTGTTATACAGTTAAATGTTGGAATAAATACATGTATGATATTGTCTATATGTGTGTGTTTATATATACATGTATACCACACCTGTATATATATATATACACACATACATGCATATATGCTTTTTAAACTTTCCAGATTTTGGTATCTGTTCAATAACCTGATTGTGTTTCCAGAAGGATTTCTTGTCTATAAAAATGAGTATTCTTTCATACCATCCATTGTTTCTTAAAATCAAGATCCTTGTTTATTGATGATCAAATGAGAGGATGTGTGCTCGGTTTCGCATCAATGCTTCATGCTCTCATATTGCTGATGGTTTCCTGACGAAATCATCACCTTTATGTTAAAAATCCAAATTCCCAAATGAAAAGAGAAAATAATAATTTAAAAAATACTTCTGGATGCAAAGGTTTATTCAGGTTTACCAGACTAAAAAATGTATCTTGTTGCTAGACAGGCCAGTATGTCATGTGTATGCTTATATGCTACATGTAGTCTCTATGTGTAGAGCTGAACAGTAGTATCTTTATGACTTACTGTTTCATGTGCACAGTTTGTGCAGCACTGAAAAACTATTGGGGTTATTTCTTATTCAGATGGTAAATCTTAATACTGTTTCTTTAAGTCCAAAGAAAATTTTACACTTTACTCTTTTTGAAAGGGCACGATACACATTGGGTTGGGGGTCTTTTTTCTTATTTAAAATGTTGTTTGATCATACTCCGCAGGAAGTCCTCCTTAGGCTTCTGAAGAATAAGTGTACTTTTTCAGTAATGTTATGACTCTTATTGATGATTGGCATGAAGCATACTTGAAGCGTTATGTTGTTCTTTTAAAGTCCATGTCTTAATGTGCAATTGGGGAGGGGATGGAGGAGTGGGAGTGTAATGTTAACTTTACTATTGACAGAAGGCAGGTGACGATGGGGAAGGGAAAAGGGGTGCATGTAAAGGGGATAAACTTCAATTTTTATTGATTGTTTTGTATAAAAACGTTTGGTAATCTAAAAGCAACCTTAAAAACCTTTGGTCTACAAATGTGTGTTCAACTTTCCTGTCTTTTAGTTATACCAGATGTATATGGAAATTTGTCCATTTAGACTTTTCTAACTAAGTCTTGTGGTAAAGACTCATTGAGTTTCAGAAGGGGATACTTCTAGTATGACTATTGCACTGCTTTTTTAGAAATGGTGAAATGAATCATTTTACCCTTAAAATACCAGATAAGCTTTATTGTACGCTGAGAACAGGGGTGGAGGGAAAGAGAGACTAGGTGAATAGGCATAAAAGGGAGATGACAGCAATCACAGTATCAAATCAGTGCTGAATTTCATGCAAACTGTGGATCATCCTTAAACTCTTTAATTTTTTAATTCAATGAGAGAGAGAAGAAAATAGACTTGGTGTCAATGTGTATGTTGATTTTTTCACAAAACTCTGATAGAAATAGAGTGACTAAGTTTTGATCTAAATTTTGAAGTTAGCTATTTTCATTTAATTTTGTATACGGAAACAAAATTAATCTATGTTCACCTAATTTCAGACATTCATATTTCTCTTCAAGGAAAAACAAGAAGATATGCTTTCAAGTCTTAAAGTCTATGAGCATTGGTCTTTGGGTTAAAGTGTTTTGGCAACAAATGTTTTGAAGTTTTACTTAACATAAAGCTGTTTAAAACAGTTACGTCAGAGAATTTGGACCAGACAGACAGAGATTAGCAGTAAATTCCAATATCTAGAGTAATTCCCAGCATGAGTCACTGTTACTAGAGCAGTAGTTGTATCCAGTAGCAAAGACAGTTTTCTCACTAGTAACTTTCCTCCTCAGAAAGTGGATGTCCAATTGGGTAGACAAGTTTTCAGTGTTTCAGAATTTCAATATCATCTAAATTTGAAGGCCATCTTAGTCCATGCTAAAGAAAAATACCTAGAAAGGAGGAAGGGGCCTCCTTTCCTCCTCTTGTACACTGAAGTGAAGAGAGTCTTCCAAGGTAAAACTAAACCCGTGCTCAGTCTTCAGCCTTTGGACTGTAAGAAATGGTTGGTCATTTCTCTCTCTCTTCATTGGTTTGGTGTTTGGAGGAAAAGTCTATGCTTTCAATTTCAGAAAAAAAAATGCACACAGTACAGTGCATTTGGAGAGCCCAGTATATTTCTATTAAAGTTTCTTTTGGTTTCTGGGAAGGAAATTACAAGTTCTTGGGTTTTGCCTGACCCATTGTTCTTCTTTCCCGTTCTTACAGTGAAATAAAGTACTTTCACAATCTAGTTTGAGTCCTTGGTCCTTACTGGGTATAATCTTCCTTTCCTAGAAGCTATACCAGTGTTTTGGGGGTCTCCTGAATGACCTATTGATTTCAAGACCTGTCACTTAGTTTGCAAAATTGATGGAAAAGCTGTAGAATTGTCTGAAGTGAAAACTGCCTCATTCATTTGGTTTTCTTGTATGCATTATCTTACTCCAGGTGCTCTGATGGTAGGATGTTTGATTGGTTCATATACACCATATTCCACCTTTTACCACTTGCAGTTTAATGACAAACTGTCTTTTAGTAAACTCTTATTTCAGTCTACAGAGTCTGTTTTGTGTTTGCTCATTGGTCCGTGGTTTGCAGAAATTAAGCATCACGATGAAAATTTTGTCAGGTTTTCAGCCACAGCAGGAGCTAGGAGGAACTACAAAAATAAGCAGTGAAATAAGAGATGGTCCAAGGTTTAACAAGTGTGAGGCATGTGTTTTCATGAGCCTTGATAGTTTTCTTAATTGTCAAGAAGTACAGTAGAATGTAGTGTACACCAGGAAGCTACTCTGTACACCACAGAGCTTTACTGCTGGGCATAAAAGCCTTACTAACAGATGACAGGGACTAAAACACATATATCTGCAGTGCTTTTGTGCATGCTTGGGAGTCAATCAGTGCATTAATGCTGCTAAACCAATGACATTTACAAGGCTGGCTCTGTGTCTGGACAGATAAATTAACATCAAAGCACAGTCACTGTAAGGGCCTTGCATTTGATTGAGCAGCTAGAAATGCCACTGTGACTAGACAGGAAAGAGAAGTATTACCACAGTGAGAACAAAGCCCTGGGGTGTGGGGTGGAGGTGGGGGGAAAGAAAAAAAGGTGTAAAGAGATGCAGTAATACAACTGCCTTGGTTTGCTACTGTAAAATCTGCTGCAGTTGTTGGTGAGTAGAGACAGAGGGAGATTGAGATTGCAGCAACATAAAAAAAAATTAAGGTGTTTTACTGTTCAGGATGCTAATGTCTGTTTCACATTTGTGAATGTTTGTTTCACATTTGTGAATGTTTGTTTCACATTTCACTTACATTCTGTGTTTTACCTCAGCCAGGCTGATTGTACTGCAAAGCGATAATCTTGCATTTTTCATTTACTTTTAATTTTTCCAGTATTGAAATCTGAGTGAAGTCAAATATAGGCCTGTGAATGCAGCAGATGTATTTTTATTATAATTCAGTATAATTCTGACTGGAAGTTACCATTTCCCGAATCTTCCATCAAATGGTTATGCATTTTTGTATGTTCCTTTAGAGAACTGAAGCTATAAAGCTGGGATTTCTGTTGGTAAACTTCACTCTTCTCATCACAGCAAGGAATAAATTATTAATGCAAGGTCTGAGTCCTCTTTAGAGATGAGTGGATTTGGGAAGATGTCAGATACAGCTTTTTAATACGACCTAGAAATAAAGCCTATCTCTTTTGGGGAAGAAAAGGACAGGAAATATTTGCTTAAAATATTTCTACTCTGTTAATGCTGGGGTTTTCCTACAATTACATTCCTCTTTCAAATTGTTCAGCATCTAATAGCCAGTGACTACATGCAAACCATTAAAGAATCAAAGGAATTGAAAATACAAGCAAGTTTGTATTAAAATCCTGGCTGTGCAAGGAATAAGGTCATAATGCTGATACTGCTTTCAGTGCAGGGCAGACATTCCTAGCACATGTGGTTTGTGTATCCTCATCTGAGTGGGTGGTCCAGAAAATGGTGCAAAATGCCGCGGGAGGGTTTAGTTTTTGAGTGGTGCAGAGGAAACACTCACGATATGCTCAGCCAGTACCACCCAGGCTATCCAACATGAAACAGTTTTCTTTCAACTTTTATGAGCAGCTACGTTTTCACTTTGCCTATTCAGCTAAACATTTTAATTCTTTTTTTACAACTCTGTTAGTCCCCAACTGTAAGTTCCATGCTTGCTAGGCACCTGGTTAGGTTTGGGGGTTATTGTGATGTGGCTGTTTCTTTGCGAAAGGCGTAAGACAAAAGTGAAACGTGGTAGTGACTCCTTTATTTTTTTTTTTAATACTCTCTACTTCCGTCCAGCAAGTATAAGCCTCTGAAATGTTTTCTCTCAAAAACTGTCTTGCATGTAAGAAATTAGTACTGCTTTCATTAGTGTCAGATTTTGTTAGCGCAGTGTATAGGAAGTAAATGGATGAATTAAGAATAAGCATCTGTGAAAGTGGACGTGTCTAAGATCAAGATGTGGCCTGATGGTCTTTTGGACCACTGCAAGCAGGGAAGCCTAGAAATGCTTTTATTGTTACTGTAGAAATGTGTGAATCTCAGCCTGTGTATAAAGTGAAGTAAGCAATTAAGATGCTCAGTTAGTTTTTGGCTACCTCTTGCTTAAGATTCCTTGCACATCTGCTCACAACCTATGTAAAAACTTAATTGAGTGTCGGCTGGGATTGTTCTGTGTTAAACACCCCTTTCTCTTTGCATTGTCACAGGTATGAGGATAGGTTGCTGCAATAGGCACTTGCTACTGTCTTGCAACTATGGAGCAGAATTCTGCAGTGCCTTGGTTTAAGTTGAATTATTTTCACAATTAACCATGATGCTGGTTGCTCAGATGAATTTTCTTTATCCTTTACTCTTTTGTGATTACAGATTAATATTTGCAGGGGGACAGGTGGGGGAGGAATGGGGGAGAGAGAGTTGTTCTGTCTACATCAGTGCAATGTCTTCTCTCATTCCTGTTTCACAGTCTAAAGGTAGTGACTCTAACAATAAAACATCAAGGGTCAAGCTCTTCCCATGACAATGTGATACATTAAACATCTGCCAAACCTTTGGTGGCCTAAATCAACACTGAATTTACAGTTTCTTCTTCAAAAGGAGTTAAAGCAAAGAAAGCAAGATTGACTCTGCTTCACAAAATTTTTGAGGTTACAAGGGACCTTGAGAGGTCATCTGGTCCAACTCCATGGTTTCTCCTTAAAAATCTCATTGGGCTTTTGCCATATTCTTTGGGAAGCTCTTTGTGTTGGCCCTTTCTCAGGAACTGAGTGTTCAAGTAAACTAAATGTAGCTTTGAGCATCCAGGCACACTCTTACAAGCCTTATGCCACTGTTCATTTAAGAATAGGCTTTTCTTTTTCCTGGATAAGTAACTTCTATCCAAGGACCAAAGCTGGTACAGATCTCCCTCTATTCACAGGAAATGGAAGTAATTTTAAAGGAGCCTTTTCAACAATTTTGATATACTGCCTTACAGTCCAAATGTACTTGGTTGGCTCTGGATTTTATATTAATGGTAATTTTTCTTCTTATATATTTAATAATGCACATACTGTATCATAGAAACAAGATTGGTTTCTGATGGAAGAGACTGCTAAAAATTACCTGGTTACAACCTCCCTGCCACGACCAGGGGCCCTGTCCACTAGACCAGATTGCTCAGAGCTCCATCCGGCCTGGCCTTGAACATCTCCAGGAATGGGGCATCCACAACCGCTCTGGGCAACCTCTTCCACTGCCTCACTACCCTTACAGTCAAGAATCTCCTCCTAAAATCTAATCCTACCCTTTTTCAGTTCAAAACCATTGTCCGTTGTCCTGTCACTGTAGGACCTGGTAAAATATATTTGTCTTCCAAGTAAGTGCCCTTTAGTTATGAGAAGGCCACAATGACGTCTCCCCAAAGCCTTCTCCAGGCTGAACATCAACTCTCTCATGTCTTCAAAGGAGAGGTGCTTCAGACCTCTGACCATTTTCATGGCCCTCTCTGGACTTGTCCTGTGCTGGGACCCCAGAGCTGATGCAGCACTGCAGGTGGGGTCTCACCAGAGCAGAGCAGAGGGGCAGAATCCCCTCCCTTCCCTGCTTCCCACGCTGCTTTGGATGCAGCCCAGGATGTGGTTGGGTTTCTGGCTGCAAGCGTACATTGCCAGGTCACATCCGGCTCTTTGTCTTTCAGTATCTCCAAGCCCTTCTCCTCAGGGCTCCTCTCACTCCAGTTGTTTTCCCAGTCTGGAGTTGTGGTTGGCTTTGCCCTGACCCAGGTGCAGAACCCTGTACTTGGCCTTGTTGAACTTCACGAGGTTTGCCCAGGCCCACCTCTCAAGCCTTTCACAGTCCCTCTGGATGCCCTCCAGTGCATCTACTGCACTGTTCACCTTGGTGTCACCTGGGAACTGCTGAGGGTGCACCCTCAGCAGTATTTACTTGAGGTAAATATTAAATACTATTTGTCATGGCCCAGGCCTCTGAAGTTTGTGGCAGTAGCAATTTGTTACTGGCACATCAAGGACTATAACTCTTCAGATGTGGCCCTCCAGCCAATTCTTGGCCACTAGCAGTCCCTTCATCAAACCCACTTCTTCCCAATTTAGTAGCAAGAATGCTATGGAGGACTGCTTATCAAAGGCCTTACAGAAGTCTAGGTGAATGGCTTCCTTAGCTCTTCCCTTCTCCACTGTAGGAGGCCATTAACTCGGTCATGATCTGCCCTTTGTAGAAAACCTGTTGGCTGTCTCTAATCACCTCCTGGCCTTCCATATATATTGATGTATCTTCTTCACATGAGATCACCCTTCAGTGTCCTCTTCTGTAGGCTGAACAGTCCCACCTTGGCAGCATGCTTCATGTGCCTCTGTCATTGTGGTATGGTGATTGATTTTGAAATATCTATTAAAAGAGTTGATAATGCTATGTTTTCTCCCAGACTTGTGACAACAAGTACATGTGGTTTACAGTCTTCCTTGTAAGAATTACATGACTGTCAGGGAGGTGTTTGTTTGCAGGATCAAGGTCTTAATTGTGGAATCACAAGGCAGCCTTCAGAATTCCTACTAAACTTGTAATGTCTGTAGAACAGGAGAAACTTAAGGTAAAACCTTGTAATGCTGCTGTGTCACCATGGCTGGCTTGGCAGTGATTCTCTCCAGCACCATGGTAAACTTCCAATTGTTACTTCTTAGAAGGAGAGAAGATACAAAACCCGACTATCCAACCACAATGGTTACTGTGTTGTATTGAACTAGTAATGGTTTTGATATTTGTGTTATGGTAGCTTTGGTTAAAGAATGAATCTGTGATTTCTGAAAGGGAAATTTAGGAAATAGAAGGAACTGATTGCACATTCTAGTAAGAACCTATTTTAGTTAATAGGATTGAAGTAGTGATAAAGACTTGTTAACTTTCCTAGAAAGCTCCTGAATGCTTTTTGTTTTGCCACAGCCTGATAGTTTTAATTTATTTCTAATTCAAGGCTCTATTTGGCCTAAGTGAAGAAAGAGGGTAGGTGCATGAGGTAGAGTGTGTAGGTTAGCAGAAGAGCAAAATAATGGGATATTTTAAATAGGAACAGACCTGGAAAGCTCTCCAGTTCCAGTTTCTGCCCAGAGCAAGCTCAGCTGGAGGGGCTAGACCAGCAGGCAACCCAACCTCCCTTTGCCATGGCTCCACTGCTGGGCTGTCTTCATTGGGAAAAAGCTTCCCGTTACCTTCAGCCTGAGCCTCTCATGGGTCAGCTTGGGCTGCTGCCTCTTACCCTCCCACTAGGCAATGCTGAAGAGCCTGACAATGCCTCCTCCCTCCTCCTAGCTGAACCAGCCCTGGTCCTACAGGCTCTCTTTGCAGAGAGAGCTCCAGCCCCACCCTCTTGGTGGCCTTCCCTCAACTCTCACCAGTCTGTCAATGTTTTTCCTGTATTTAAAGCATTATTTCTTATGTGGTCTGAGTGGAGAGAAGAGGGGATGATCCATGGCTGCCACATACTACACAGCTGGCACCTGTTCTGCCTGCTACCTGGCTGTTCCCCCAGAGCTGCTCCCCAGACCCAGTCTGCAGCACTGCAGCACCCTGCCTTCCATAGCAGACCTCAACATTTGTCCTTGTTCAATTTCACAGGGTCCTCCCCTTCCTCACACATGTATAGGTTGTGCAGCCCTGCCACCACATATTTGGCTACAGGCACCCCAGCTTGGTGTCATATACGAAGCTGAGGCAGGAGCGCTACATCTCCCTCAAGACACTGATAAAGGTGTAAAATGGGACAGATCCCAACAGATCCTTGGGGAATGCCACCCCTAACCAGTTTCCAGGTTGAGCACAAACCACTGATCACCAGCTTTTACACCTAACCACTCATCCACTTTTTTTACTCATGTAGCTGTCTCCCCGCCCAGACCACAGTGCCTGAACCTAAATATGGAAATACCATGGCAGAATCAGTTGATTACTAAGGTTGTGGTAAATGACATCCACTGCTCTCGCTTTTACTCTTGGTAAATGCATGATGTTGTTACTTACCACAATCACCACCTCCATATGCCTGGAAGAAATTTCCAAGGAAATTGACTTCATGGGTTTCCCAGAAACTGTGATGATAATTGGCTTGTAGTTCACCAGATCCCCGTTCTTTTCTGTTTGCAAGGAACAGGTAGTACATTTGCCTTTCTGTCGTCATGACTCATCAAGCTGTTAGGGTGTAGCTGTGCCAGGGTGTCAGCCAGCTTGCTTAGCACCTGTTGATGTGTCATTTCAGGTCCTATGCACATATGGGGGACAGGATTCCTTCAGAGATGTTAGAACTCCTTATCAACACCCAGTACCTCCTTTCCTCCTTGAACCTTGTGAAGGCTTGGTAGATCCTTTCAGCAGAGTTCGAGGTGAAGAAGACACCGAGTATCCCACAACCTTATGCATGGCCCTTAAACAAAATCTGGGTAATTATGAGTGGGACAGTTACAGACCATAAAGCTCAATCGTATGTAGTCTTACCCATGGCTACTGTACAGTTTAGAGCACGAAAAGCATCTGTCATCCAGTCTGGGGCATTTCTTCTCAAGAATGGGGGTGCCAGGAATGCAGTTACAAGGGTTTTCTGTGTCTTCCCACTCTCAGAGCAGCACGAAGGGTCTGGAGGAGAGCTGGGGATGCATTCTTTATCTGAGGATATATAAACAGAGAAATAATTTGGTGAGTTTTAATGGGGTTTTTTTCCCCATTCTCTATCAAGACAGGGGCCAGAAAATTAGGCAACAACTATCCTTTTTTTAATGAAACAACACCAAGTTACATGTTGAAGTACAAACTTAAACTGATGAATCAAATGTAAGGTTTGTTTAGCAGTGATTTTTGGGTAACATAAAGGGTTAAGAGGACTGTGGTCTTCTTTGAACTTTCCCCGAAAGGTCAAGGACTTATGACACATAAAAACTTCAGGACAGTATTTTTTTTATGCTAGGAAGTTCTCCCAACAGAGAAAATCTTTGCTTTATTGACTTTTACCATAAAAGGTGAAATGTAAAATGGGAGTCAAGCTGTAGAAAGATTTGAAGAAATCCAGGCTGATGATATGATAAGTAGGATTCATAAAACCCAACGGAAGTATCTGTTTGGTTCCAGGAGATCTGGTGAATGAGTTTTCATGTCCAACATGTCATTAGTGATCATTTATGTTAACCAGCTCCATAACATATGCTGAATTTCTCTGTGTGGTTGCTCCCAACTGTGTGTTGCTGAATTACAACTTATGTCTGAATGACATTTGGTTTTAATCTGAGAATGCTGCATGACAGAAAATTGTCCCTGGTTCCCTGTCCCTAAAATCAGTGCTCTTCCCTTCATCCCAAGTGTCCAGTTTGTGCTATTTAAGCTATATACTTTTGGTTACTTTCATACCAAGTGTCCAGTTTGTGCTATTTAAGCTATATACTTTTGGTTACTTTCATACCAAACTGAAGCACACCCTTTTTCTTCAGTACCTGCAGGGCATGGTTTTCTTTTTCTCTGAACTGCAACTTAACTTTCTAATTTAACTGTATTCTCTGCTTAATACGGATGCCTAAAGTACAGAGTATGGATATGCTCTCTCCTCTTTTTTTTTTTTCCAATGTCACATCTGTTCCTCCTACCAAAGTACTCCGTCAGGAGTCACAGAATATCTTAATTGGAAGAGACCCATAAGGACCGTCAAGTGTGACTCCCTGCTCCTTGCAGGACCATGTAACACTAAACCATATGATTAACTTGTTGTCCAGATGCTCCTTGGACTCTGTCAGGCTGGTCCTGTGACCGCTCCCACAGGGAACCAGTTTTCCAGTGTACAGCCACCCTCTGGATGAAGAACTGTTTCCTGTTGCTGAACCTAGACTTCCTCTGATGCAGCTTCAAGTCTATTTCCATGTATCCTATAGCTGGTCTTCATAAGGAGGTCAGCGTGGTTCAGAAGGACCATAGAATGTCTGAAGGGATTTGTCCAAATTTGTCCTCTAAACTTCAGTGGACTCTAGAAAAAATATAAGCCATTTAGAAGACATGCAGTTGCCACTGTATCCCAAAACAGACTAAGAACTTCTTGAGACTGAAAACTCAAGTGAAACATGTTCTAAATTAAGGAATTATAAATGCCTAATTTCTTCTAAATTGGAAGGAGAAGACAAGAAAGGAGAACGTTAGAAAACTGGTGAAACATTTAACTCATGCTGTTCAAATATGAGGCTGATCAGAGAGAATAGAATAAAAGATAAGGTACCCATTTGCAATGTTAGTGCAGTGTACGTACAAGAGAAAGAGGTAGAAGACTCTTTCTTTGAAGGTAGGAGCAGTTATAGCGCCAAAGCTGAAAGCTGATTAATAATGCCCTCTTGAATTTAGTGGCTTTGTCTCCTGGAGGGAAAGGAGGCACGTGGAGTGGTCTTGCCAAGGACCTGTGACAAGAATAGAGAACACTTGTCTTTGCAACTGTCCTTCCTGCAGGCAAACAGGCTGAGAGGAAAGGTACTGTGTCTGCTCGCAGGAAGGAGGGAATGAGCTTTAGCGCTGCTAATTGCTTTCAATGGGAATACCACAAGAAATCATTAGAGGTTGGAGTCTGGGCTAGAGAGGGGTAGGAATGCAGGGTGTTGACATATATGCAACATGAGGTGAGAGAGCATGAGACATTAACAGTAGTGTTAGAATTTACTTAGAAAAGAAAAATTCCAAGGGCTGATGTGGCTGAAGGTATGTTAATTTACTAGAGGGAAGGAGTAAGAGCAATGCAAACCAATGACAATGATGTTTTGTGGGACTAATCTTCAGAGAGTGTTTCTTAAGTGGAGGAATATCAGACATAGTTTTATGGAATCTTTGAAAATCGTAGTACAGCGGCTCTAAATGTGGAACTACCAAAACTTTTTCTGGTGTTCAAAAGCTGAAACACAAGAGCAGCCTGTACCCTAGGAAATTGAGTCAATATTGAAAAAATGACAGTTTTTCATCACTTGAAGAATGAAGGCTCTATGGAATACATTTCTGAGAAAAGTAAGTTAAACAGTCATTTAATGAGATCAGGATATCTTGATTTGTTCTGGGGGAGGTGAAGATGCCAAAGAAGCAGGGTGAAAAAGTTCAAAAGTGAGCTTTTGATATTTTTCAGAAGGTTTAATATCTTTTCCTCTCCCCAAATTTTCGTATGCTCTTGCCTCTGATTAACCTTTCACCCCCTTGTTTGGCAGAACAATGGCACCTTTGTTAAACTCTCAGCAGAGCTACTGATTCATTATGTCCTACTTAATGTCTATTGGTAATCCTCCAGTTTATCTGTGGTAGTTTTGGGTTTTTTTCTTTTTGTCTTTACCTTATCAAAGCAACAGAAACAAAAAAAATAGCACTCAGACTGTTCTGCCTTGTATTTCAACCCCAAATGCTGAAACATGATAGAGAAGCTGGTTCTTTTTAACCAGTTTAACATACCTTGTATTGAGTATTGGCTTTAAAAGCATCAAAAGCATTTAAAAGTCAGAGCTTGCACTCTCTTCTGTGAGATGAATGAAAAGCACTATGGATTTTATACCTCACAGTTCTGTCATTTCTGGAGGTGAACAGGAATGACAACCATTTGAAAATTTTTGCCAAAACAACGTGGTAAAAATTTCCATAGTATACAAGTGACATTAACATTACTCTTCAAAAGGGTCCCCCAGTCACTGAGGCTGTTACCCCATTTTGTTCTCCACATGCATAAGTATTTTTTTTATGTGTCATTGTCATGGATATCCATTGCCCAAATCATGTGCCGTAAGTACTGTGGCTGTAGAAAAACACCCATGTGTCTCCTATAGAGTGTAAGTTGCCTGAGTATGTAACAATATTGGATTCCAAGTTCTGACCTCAAGAAATGAAGATACAGCAGTAGGTCTTTATACTTTTGATATATAACCCCACAACAGTCCCCAGAGAGGTTTGATAAACCTTTAAAATCAAGAGTAAAGAATTCAACCGGAGTATGCCAATATTTATTCTTTCTGTATCACAAGGGGAGTATACAGAGAACTCATTCGATTTGCTACACTTTCTGTACAGCCTGCATTTGAAATTTGCAAAACTAGTCTGAAGGGTAATGCACCTGAAAATATTTAGTGTTTTGTCTGCTGGTTTTGCCTAAAGGTTTGGGGTGTTTGGCTTTTTTATAAATTTTCTTATGACACAAATTCCATCCACTGTCCTTTATTAGTGAACATTTGAGGTTTTGGAGATTTATTTTCTTATTATTGCTGAAAGCACTAAAAGTTTCGTATTAGCAAATGTTTTAATAAAAAAAAAATGAGTATTAATGGTTAAATTAATTGTTAATAGTGTGGTCTCTTTACAGCATCTGAAACTCTCAGGTGAACTTGCTGTCTCCAAATTTAGGTAGCTAAACTCTTGAGTTCTGGAAGATCTGCAGAGAGCCACAGTAGCTGAAACAGCTTTTGCAGGCAAGAGGTTTAGTATACACCCTACAGCCTTAACTGAAACAGTTATTAAATCACTTATTGTCACTCACTGTAAATCACTTTTACAATTCCTTGGAGATTGAATTATTGCTTACACAGGACTGTGAGTAGGCACAGCACTCCATCAGTGTCTGAACATCATAGAGAAATTCACTATCTAAATAATATATATACAAAACCAAAACAAAATAAGAAAAATTGAAATGCCCAGGAGCAATTGCACTGAATTTGTTGTAAGCAACACACCAATTTCAAAAGGACTATTGTACCAGAGAAAGTTAGCAACACCAACCTATTCAATCTGTGTGCTGTGCTTTTGAAAACAAATAGATCAAATGATTGAAACAGAATCAAATACTCTTTCAATGAATCTCCATTAGCCCATTGTTCATTGGCTAGACAGCCCAGATCTGATTCCAGACAGTGCCATACCATCACAGACCTAGGGCTGGAAGTGTGAATGCAAAAGTGCATTCATTGAAAAGGTCTGCAAGGTAAACGTTTTCATGTCTGAGATTGAAAGCTGAGGATAGTTAGCCATCTTATACTGGAGAAAAACAGTTCGTCTTTGCTGACATCTCTTGTTACCCATCTGGACAGGCATATCTCACATGTGATCAAAATAATCCCCTCTCTTTGTACATGGGCCAAAGTCTGTTCTTGTGTCTCACAGCAAGTCCTCATCAGAGTAGGAGATCTGACTGGATTTTGAAGTGCGCAGGGTCCGTGCTCAGTGATCTCATCTTCCAGTTACTACAAGCATGGTGCTCAAGCCTACAGCAAGAAGCAGCTGTCATGGGAAGGTTTGTGGACTTTTTGACCCTGTCCCTTATGGTGCCATATGGAACTGAAGTCATGGATCATTTCTGTAGTCAACTTAGGTTACATTTTTCTAAGGATTTTGAAACCCTAGGACTGCAATTACTCTATCCTTGTTGAGTGCTTTGCACCAAGTTGCCAGTTCTGCTGAGCTGACAATATATTCCCAGCTTGCTACAAGTTTTGATGGAGACACAGATCTATGCACAGCAGCACTGTGTGGGAATGATTGTTGGAACTTAATGCTGCTTCCACAATCAGTTTCCCTCTGTCATCAGACTCTTGGTTTTTCAGTTCTAGTTTTAGTATGGTAACACAGGACTATTGCTTTATCTCACAGGGGACTTCTGAAGCTCTTATTATTAATAAATTTAAATAAGAAAAAAAAATTACAGTCACTCAGTTCTTTCTTTCATTGCTTCTCAATCAAATAGAGTTCAGAGGTATTAGGGGTGCTCAAAAGAGCTGTATAACTTCTCAAATATGCCACCAACTCTACAATAGCTGTTGAGCTAGCTGTTTCAACTCGTGACACCCAATCACTTATTGCAACACACAAGTCTTTAGAGAATTTGCAGCTACCTACTGTGACTGTTGCATAAGATGCAGAGTCCAAACTCCTAAGGAACAATATAAGAATTTAAAAGACATGGTGCTATAAAGTATTGGGTAACTTTAAAGATTATATGGTGCCAATCCCAGAGATTCCTACTGATCTTCCTATGATAAGGAAAAGGGTGGATTAAAGAAAAAAAGGATTGAAAAAGTAGAGAGCTTTTTCAAAAGTAGAGTAGAAAAGTTAGAACCTGTGATTAAGGCTAAGCATTTATCTGTTTATGGCACTCCTGAAATATAAATATAAGCAATCTAATTATTTGAAGGGTTATTTTGTGACCCTCTCATCTACCCTCTCTTCTTCAGAGGCATGCACAGTATGTTTTCTGAATTGTTTTGTGACTGAAAATGGGAAGTAATAAAGATTTTTTGAGTCTGTATTTTTCAGTCTGGAAGATATTTTGTGGACCCACATTGTGACAGGATGTGTACATCCCATTCCTCTTCTGTGAAAATCAATAGTAGCAGGATACATGGACATAATCCTTAAAACAAACAAAGCTTTGCAAACAGTCTTAAAACTAGTAAATGTTGAGGGTTTTTTTTCCATCTGTGTATTATCCAAAAGCACACAGTACCTCTGGTGCCAATTAATCTAATTGGTTTGCTTATTTGGTCAATGTTTTCGAGTGCTGCTAAACACTCTCAGGCTTTGGCATGCAATTAAAGAAGATGATTTCAGTAGTTAAAAAGAAAAAGGAGAAAAAAGGGACAATTAAATTGTATTTAAATGTCTTTGTGAGAGCTCATGACTAAATGTGTATACTGTTTATACAGATGCATGTGAAAATATGAGTCTGTAACTGATTTGGAATATTAAATAGTTTCAAGATTTTTGTCTTTCACTAAAATTTCTTCAAAACATTGATCATGTACTGGCTTTTCAAAAAGATAGTTATTTTTTCTAGCATTCTTTGTTTTCCAGTTTTGATTCCTGTCTCTTCTCTTTTCCTTTGTTTCTTGTCTTTACTATTATGTCTTCCTCCTGGCTCAAAGACCGTGATGTAGGCTGACAAGGAGCAGAGTAACAGAGGTGGAGCAGGATGTGTGGCTCTAGGTTAGCTTGGCATTTGCAATGTTCCTCCAGCAGCAGTGGGCTTTTATTTTCAACACACTGTTTTTTAAAATCGCTGTTTAAAGAAAGTTCTTGCCTACAGGAAACGGATAATACTGTGTTGCCGTGTCCCAGGGAGTGAGACTCTGAAACAAATGCAACCACCCCCTCTTGACACTGCTAATCGTACTTGAGTGTGTTGTCCCGAACACGGGCTCGTTACCTGGTGCAAAACACCAATTCACACACTGAGGTGAGGTGTTTCAATTTCCATTCTCGTTTGCATGAAGTAGGGAGCTTGATGGTAACCCGTAAAAAGCCTGGCCCACCAATCATCAGAACTTTACACTATTTATACATTTTATTACACAAAGGTATCTGCATTCATTGATTACAAATTACATAACTTTACATAACTTTTCTATTAATAAGTACTCCAACCCCTAATTGCTAGTCGTATTTCTTGCTTCTCATGCTAATTAGTCCACATGTGCAATTCTTGCCTCCACCTGAGGTTGGGGTCCATTTTGAGCAGGGGGTCAATCAGTCAGTGGTTGCGATCATCCACTGTCAGAGTTACCTTAACCCCAGCTACTGCTCGGTTCTGCTGACTTCAGTCCTGGTGACTCCTGCCCACACATCCCATTCGTCTTTGGATTGTCTTTTCCCTAAAACTAAAGATTATCCAAGCACACAGTATTCACAGTGCAATTGCTAATCATAACTCTCCAGTTACAGATACAGGTTAACTACAGAAAAAAAAAATTTGCAAAGTTTGATTCAAATCTCGAGGGGCTCAGATCTTAAGGGGCTTAGTACTGAGTGCGGGGCTGAAGTTTGTCCAGACTTTGAATGCTCTGTCCCTAAATACTGAGACCTCCATCTTGCTCTCTCCTCTGTGTAGAGGTGCTTTGCCTGTGCCAGAGAACCCCCAGCTGTCCATAACCATCCATCCCCTGGCAGCAGACATCCAAAGAGCTGTTTGAAGAACAAGTGTCACCTTCCTGTCCCACGCCCTGGTGATCTCAGGTCTGCAGCTCCAGACCCCCACGAGCTTGCTGTGCATGTGTCTGACATTGTAATCTGAGGACTGCTCCCATGCTTTTCCCAGTCTCCCACCCTCACTCCTTGCAGGCTCTGGGTTTTCTCCATGCCATCCCAAACATCTAAACAAAACTAAAGCCTGGGCAAAAATATGACGAAAGATACAGGCACCAGGTTTTAAACTAGATGCGATGCAATAACTTCATAGTGGAAGAAAAATCTCTCCTACTCTGCGAAAAACTGGTGAGGATGTAGAAATTTACTAATGGCTGATAATTAAACCCCCACTCTTTCAAAGAGCAATAAAATATAATTGCAGTAGAAAACTAAGTGGGTGGTTGGTTGAGTGAAATTAATTTTTTAAGCAAATGATGCATAAATATGCAGAGCAGAAAAGAAAGTTATCTCAGCTGATTTCTTCTCTTTTTTTGTACTCTAGTTTTCTTTTACTGGGCAATCTTTTTATGAATATTGTATTAATGCTGTAAGATAGATATGGAGAATCAGCATATTTGAAGTTAATGGCACAAAATACAGTAATCTACCTATAGGTAGTTTGAATAATGTGAGTAATTCTATGCCAGCAAGTGTCTTATGTCCCTGTGCTAGTCCCTTTAGAGCCAATGAGAGTTCATCGTCTTAGGTTTCCTAAAATGGAATTATATACCTAGAAGCCTGCAGTTTGTTTATGTTTTTCTTCAAACTAATGGCACATTGTGGTTGCATTCAATTAAGAATTTTTTTCCAGCCTTTTCAATCTTCAAAACATCTTCATGGGTTTTGATCTTCACATAGCTGCATTTATGCTAATTAGATTCAGCCCTGCACTGAGACTCTGATGTATAAATGCTAAAATAAGAAAAATAACTACTTGAATGTTGCCTCTCCAGCAATATTAAAGGCAAGATAGCACCACAGGTTTTTTGTGTGCATATATACATAAACATATATATATATATATAAACATATATAGATAGATAGATAGATAGATAGATATAGATATACACACATACGTGTTTAAAAATACACTATATTTTGCTTGGTTACTAATTTTAACTGCAATCTCCTAAAAATCATGAGATGTGAAAGGGTCCCCCTTTTCTTGCTTAGAAGGAACTAGGAGGTTATAGTATGTGAGACTGTGGGGAGTCCATAACTATTATACTACTACCCATTTTAACTGTTTCTGATACAGAAATCCTTGTCAGGCCGAGGTGATGATAGTCCAAGGCCTTGTTTCTCACAGGAGCCACTGAAAATCCTTGAGAGGAAGGTAAAGGGAACAGCTGACAAACAAGCATTAACTAGTTTTTACTGAAAGTCTGTTGTCTTATGAACCTCAGAGTTCAGGACACAGTTTTCTTTAGACAAGGTTGTTGTTGTCCTCAACCACTAACAACACATAGGAGCATCTTGTTGGCAGATTTGGGGATAGGGAATAAGACTAAAAGGAGGAAATGAAGAGAAAGTGAGTATATTTATTTTCCTGTTGTATTTAGTGAAAAAGATGGAGTGAGTAAAATGAACAGGGAAAACTTCCCCTCTACTGGTTTTCTGCTTCTCTTTATTGAAAACACTCTGTGAAGAGCAATGAAATACACAAAGCATCCTAATGCAAAGTGTCTGTCACAGGCCAGTGTCATGTCTGGGAACCAGCGGGCCCTCATCTCTGATGAAGGGATCATGATCATGATCAGTTTGCATGGGTTAGGCCCTCACTCCTGTAAAACCAAATGTCAAAGTTCTCAAGTTCTTGGCAATATTCTCCATTAGATGCACCTGCACTGGGTTGTTAGTTGTCTTCATCATCTAGCTTCACATCTGATTTTTTTTCTGCTTTTAAAGGCAAAGGAATCTCTTTTGCTATGGATCATAATGAAAAAAACTGGATGAAATAGACATCTGTACAGTGAAAAAGAGTACTCAGATCTTAAATTCCCCTTGACTTGTTCTCAGCCACCTCATATTTTATGAAAATGGAGGAGAAGATTGGAGACATCTGCACAGTTTGGGTTTTTTTTCCCAAAGGAATGTACAGTTGATTTGCCTTTTCAAGATGTCACTTTTTTTTGGTAGTAAAACAGTCAAGGACCCATTGAGACAAATATATGTGAATTGTGTGTCTTGAATTTTAAGTCCCACATATTCAGAAGCAGTTCTTCTTTCAGAGTCAAAAGCAAATGCTTCTAGTGTTAGTGGCTATGATCTAAATCTATTATGCCTTGTTAAGTCAGTGCACACAGAGAAGCATGCAAGATAGTTAGACAATTGCTTGGCAATTACCACCCCCAGCCCACCAAAAAATTTCAACACCCTGTGAAAAACCCGCCTAGAAACACCACAGAAAATGATCACCAAAGCGGCATAGAATTATGTGATAAATAAACCCCCTGTGAATAATTGTGATAGTTCTTCTATAAATAATGGGCTCAAAGCATTTGGCTGTAAGCTCAGAGAAACTAATTACAGCATTTTCATGGCTCTCCACCACTTTGGGGTGGGGTACAAAGGACTGCTCCGCTCAAGGGTTAGGTTTCATCACCTCAGTTTTAAACAGATACAAGCCACTGTGTAAGGTGTAATACAGTGCTAGAACCATATCTTTCAATATTATTCATTAATTTAGATGATACTTGATTTTTGTTGATGTGGTATATTTTCAGTCTTTCTGAAAATCAAGCTTTACATAGCCAATGGAACTGTAAAAACAGCACGCCAAAGATCATGTAGACGGCTAGCACTGGCAACAAGGAGCAAAATTGTGGACTTGGGCCTCGTGGACTACCTCCACCAGATCAGAATGTGAAGATTGTCTGCTATAAGCAGTTCCTTCAAAACTTGGCTCATGTACTAACAGCCTTCTGCTAGATCCATTCCCTGACAGACTTCTTCTATTTGCAAAATAAAATACCCATAAATGTTAACTGAAATGTGGGAACAGTCTGAATGCTTGATAATTTCATTCTAGGGAATAGAATGCAGTAAATGAAGGTTAGTAGTCTGTAGCCTGTTATTGTAAATGCTTCAAAAATAGTCTTGAAAGAATGTTTACCTTTTCACTTAAGACAGTTATTCACCGAGGTGCTGCCTTGTGGTAAGCCTAAAGTCAGCATGCACCAGGCCAAGCAGATGTTATAATCAATCAGTAATCAAAATGTAGATCAAAGTTTGGAACTGAGAAGAAGTATTCTTTCGGCTTTTTTTTTTTTTTTTTTTTTTTTTTTTT